>LR738712.1:438112323-438128978 GCA_902687465.1 Secale cereale | reverse complement strand
AGCGAGCCACCGCCGCCGCGCCGCGCGCCGCCGCGCTGCACACCGCCGCCGCCCCGCGCCGCCAGCACCGCCGCCCGCCGGAGCCACCGCCGCCCGCGCCGCCAGCGCGCCGCCCGCCGGAGCCGCCGCCCCGCCCGCCGGATCTCGCCGGAGCCGTCGGATCCCATCGGAGCCACCAAGGTATACGCCGCCGCCATCGGTTTTTTTTTAAGAATCGATCGGTTTTTTTAGGAAAACCCTAGATCTGTTTTTTTTAGAATAGATCGGTTCGGTTTCCGTCGGTTTAGTTATTTAGCGGACGTTCGTCCGTACGTTCATTTTAACGGACGGTTTTCATTAGTTAACCGCAGACATCGAACGTTCGTTCGTTAGCCTGTTCGTCGTTTTTCTTTTTCGGGGTATTTATCCGCGGTTATTCCGATCGCGATTTCTGCCCTGATCTTGTTTTGCGTTTTTCTTTTCGATCGAGAGTCGGAATCAGGTGATTCAAAATCCTAGATCTTCGTCTCGATGCCCTCTTTACGTTTAATCAACTGGAACAAGATTTTGGCTACTGTAAAATTTGACTTTAGGCCAACTAGTAATTCGGAGCTCGTTTCTTTTGCAGTTTGAGTTTCGTTGCTTCTTTCGAGTTGATTCTTTTTGCAAACCGGAGCTCTTAAGTTGAACTTTCTGGTTAGATCTCTTATTTGAGTTTTACCCGTGCATTAGTTAGGTACTTATTGTATGCTTGTTTGATTGTGATAGAGTACCCGGAGTGCGCCGCTTGCTACTTTGAGTCTCTAGGTTTTGCGGATCATCAGCAAGGCAAGTAACACTTTGATCATACTTTCCAAATACCCAGTTTTTCATTGCATTAGTCCAAACCCTCACACATTGCATGAGTAGGATCAATTAATTTGTGGGATTGGGAAGTAGTTTGAGGTAGTACCTATTACCTGCATTACATTCAAACCCATGGGAGTTACTTCTACGTTTGCTGTTAGGACATGCTATGCTCGTAGACGTGGATTGGGTGAGTGAAATCCATGACAGATGTGAGATTGTTAATTAATGGTTCAACTTAAGGTGGCAACATTAATACACATCTGGGTGGATTGAGGCATCAGGGTATTCCAGTGATTGCCTATTTTTCTTTTGGACCGCCACCCAGGCTCAAAGGGATCATGAGATTTTTCATACTAGAAACTTCCGTGTGCAGCCACATGCCCATATGGGCTCTGGCATAGTTGAGTAAGTTGTGGGAAACCTTTCCATGATGGGCTAGCAGAAGTAGTGGGTTCTGTAGGTGTACCGGCCTATCTATCTGGTTAAGGGGACCTCTTCGGAAAGACTGTGTCTCGGTCATCCGTTTCTCAAACACCATGCAGTGCGAGAAACCAAACGGAGGCGATCGAGTCTTGTGGGGAAAAGTGCACAAACCTCTGCAGAGTGTACAAACTGATCATGATTAGTCGTGTCCCCGGTTATGGACGTCTTGAGTATCTAGTACTTGGATTATCATGTGAATCTCATCATGTTACTTTAATTAATTTTGTTGGGTTTAATGATTACTTTAATTGGGGTTGAGAGGATGTCTATCTTCTCAACGATGTTTCAACTACCATGATAGTTAATTAAAATATATTCCTTTGAAGTAGGGAAAAATTGGCTTTACGCAAAAACTTAACCGTAGAGCTTTCCACCAGCCATATTGCATATAGTATAGCTATTATTCTGTTACTTGCATACTTGTGTTATCTTGCCAGCATATTCCATGTGCTGACCCGTTTTCGGGCTGTAACGTTTCATGTTGCAGACTTTTCAGACGACGAGTAAGATGCCCTTTTAGGTCGTGGTTCTATACTCAGTGATGCCGCTGGAGTTGATGGACTCACTTATCTTCCAAGCCTTCCGATGTTATCGTGTTAGATGGCCTTCAGCCATATTAATTGTAATAAATTCATCGTTGGACTATCGATGTAATAAGTGTGTGATTGCTACTCTGTTATAAATCCTTCAAGTTTTGTGCGTGTCAGCATTACTGATCCAGGGATGACACTGATGCAAAGAGATTAGACTGTTTGAGATCGGATGTGTGCAGGGATGATAGATTTGAAGAAAGCCCTAAATAGGAATTTGGAGCTAGAAGAAGAACTCAAGTCTAGCACGACGGATATGAGGAGGAGATGAAGATACTTGTGGAGAAGAATGATGATTTGACCCGGAAGTTAGGAATACTCATGGGAGAAGAAGATGAGGAAGAAGAACCCAAGGAGATTCCACCGGAAGACTATATCATCATAGATGACACAGATTCGGAAGCTGAGGATAGCAAGGACGAAGACTATGAAGATGAAGCTGGAGCAGATATTATGGAATCCTCTGCCGATCAATATTTTTAGATGACCTCCTTGTGACTAGTAGTTACTACCATATATTAGTTTTAGAGCACTTTTGTAAACGATCGTTAGATTTGTAAGACCTTGTTTGAAATTGATTGGTGTGATATGATTGTGTGTTTGTCTCATGTGCATATGGGTAGTGATTTTCCCTTAGACCTCTTTTCTATTCTAATCTCTTCCCTCTACACCCATCAAATGCCTCCAAGACGTGAATTCGAGTTTCCCCCTGAGCTCACCCAGTTGATCCAGCAGCAGAACACCCTGATGCAACTTCTTGTCCAGAACACCCAGAACAACCAGAACAACAACAACAACAACAACAACAACAACAACAACAACAACAACAACAACAACCCTCCACCACCACCACCCGTGGACAACCTGACCCGTTTCTTAAGGTTGCAACCACCCGTGTTTGCTAGCAGCATCAAACCAATTGTGGCTGATGACTGGCTACGCAAGATTGGAAGGGATTTGACCACCTCCAATTGCTCGGATGCTGAGAAGGTGCGATTTGCTGCACACCAGTAGTCTGGACCAGCCGCGGCATGGTGGGAGAATTACACGGCCACTTACCCCGTAGCCAATGTGACTTGGGATCAGTTTCAGCAAGCTTTTCGTACCGCCCATGTCTCGACTGGAGCCATGAGTATGAAGAAGCAAGAGTTTCGCAACTTGCGCCAAGGGAATCGTACTGTGGCCCAGTACGTGGATGAGTTTAGTACCCTATCTCGTTATGCCCCAGATGATGTGACCACAGATGCCAAGAAGCAGGAGAGATTCATGGAAGGGCTAAATGATGAGATGAGTGTACAGTTGATGATGGCAACTTTCAATAACTACCAGGAGTTGGTTGACCGTGCCCTAATGATTGAAAGGAAGCACCAGCAGATTGAGAGCCGCAAGAGGAAGTATGGGCAAGGAAAGTATAATTCTGGAGCTCAGCAGAAGCCCCGCTTTACCCCTAAAGTGGTAGGACAATTTCAACATACCCATGGAGGAAGTAGCTCACACAACCACAATGGCACCAAGAATGGCAATGGTAATGGGAATGAGAATGGAGCCAATGGAAACCAGAACCGCACTGCACCGTCCACACCCACCAAGAGGGATTTTAGCCATGTCATTTGTTACAAGTGCGGGAAGACTGGACATTATGCTAATGAATGCCCAGAAGTTAAGAATGGGAACGGCAATGGAAGCGTCGGGAAGAAGACCAACCCGTTCAATAAAGGACAAGTGAACCACGTGACCGTGGAGGAGGTAGAAGAGCAACCAGATGCTGTTGTCGGTACGTTTTTGGTTAAGACATTTACCGCAATAGTTCTTTTCGATACTGGTGCATCACATTCATACATTTCAAGGGGATTCGTAAATAGACATAGGATGTCCACCAGAGTTCTTAAGACCCCCATGTTAGTAAGTTCACCTGGAGCAGATTATATGGCACATCAAGGATGTTTTCAGACGCCATTGATCATAGGACGCCATACTTTCCCCTCTGACCTAATAGTCCTGGAGTCACAAGGATTGGATGTGATATTAGGTATGGATTGGCTATCAAAGTATGGAGGTAACATTGACTGTGCCAGTAAGTCTATTTTGCTCACCACCCCGGAGGAAAAAAGGATTAAGTATGTATCTAGGCATTCGCCTACAAGGACTCGAGTGCATTCTCTCACGGGAGTTGTTCAGGAGGAAGTGCCAGTAGTGAAGGATTATCCGGATGTGTTTCCAGAGGAGTTACCTGGCATGCCACCGGATAGAGATATAGAGTTTTTGATTGAACTTTTGCCAGGCACCGGGCCAATTTCTAAGAGGCCATATAGGATGCTCGCAAAGGATTTCGAGGAAATTAAGAAGCAGATTAAGGAGTTATTGGATAAAGGATTCATACGCCCAAGTTCTTCGCCTTGGGGTTCGCCAGTACTTCTAGTGGAGAAGAAGGATGGATCGTTAAGAATGGTTGTTGATTACCGAGGATTGAATGAAGTAACGATCAAGAACAAGTACCCATTACCAATGATCGATGATCTGTTCGATAGATTGCAAGGAGCTAAGATATTTTCCAAGATCGATCTGCGATCAGGGTACCACCAATTGAAGATCCGAGAGCAAGATATACCTAAGACGGCCTTTACCACTAGGTATGGGTTGTACGAGTATACCGTTATGTCGTTTGGTCTGACGAACCCACCGGCATACTTTATGAACCTGATGAACAAAGTGTTTATGGAGTATTTGGATAAGTTCGTCGTAGTGTTCATAGATGATATCTTGATCTTCTCGAAGGATGAAGAGGAGCATGCAGAGCATTTGCGTTTGGTGTTGGAGAAGCTCAGAGAACATCAGTTATATGCCAAGTTTAGCAAATGCGAGTTTTGGTTGAAGGAAGTCGGATTCCTTGGACATATTATATCCGGAGAAGGAATAGCAGTAGATCCCGCTAAGGTGGACACTGTGACCCATTGGGAAGCACCAACAACAGTTGGAGAGATCCGGAGTTTTCTGGGACTCGCAGGATACTATCGGAGATTTATCGAGAATTTCTCGAAGATTGCAAAGCCAATGACGGAGTTGTTGAAGAAGGACACCAAGTTCAGATGGACCGAAGAATGTGAGACTAGTTTCCAGGAATTGAAGAAAAGGTTGGTATCATCCCCTGTGTTGATTCTCCCAGATCAACATAAGGATTATGAGGTGTACTGCGACGCTTCATGTCGAGGACTTGGAGCAGTTCTGATGCAGGAAGGAAGAATTGTTTCGTATGCTTCACGACAACTAAAACCTCATGAGATGAACTATGCCACCCACGATTTGGAGTTAGCAGCCGTAGTGCATGCGTTGAAGACGTGGAGACATTTTCTCATTGGAAACCATTGTGAAGTATATACGGATCACAAGAGTTTGAAGTATATATTCACTCAGAAGGAGCTGAATCTTAGGCAAAGGAGATGGCTGGAACTCATTAAGGATTATGACATGAGATTGCATTATCATCCTGGAAAGACTAACGTAGTAGCCGATGCGCTGAGCCGTAAGAGTCATGTCAATACCCTAATGATGGAGGAATTTCCAAAGGAGTTAGCCGAGGACCTACGAGAACTACGTTTGGAGATAGTTCCGAGAGGCTATGTAGCAACACTAGAAATCCAGTCTACCCTGATGGATAAAATTAGAGAAGCTCAGAAAGCTGACAAAGAGGTTGTCGCTATAAAGGAGAGGATGAGCGAAGGAAAAGCTAAAGGTTTTCGTGAGGATGAACATGACACCTTATGGGTTGAGGACCACGTGTATGTGCCTAATAACACGGAGATCAGGAAGTTGATTTTACAAGAGGCCCATGAGTCGCCATATTCGATTCACCCAGGAAATACTAAGATGTATTTGGATTTGAAGGATATTTTCTGGTGGACCGGTATGAAGAAGGATATCGCGGAGTATGTAGCAGTTTGTGATGTATGCCAGAGAGTGAAGGCAGAACATCAGAAGCCAGCAGGATTGTTAGAACCTATGCCAATACCCGAATGGAAGTGGGAGAAGCTTGGCATGGATTTTATCACCGGATTGCCCAGGACCAAAGCAGGACATGATTCAATCTGGGTAGTAGTAGACCGATTGACGAAGGTAGCCCACTTGATCCTTGTGGAAACCACTTATACCAGTGCGAAGTTGGCAAAGATATACATGACCAGAATTGTATGTCTGCATGGAGTTCCGAAGAGCATCGTATCAGATAGAGGAACCCAGTTTACCTCAAAGTTCTGGAATCAATTACATGAAACCTTGGGTACCAGGCTAGAGTTTAGCACAGCGTTTCACCCGCAGACCGATGGACAGACAGAGAGAGTCAGTCAGATTTTGGAGGATAGGCTGAGAGCCTGTGCATTAGATTATGGATCTAGTTGGGATGACAACTTGCCCTACGCGGAGTTCCCATACAACAACAGTTACCAGGCCAGTTTGAAGATGGCACCGTTCGAGGCATTGTATGGAAGGAGATGCCGAACACCGTTGTCATGGGATGAAATTGGAGACCGACAGTTGTTTGGACCAGACTTAATCAAAGAGTCTGAGGAGAAGGTAAAGTTGATTCGAGATAGACTGAAGGTAGCTCAGTCCAGGCAGAAGAGTTATGCAGACTCGAAGCGCAAAGAGATAACCTATGAGATCGGAGATAGAGTGTACTTGAGAGTATCGCCTCTACGAGGAGTTAAACGTTTCGGAGTTAAAGGGAAGTTAGCCCCGAGATTTGTGGGACCTTACCGTGTTTTGGAACGCATGGGAGAGGTTGCCTATAAGTTTGAGTTGCCCGAAGGATTGTCAGGAGTGCACGACGTGTTTCACGTTTCGCAGCTCAAGAAGTGTCACGCGGAGATGGCCGATACACCGCTTAGAGACACAGTGCCCCTGGAAGCAATTCAGTTGGACAGTGACCTGACTTACGAGGAGAAGCCTGTTAAGATTCTCGAATTTTCGAGCAGAGTTACCCGCAGTAAGGTTATCAAGTTTTGCAAAGTTCAGTGGAGTCACCACACCGAGCAAGAAGCCACCTGGGAACGAGAAGATGATCTACGCAAGGACCACCCACACCTGTTCTCTAGCCAAGTCGAATCTCGAGGGCGAGATTCATTCTAAGGGGGTAGGTTTGTAACATCCCAAATTTTCAATTTGAAATGTTATACATAGATCATATTGCATTTCCATGTTTTTGCATTTTTGTTCGTGGCGTTCCTCGAAATTCTAAGCAACTCAAGGACCTACGGAGAGAGTAGGGAATTTTACCGTTTTCGTATTTGAGTTCGCTCGAATACCGGTACGAGGACAGTGTGATTCTAATTATTTTTCTATCCTAAAAATATTTCTAAATACAAAATATGAGCGGAGATAATATGACTTCTCCAAAATAACAGAAATATTGGAGGAAAAATGTTAAAGTCACTTTTGGTATTTTTCTGGATTTATTCGCGGATTTATTTGCATAGGAAAAATATGCGTTTTTCAAAATTGCATTTATGTCCGGGAAAAATGTTCACTTTGTCCTAAATATTATTAGAGGACGGTGAAAATATATTTCGGGAATTTTGAAATCCGTTTGGTATTTCTTTCGTTAGTTTTTTCTGCGCCGGGACTCTTTTAGAAAAAAAAAAGAAACCGACTAGGAGTCTTATTAGCCCAGGACTCCTGGGCTTTATAAGCGTCCGAAACCGGCCCGTCGACCCAGTCAGCCCGCCTCGCGCCGCGCCCCCCCAAACCCTAGCGAGCCGCCACCGCCGCCGCGCTGCACACCACCGCCGCCCCACGCCGCCGGCACCGCCGCCCGCCGGAGCCACCGCCGCCCCGCGCTGCCAGCACCGCCGCCCGCCGGAGCCACCGTCGCCCGCGCCGCCAGCGCCGCCGCCCGCCGGAGCCGCCGGATCCCGTCGGAGCCGTCGAGGTATACGCCGCCGCCATCGTTTTTTTTTAAGAACGATCGGTTTTTTTAGGAAAACCCTAGATCTGTTTTTTTAGAATAGATCGGTTCGGTTTTTGTCGGTTTAGTTATTTAGCGGACGGTCGTCCGTACGTTCATTTTAACGAACGGTTTTCGTTAGTTAACCGCAGACAGCGAACGTTCGTTCGTTAGCCTGTTCGTCATTTTTCGTTTTCGGGGTATTTATCCACGGTTATTCCGATCGCGATTTCTGCCCTGATCTTGTTTTGCGTTTTTCTTTTCGCTCGAGAGTCGGAATCAGGTGATTCAAAATCCCAGATCTTCGTCTCGATGCCCTCTTTACGTTTAATCAACTGGAACAAGATTTTGGCTGCTGTAAAATTTGACTTTAGGCCAACTAGTAATTCGGAGCTCGTTTCTTTTGCAGTTTGAGTTTCGTTGCTTCTTTCGAGTTGATTCTTTTTGCAAAGCGGAGCTCTTAAGTTGAACTTTCTGGTTAGATCTCTTATTTGAGTTTTACCCGTGCATTAGTTAAGTACTTATTGTATGCTTGTTTGATTGCAATAGAGTACCCGGAGTGCGCCGCTTGCTACTTTGAGTCTCTAGATTTGGCGGATCATCAGCAAGGCAAGTAACACTTTGATCATACTTTCCAATTACCCAGTTTTTCATTGCATTAGTCCAAACCCTCACACATTGCATGAGTAGGATCAATTAATTTGTGGGATTGGGAAGTAGTTTGAGGTAGTACCTATTACCTGCATTACATTCAAACCCTTGGGAGTTACTTCTACGTTTGCTGTTAGGACATGCTATTCTCGTAGACGTGGATTCGGTGAGTGAAATCCATGACAGATGTGAGATTGTTAATTAATGGTTCAACTTAAGGTGGCAACATTAATACACATCTGGGTGGATTGAGGCATCTGGGTATTCCAGTGATTGCCTGTTTTTCTTTTGGACCGCCACCCAGGCTCAAAGGGATCATGAGATTTTTCATACTAGAAACTTCCGTGTGCAGCCACATGCCAATATGGGCTCTGGCATAGTTGAGTAAGTTGTGGGAAACCTTTCCATGATGGACTAGCAGATGTAGTGGGCTTTGTAGGTGTACCGGCCTATCTATCTGGTTAAGGGGACCTCTTCGGAAAGACTGTGTCTCGGTCATCCGTTTCTCAAACACCATGCAGTGCGAGAAACCAAATGGAAGCGATCGAGTCTTGTGGGGAAAAGTGCACAAACCTCTGCAGAGTGTACAAACTGATCATGATTAGCCGTGTCCCCGGTTATGGACGTCTTGAGTATCTAGTACTTGGATTATCATGTGAATCTCATCATGTTACTTTAATTAATTTTGTTGGGTTTAATGATTACTTTAATTGGGGTTGAGAGGATGTCTATCTTCTCAACAATGTTTCAACTACCATGATAGTTAATTAAAATCTATTCCTGTGAAGTAGGGAAAAATTGGCTTTACGCAAAAACTTAACCGTAGAGCTTTCCACCAGCCATATTGCATATAGTATAGCTATTATTCTGTTACTTGCATACTTGTGTTATCTTGCCAGCATATTCCATGTGCTGACCCATTTTCGGGCTGCAACGTCTCATGTTGCAGACTTTTCAGACGACGAGTAAGATGCCCTTTTAGGTCGTGGTTCTATACTCAGTGATGCCGCTGGAGTTGATGGACTCACTTATCTTCCAAGCCTTCCGTTGTTATCGTGTTAGATGGCCTTCAGCCATATTATTTGTAATAAATTCATCGTTGGACTATCGATGTAATAAGTGTGTGATTGCTACTCTGTTATAAATCCTTCAAGTACTGTGCGTGTCAGCATTACTGATCCAGGGATGACACTGATGCACAGAGATCGGACTGTTTGAGGTCTGGTCGCTACAGAATATTCTTGATGACCCACTACCTATTGATGATAGCTTTCCTGATGAACAATTAGATGTCATAAATGCTTATCGTACTGCTCCATGGTATGTTGATTATGCTAATAACATTGTTGCTAGGTTTATACCACCTAGTTTCACATACCGGCAAAAGAAAAAGTTCTTCTGTTCTTCTGTGATTTAAGACATTACTTCTGGGATGACCCACACCTTTATAAAGAAGGAGTAGGTGGTATTATTAGATGGTGTGTACCTGAGCATGAACAGGAACAGATCCTACACAAGTGTCACTTCGAAGCTTATGGAGGACACCATGCTGGAGATAGAACTGCACATAAGGTACTGCAATCTTGTTTTTATTGGCCCACTCTCTTCAAGGATGCCGGTAAGTTTGTCTTATCTTGTGATGAATGCCAAAGAATTGGTAATATCAGTAGACGTCAAGAAATGCCTATGAATTATTCACTTGTTATTAAACCATTTGATGTTTCGGGCTTTGATTACATGGGACCGTTTCCTTCCTCTAATGGGTATACACATATTTTAGTTGTTGTTGATTACGTTACTAAGTGGGTAGAAGCTATCCCAACTAGTAGTGTTGATCACAACACCTCTATTAAGATGCTTAAAGAAGTTATTTTTCCAAGGTTTGGAGTACCTAGATACTTAATGATGGATGGTGGTTCACACTTTATTCATGGTGCTTTCCGTAAAATGCTTGCTAAATATGATGTTAATCATAGAATTGCATCCCGTTACCACCCACAGTCTAGTGGTCAAGTAGAACTAAGTAACAGAGAGTTGAAATTAATTTTGCAAAATACTGTTAATAGGTCTAGAAAGAATTGGTCCAAGAAACTTGATTATGCATAATGGGCCTATAGAACTACATACAAAAATCCTATGGGTATGTCTTCGTATAAAATGGTTTATGGAAAAGCATGTCACTTACCCCTAGAACTAGAACATAAGGCATATTGGGCTATTAAAGAGCTAAATTATGATTTCAAACTTGCCGGCGAGAAGAGGTTATTTGACATTAGCTCGCTTGATGAATGGAGAACCCAAGCTTACGAGAATGCCAAACTGTTTAAAGAAAAAGTTAAAAGATGGCATGATAAAAGGATACAAAAGCGGGAGTTTAACGTGGGTGATTATGTCTTGCTATACAACTCTTGTTTAAGATTTTTTGCAGGAAAACTTCTCTCTAAATGGGAAGGTCCTTACGTTATCGAGGAGGTCTATCGTTCCGGTGCCATAATAATAAACAACTTCGAAGGCACAAATCTAAAGGTGGTGAACGGTCAACGAATCAAACATTATATCTCACGTAATCCTGTAAATGTTGAAACCAATGTTATTGAAACCGTAACCCCGGAGGAATACATAAGGGATAATTTCCAGGACGATCCGGACTCCAAAAAGGAAGAGGTATGTGGTACGGAAAGTAAACCGACTCCGAAACATTTCTAATGGCAATCTTTCTCTGTTTTAGAATATTTAGAAAAATAGAAAAATAAGAGGCAGTCCGGAAAGGACACAAGGTGTCCACGAGGGTGGAGGGCGCGCCCTACCCCCCTGGGCGCGCCCCCTACCTCGTGGGCACCTCGTGTGCCTCCCAGACTCCGTTTTCTTACATGTTACTTCTTTTGGTCGGTAAAAAATCACTATATAATCTCCCGAAGGTTTGACCACTGCACCAGCAAAATTCTCTATTTTTGTTTCGAGCTATTTTCTGCGAGAGTTGACAAGGCCAGGCATCATGTCGTCTTCCTCCTCCAACAATGAGGGCAACGATGCTTGGCTAATGAAGATAGAGCTAAAGAGAGAAGAACCCTGGGAGATCAACAAGGAGAATACAATCAAGAAGGCCATGGAAGATCAGGCTCCGGCAGCAGAAGAAGAAAACATCATTCAACCACTTCCAAACATTTTTACTTCAACTGAGATTGAAGCTTTCAAGATGATTGAGTTAGCTCAAATACAGAACAAGTATCTCACAAGTGAAAGTATTTTGTTGAAGGAGCATATCGCCGCACTCAAGGGTATTATCCGCAAGCTGGAGGATCTCCTACGCTCCATATATGATGATCCATCATCACTGCTGACAACTCCATCAACACCACCTCCGAACAAGGAGCCATAATCATATGGGTATGGGCACTCCCCTTGGCAACTGCCAAGCTTGGGGGAGGTGCCCCGGTATCATATCACCATCACACTCCTATCTTTACCGTTTTCTTAGTTCGGTCCTTTTGGTAATATCTTGATCTAGTAGAATAAAGTCTAGTATGATCTAGTTGTGAGCTTTGCTTTATGATCTTTATCTTTGTATTCGGGTCCATGAGCTATATATAATAAATATTAGTTTTGAGTCAAGGGCTTGATTTTCTCGCTATGATCATGAGAGAATAAAACAAAATATAAAAAGTATCAAAGAGATCATATTGATATTATGGAAGGTAATGACTTCACATATAAAGAGTATGATGAATAAAAGTTGTTGAGAGTTGACAAACAAAGTTTTGGTCATCGTTGCAATTAATAGGAAGTAATAAATAAAGAGAAGTTTTCACATACAGATATACTATCTTGGACATCTTTTATGATTGTGAGCACTCATTAAAATATGACATGCTAAAGAGTTGATGTTGGACAAGGAAGACAACATAATGGGTTATGTCTTCTTATATCCGAAATAAAGTATATTGTCATGGATCATCCAACATGTTGAGCTTGCCTTTCCCCCTCATGCTAGCCAAACTCCATGCACCAAGTAGAGGTACTACTTGTGCTTCCATACCTCCTTAAACCCAATTTTGCCATGAGATTACACCATACCTACCTATGGATTGAGTAAGATCTGTCGGAGTCTTGGGAACCAGGGTACCCAGACTGGCATGTCTGCGGGCCACGACGCGCTCCTACTACAGCCTGGTACGGCCCAGCTGGTCGACTAGGTGCTCAAGACCCTCACAAGGGGGCTAGACCTCACGAGGAGAACGACATCAAGACCCCCTCGGGAGCGGCCTCAGCTAGGTTGCTCCGGAGGGGCGGAGAATCCAAGGCCAAGCCTGCCTCAGGAGGAGGCAGTGACGCACCGCGCCAGCGGGTGCCAGCGCGTGCCAGCGGCGCAGTTGCCGTTTTGGAGCAAAGGAGATAGTGCAGGCGCAGGTTCCCGAGGAGCGGGACAAAGGTTTCCCCATTGGTGCAACAAGACCAAAGACCGCAAGGACGACAGGGAGGATGTGACCACCGAGCCCACCACCGCGTCATCGCCGGTTCCCTTTGCAGGCGAAGACCACTTTTGTCAGGATAGGAACGTCTTTGTGTTCCCGCTCAAAATGGCCGTTGTGGGATCCCTTCCCGCCTAAACATTTTGGGGGAAGAAGACCCTGGCCGCCTATATAAGTAGCTAGGATCTCCACTATGGAGGAAGGGGGATCAGATCCAGAAACTCCGCCTACACACAAAGGAGCGGGAACCCTTGCCTCCTGACCCTCCTAAGCTCTCCTCTTGAGCTCAGGAACCACTGTACTCGTACATGCTCAAGCCCTCCCGAGGCTAAACCACCAAAGCAGGAAGTAGGGTTTTACACCGCAAGGTGGCCTGAACCTGGGTAAATTCGTGTGTGCTTTACTTGTTGTTCGCGTGAATCTCTTCATTGGACGAGGGCGAAACGCTAGGTAGACGCGAGTGGGAGAGATCTTCGTTCACGCCCCTATGTTCGAACTTCTTGGGTTTGCGGAGCCCGTAATCCGACATTTGGCATGCCAGGTAGGGGGCGTGTCGAAATCTCGCCTCTCCGACGACCACATCCCGGTCTCGTCGTCGACCTTGCTCCACTCCCATGGTGGACACACGCCGAGCGCGCGCCACCCGCCGCGCCGCCAACGTCGCTCAAACGGCACCCGCAGGCAATGGTGCACTGCTCCGCCCCAACTCGCCGGTCTCCAACGCCGCCACCGACCCGGCCGTCCATGAGCAGCACGACACTTTGCTGTCGCTATCCGTGTGGCGCGATGGCCGCCCAGCGACGCCGTCACCCTTGACGGCCGTGGCGTCGTCCTCGCTGATCCGTCGTGGGCCGGTCTACCAGCAGCGTGCGCTACTGATGGCGCTGGAGCTCCTGCATTACCGTCCGGCGGACGACCTCTACGACAAGTGGCTAGACCGCATCACCGAGCTTGTCAACGCCGCCAGGGAGGTACCTGCGCCAACCAACTCCTCCCGTCCTCCATCGTTCATGGCGGGGAACGAGGGCCACGGTGCCCCGGCTCCACCATCGTTCTACGTCGCCGGCCAAGGGGTCAGGCGCGAGGCTCCGTGGCGTGAGCCGCCTCGCAGGACCCCGCGCGCGACGAGGAGAGCTGCCAGGTGATTCCACATCCCCAGGCAGAAGCTCGCGGGCCCCCATCCCGCAACACCAGAACCGCGCACCACAGGAGGTGGTGGCACCAGCGTCCCATGAACCAGCACCGCAGGCGCAGGGGGCGCCTGCAATCATGAGCTTGGCTGGATGTCGCGCCTTAGATCCCGAGCTGCGGCGCCTCGTCTGGCCCGGCAAGTTCAAGCCGTATCTGCCTCCGCACTACGATGGCACCACCGACCCCACAGAGTTCCTCCAGCTCTACGAGCTGAGCATCGAGCCGTCCAACGGCACCGAGCGGGTCATGGCGAACTGGTTCCCCATGGCCCTCAAAGATGGCGCCCGCTCCTGGCTCCTGAACCGCCCCGTGGGATCCATCTCCTCATGGGTGGAGCTTCGTGAGCGTTTCGTCGCCAAGTTCCAGGGTACCCGCGACCGAGCCTCGGCAACTGCGGATCTGCGCCGCGTGAAGCAACAGCCTGGGGAGACCCTATAGAAGTACATCTAGTGTTTCAACACCATGCGCCTAAGGATCCCCAGGGTCTCGGACGAGGCCATCATCTCGGCGTTCTCCGACGGTGTCCGCGACGTCAGGATGAGGGAGGAGCTCGCCATCCACGAGGATCTGTGCACAGCCCTCGAGATGTTCAAGCTCGCGGCAAAGTGCGCCAGGGCGGAGGAAGGACGCTTCTCCCTAGAAGAGCTGCCTAAAGCGGAGGCTGACGACAAAAAGGCCAAGGCCAAGGAAGCAAAGCGCAAGGGACCCACCGTGCTGGCTGCAGAGCCAGAAGGAAAGCTTGGCTGCGGCTACAATGACCCCCCCAGAGACAACCGTCCGTACTGCGTCTTCCACGATGTTCACAGCCGCAACACCAACGACTGTCAAGAGCTCAGGCCGATGTGTGGCGGGCAGCGCCCTGAGCGCGACAACCGCGGCTACGGCCACAGAGGGGGCCGCGGTGGAGGACGCTGGGACGGCGGGAACTCGCGCCAAGGTTGGTGTGACCAACCTCGTGAAGAGCACTGGCAGGAGCAGCCTCGTGACGCCCCCTGGCGCGACCAGCCTCGTGAGGGTTGTCCTTAGGGCAACGCAGGTCTGCCTCCATTGCCACCATCGCCAAGAAGGAACGACGACGACCGCCAGGGGGATGGAGCAGGGGGCTTTCAGGAGCCACGTTCGGTTGCATGCATCTTGGGAGGAGCCCATGCTCCGGCTTCCCACCGCATCTTCAAGCAGATCGCTTGCGAGGTGAACGCGGCGCTTCCCGGGCCTGACGCTGCATGCAACCTTAGGTGTACCAAGCAGGTCATCGCCTTCAAACCCAAGGACCAGCTCAAGTGTACCGCAGCCCCTGGCGCTCTCCCAATGCTCTGCACTCCGATCATCAGCAACGTCCTCGTGACCAAGACCTTCATCAACGACAGAGCAGGGCTCAACGTCCTCTTTGTCCAGACCTTCGAGACGCTCCAGGTCCCCTATGATCAGCTCCACCCGACCAAGCCATTCTATGGAGTCACGGATGGATCCACACTCCCGATGGGGCAGGTCCGCCTCCCCGTCACCTTCGGTGACAGCGACAACTATCACACCGAGCTCATAGACTTCAACGTCGCCAACATCCACCTCCCGTACAACGCCATCCTCGGGTATCCTGCCCTCACCAAGTTCATGGCGGCGACTCATCACGGCTACAACGTCCTCAAGATGCCTGGGAGTGGTGGAGTCATCACAATCGCCTCCGACGAGAAGGAAGCAGTACGTTCCCTGGAGCGCGCCTACCAGACCGTGGTGGTCGAGGGCTCCGACGAGGATGGAGCCGTCTTCGCCCTGCAGACCGCCCCCAGGAAGAAGAAGAACCTGCCCGCGACGGACCTCAGGACACAGGGGCTCCTGACAGCCCCGCCTCAGGACCCGCGCCTGCCGACGAGGCGCCCTCCACCCTCGCATAGGGAGGCGCGCCCTACGCCCCTCTCAGGACGGGCTCAGGGGCTCTCCTCTGGAGTGTCCCTGTTCTGACCAGCGTCTCGAGGGAGGTGTTCGGGCACCACCTGCAGGTGTGTCTCGATGCGCGTTTTTGTGAGTCCAGCGCGGATCATGCAGCGCTGGGGCTCAGGACTTCATCGACCAGGTTGCTGAGGAACTTCATTATGCAAGGCTCATACGCGGTGGGCGCAACCGCATGATACCAAGCTCACCTACCCGCAACCCAAGCAACCACTTCCGCATCTGCGTCAACGTCGCGGGCCTCAACCGAGCTGCTTCTTTGGAGCCCTTCTGGCCGACGGCAGTCGGCTGGAGGAGGGCTCTCCCCTGCAGCTACGTTCGCACACTCTTCGGCTTCCGCAACGCAGCCACCATGTTCCAGCGCCTCGCGCGACAAGCTTTGGGGGCTCGGGAGGCTCAGTGGCGGCAGGTCCAGACGGAGCACGATCCTCTGGGATGACCCGCACGGCCCGCGTCTTCAGCTACAACAACTCTTCTTCGACAAGTGTCAGGTGATGTCTCAGGTATTCAATCGAGGGCGCTCCCTAGGGTGCATCATCCTCGAGCTGCTGGGGGCTCACC
>LR738712.1:437791533-438112272 GCA_902687465.1 Secale cereale | reverse complement strand
AGCTGTCTCTTTTGCGCGTAAGTCAAGGCTAGTTGCTTCTTCCTATTTGCATTATCTATATGATCGGCGTTCTCACCGCCATTAAGGTCATGAGCCCTTGCGAGCCCACTCGCGACCGCCCCATGATTAAGGACAGGCACGGTGTCTGTGCTCAGGTCCGTCCCTGTAGTGTCGCTAAATCCAAGGGTTGAGCTCTGTCTCGCGAGCCATTCCCGTGACGTCACCTCCCGTGGTCCTTGGTGCCTTGTTCTCGCATGGGCTAATCGTGGATGGGTAAGTAGGAGCCCGTGGCAGGTGCCTCGCTCACGCGGGAACCATGCCCCGGTTGTTTTTCTTTTGGACTGTTGCATGAGAAGACTAGGCACGGCGTCTGTGCTCGGGTCCGTCCCTGCAGCGTTGATAAATCCAGCGGCTGAGCTCTGTCTTATGGGCCGGTCCCGCTAACGTCACCTCCTGGGGTCGTTGGTGCTGCGGCCTTCTCATGCGATGTCCTTTAGAGATGCACTTGGCGCAGGTCGACACAACGCCTCTCTTTTCCATTTTGCAGAAGAAGACTCGGGTGCAACCCGCCTCAAGGTAGGGTCTCGTGAGTGATGTGTAAGCTTACGAGAACTTCCTCAGAGTCGTTCAGCTCGTCCTCAGGAGGGCCCATATACACGTCGGTTGTCCTGTCGTGCAAGCCACGTGTCAGGACGGGGATGTACATGCCCCGGAGTCTCTCCCGGTGGGAGGCTCCCTCCCACGGTCCAGTGGAAGTGCCATGCTCCGCGCTGGCAGAACCAACCGAGGAGCGGTTTTGCCAAAGAACCAGTGGAAGCACCAAGCTCCGCGCTGGCCGCTACGACCAAGGCGCGGTTATGCCCACACTCCGTGTAAGTGTGTTAGCTCTATGCTCCGCGCTAGTTATAAACAACTGAGGGGGCCCCCAGCGGTCGCACCAACCTCAGGGAGCTTTTCAGCTCACGACGCTCACAGCTTCTCCTTGAATAGGTGTCGCGAGGGGGGCTAGTCACGGGGGCTATGCTCAGGTCACGCCTGGCAGACGCCACCCTACCAGGTGCCTAGACACCTGGCTCTCTCGCGCCCCCTGCTACCTATTGAGCTTGCGTTGTATTCCCTCGAAGAGGAAAGGGAGATGCAGCACAGTAGCGTAAGTATTTCCCTAAGTTTTTGAGAACCAAGGTATCAATCCAGTAGGAGACCACGCGCGAGTCCCTCGCACCTGCACACACAAATAAGAACTTCGCAGCCAACGCGATAAGGGGTTGTCAATCCCTTTACGGTCACTTACGAAAGTGAGATCTGATAGAGATGATAGTTTATATTTTTGGAATTTTTGGTTTAATAAAATAGCAAATAAAAGCGGTAAAAGTAAAGTAGATGTAGATTGATATGTTGAGAATAGACTCGGGGGCCATAGTTTTCTCTAGTGGCTTCTCTCATGATAGTGATATTCTACGGCGGGTAAACAAATTACTATCGAGCAATTGATAGAAAAGCGAATAATTATGAGACTATCTAGGCATGATCATTGTATATAGGCATCACGTCTGAAGTAAGTAGACCGAAATGATTCTGCATCTATACTATTACTCCACACATTGACCGCTATCCAGCATGCATCTAGTGTATTGAGTTCATAAGAACAGAGTAACGCCTTAAGCAAGATGACATGATGTAGAGGGATAAACTCAAGCAATATGATATAAACCCCATCTTTTTATCCTCGATGGAAACAATACAATACATGCCTTGCTGCCCCTACTATCACTGGGAAAGGACACCGCAAGATTGAACCCAAAGCCAAGCACTTCTCCCATTGCAAGAACTATAGATCTAGTAGGCCAAACCAAACTAATAATTCGAAGAGACTTGCAAGGATATTATGAGCACATATAAAAAGTTCAGAGAAGAACCAAATATCTTTCACAGATAACCTTGATCATAAACTCACAATTCATCGGATCTTGACAAACACATCGCAAAAAGAGATTACATCAAATAGATCTCCTCGAAGACCGAGGAGAACTTTGTATTGAGATCCAGAGAGAGAAGAAGCCATCAAATAGAACTTTGTATTACCCGAAGGTCTATGGTAAACTACTCACAACTCATGGTGAGGGCGATGATGATGATGAAGAAGGTCTGTGATAGATCCCCCTCCGGTGGAGCTCCAGAACAGGCTCCAAGATGGGATCTCCACGGGAACAGAAGCTACGACGGTGGGATTAGGGTTTTCTCTCTGTTCACGGAGTTTCTGGGGTATGTGGACTTATATAGGAAGAAGGAGGGCACCAGGGGACACTCGAGGGGGCCTCGATGCAGGGGGCGCGCCCTGGGAAGGGGGGCACGCCCCCACCCTCGAGGGCCGGCCCTCTGTCCCCTGACGTGGTTCTCAAGCTCCGCGTGCGTTATGTTCTCCAAAAATATCTCTCGCGAAGGTTTCATTCCGTTTGGACTCCGTTTGATATTCTTTTTCTGCAAAACCCTGAAACAGGCAAAAAACAGCAATCTGGACTGGGCCTTTGGGTTAGTAGGTTAGTCCCAAAAATGATATAATAGTTAATGATAAAGCCCATTAAACATCCAAGACTTCATAAATAATAGCATGGAACAATAAAAATTATAGATACGTTGGAGACGTATCAAGCATCCCCAAGCTTAATTCCTGCTCGTCCTTGAGTAGGTAAATGATAAAGAAAGAATTTTTGACGTGAAATGCTAACCAATATAATTTTTCAATGTAATTCTCTTAATTGTGGCATGAATGTTCAGATCTGAAAGATTCAAGATAAAAGTCTATATTGACATAAGAAATAATAATACTTCAAGCAATACTAACAAAGCAATCATGTCTTCTCAAAATACTATGGCTAAAGAAAGTTATCCCTACAAAATCATATAGTGTTGGCTATGCTCCCTCGTTATCACACAAAAATATTCATATCATGCACAACCCCGATTTCAGCCAAGCATTTGTTTTCATACTCTATCTTTTCAAACCTTTCAACCTTCACGCAATAGATGAGCGTGAGCCATGGATATAGCACTATGGGTGGAATAGAGGTGGTTGTGGAGAAGACAAAAAGGAGGGAGATAGTCTCACATCGACTAGGCGTACCAACGGGCTATGGAGATGCCCATCAATAGATATCAATGTGAGTGAGTAGGGATTGCCATGCAACGGATGCACTAGAGCTAAATATGAATGAAATCTCAACAAAAGAAACTAGTGGGTGTGCATCCAACTTGCTTGCTCACGAAGACCTAGGGCATTTGAGGAAGCCCATCGTTGGAATATACAAGCCAAGTTCTATAATGAAAATTCCCACTAGTATATGAAAGTGACTAAACATTAGACTCTCTACAATGAAGAACATGGTGCTACCTTGAAGCACAAGTGTGCAAAAAAGATAGTAGAAATTGTCCCTTTTTGGGAAGGGGGGGCTTTCTTTTTTTTGCGGAGGGGCTTTATAGATTTAGCCTTTCCTCCCACGGGACAATGCTCTAATAATGATGATCATCACACTTTCATTACAACTCGATACTACAACAACAAAGTATGACTCTATATGAATGCCTCCGGTGGTGTACCGGTATGTGCAATGAAACAAGAGTGACATGTATAAAAAAATATGCATGGTGGCTTTGCCACAAATACAATGTCAACTACATGATCATGCAATGGCAATATGACAATATGATGCGTGTCATATGAATGGAATGGTGGAAGGTTGGCTGGAAATATATCTCGGAATGACTATGGAAATACCATGATAGGTAGGTATGGTGGCTGTTTTGAGGAACAATATGGTGGTTGTTTTGAGGAAGGATATATAGTGGGTTTATGGCACCGGCGAAAGTTGTGCGGTACAAGAGAGGCTAGCAATGATGGAAGGGTGAGAGTGCGTATAATCCATGGACTCAACATTAGTCATAAGAACTCATATACTTATTGCAAAAATCTACGAGTCATCAAAACAAAGTAATCAACTCATGCTCCTAGGGGGGAGGTTGGTAGGAGTTAACCATGGCGCGCCCCCGACCTCCACACAAAGGTTGGCACTCTACAAATACCTCATGCTCTAACTTCGTCACATAGCGGTTCATCATATGTGCATGCTACGGGAATCACTAACCTTAACACAAGCATTTCTCAATTTCATAATAACTCCACTAGCATGACTCTAATATCACTATCCTCATATCTCAAAACAATTATCAAGCATCCAACATCTCATCTTATTCAATGCACTTGGTGTGAATTTTTTTACTACATTGACATTGGATGTCTATCATGTGAAGACTACTTTCTTTAGCCTAAACACATTACCATGCTGTTTTAATAGACTCTCAAAAGGATATAAGTGAAGCATGAGAGTTCAACAATTTCTACAAAGTATTACCACCACCGTGCTCTAAAAGATATAAGTGAAGCACTAGAGCAAAAACTATTCAACTCAAAAGATATAAGTGAAGCACATAAAGTGTTCTAATAATTTCTAAGCCATATTTAACTCTCTAAAATAGGTGTGTCCAGCAAGGATGATTGTGGAAAACTAACAAGCAAAGACTCAAATTATACAAGACGCTCCAAGCAAAACACATAACATGTTGCGAATAAAAATATAGCTCCAAGTATAGTTACCGATGGATGAAGACGAAAGAGGGGATGCCTTCCCGGGGCATCCCCAACCTTAGGATTTTGATTATCCTGAATTTATTTGGGGTGTCATGGGCATCACCAAGCTTTGTCCTTTGCTACTCCTTGTTCCATAGTCCATCAAAGCAATACTCAAAACTTGAAAACTTCACAACACAAAACTTAGACAAAAATTCTCGTGAGCTCCGTTAGTATAAGAAAGCAAACCACTACTTAAAGGTGCAACAATGAATTCATTCTTTGTTTATATTGGTGTTAAACCTACTGTATTCCAACCTCTCTATGGTTCATATCCTCCAATACTACTCATAGATGCATCGGAATAAGCAAACAACACACGAAAAATAGAATCTGTCAAAAACAGAACAGTCTGCAGTAATCTGCTGGTTTCGCCTACTTATGGAACTCCAAAAAATTAAAACTAAATTTTTAAATTTGAGGAATTTTTCTACCAATAATCTGCAAAAAGAATCAACTAAAAATCATGCTCCAGTAAAATCTTAAGACTACTTTAGCGAGCGCTAACGATTCTGTTTTTCACAGCAAGATCACATAAACTTCACACAAGTCTTCCTAAAGGTTCTACTTGGCACAAACACTAAACAAAACATGAAACCACATATAATCAGAGGCTAGATGCAATATTTATTCCTTAACAGCAACAAAAACAAAAAACATAAAATTGGGTTGCCTCCCAACAAGCGCTATCGTTTTACGCCCCTAGCTAGGCACGATACAAGATAAATCTAGGTATTGCCATCTTTGGAAGGCAATCCATAAGTGGCTCTCATGATAGATTAATATGGTAATTTGATTTTATTTCTAAGAAAGTGTTCCATGCCTTTCCTTAACAGAAATTGGAATCTAATATTTCCTTCCTTCATATCAATAATTGCACCAATCGTTCTAACGAAAGGTCTACCAAGAATAATAGGACGTGCAGGATTGCAATCTATATCAAGAACAATGAAATCTACGGGCACATAATTCCTATTGGCAACAATAATAACATTATTAATTCTTCCCATAGGTTTCTTAATAGTGGAATCCGCAAGATGCAAATTTAAAGAACAATCATCAAGCTCATGGAACCCTAGCAAATCACACAAAGTTTTTGTGATAGTGGAGACACTAGCACCCAAATCACACAAAGCATAGCATTCATGATCTTTTATTTTTATTTTTATAGTAGGTTCCCACTCATCATAAAGCTTTCTACGTATAGAAACTTCCAACTCAAGTTTTTCTTCATAAGATTGCATCAAAGCATCAACTATGTGTTTAGTGAAAGCTTTATTTTGACTATAAGCATGCGGAGAATTTAGCACGGATTGCATGAAGGAAATGCAATCAATCAAAGAGCAATTATCATAATTGAATCCCTTGAAATCCAAAGTACTGGGTTCATCACTATGCAAAGTTTTAATCTCTTCACTCCCACTTTTAGCAATTTTAACATCAAGATCTAAAAACTCCGAATCATTGGGACACTTTAAATCAGAATCATCTCCAATCCTATTTTCATCAAGATTAATACTAGAAAACCTGGATCTAATAGGAGACACATAAATAACTTTCAGATCTTCATCTTTATTTTCATGATAACTAGAAGAACACGATTTAACATAATCTTCTCTTTTAGCACACATTCTAGCGGTTCTTTCTTTGCATTCATCAAAGGAAATTCTCATGGATTTGAGAGACTCATTGATATCATGCTTGGGTGGGATATATCTAAGTTTCAAAGAATCAACATCAAGAGTAATTCTATCCACACTTCTAGCCAATTCATCAACCTTAAGCAATTTCTCTTCAAGCATAGCATTGATATTCTTTTGCGAGATCATAAACTCCTTAACACTAGTTTCAAATTCAGAAGGCATCTTTCCATAAGAGTTGTTGTAGGAATAACCAAAATTATTAGAGGAATTGCTAGGAAAAGGCCTAGGATTGAAATTACCTCTATAAGCATTATTACCAAAATTATTCCTACCAACAAAATTCACATCCAAAGATTCATTGTTATTCTCAATCAAAGTGGACAAAGGCATATCATTAGGATCAGAAGAAGCACTCTTAGCAGCAAATAAATTCATAAATTCATCCATCTTTCCACTCAAAACACTAATTTTTCGATAGCATGCACTTTTTTACTAGTAGATCTTTTGGTGTGCCATTGAGAATAATTAACCATAATATTATCTAGGAGTTTGGTAGCTTCTCCTAAGGTAGTTTCCATGAAAGTGCCTCCAGCGGCCGAATCTAAAAGATTTCTAGAAGAAAAATTCAAGCCAGCATAAAAATTCTGAATAATCATCCATAGATTCAAACCATGTGTAGGGCAATTACATATCATCAATTTCATTCTCTCCCAAGCTTGTGCAACATGCTCATGATCTAGTTGCTTAAAATTCATAATATCGTTTCTAAGAGAGATGATCTTAGCAGGAGGGAAATACTTAGAGATAAAAGCATCCTTGCACTTATTCCACGAATCAATACTATTTCTAGGCAAAGAGGAAAACCAGGTTTTAGCATGATCTCTAAGTGAAAACGGAAATAACTTCAATTTAACAATATCATTATCCGTATCCCTTTTCTTTTGCATATCACACAAATCAACAAAGTTGTTTAGATGGCTAGCAGCATCTTCACTAGGAAGGCCGGAGAATTGATCTTTCATGACAAGATTCAACAAAGCAGCATTGATCTCACAAGATTCAGCATCGGTAATAGGAGCAATCGGAGTGCTAATAAAATCATTGTTGTTGGTATTGGAGAAGTCACACAATTTGGTATTGTTCTGAGCCTAGTGACAAGCAAGCAATCCAACACACACAAGCAAACAAGAAGCAAGCGAACGATAAACACACGGCGAGAGAAGGGCAAATAAAACGGCAAGGGTGAAGTGGGGGAGAGGAAAACGAGAGGCAAATAAATGTAATGCGAAGGATAAGGGTTTGTGATAGGTACTTGGTATATGAATTTTGTGTAAGCCTCCCCGGAAACGGCGCCAGAAATTCTTCTTGCTACCTCTTGAGCTTGCGTTGTATTCCCTCGAAGAGGAAAGGGAGATGCACCACAGTAGCATAAGTATTTCCCTCAGTTTTTGAGAACCAAGGTATCAATCCAGTAGGAGACCATGCGCGAGTCCCTCGCACCTGCACAAACAAATAAGAACTTCGCAGCCAACGCGATAAGGGGTTGTCAATCCCTTTACGGTCACTTACGAAAGTGAGATCTGATAGAGATGATAGTTTACATTTTTGGTTTAATAAAACAGCAAATAAAAGCGGTAAAAGTAAAGTAGATGTAGATTGATATGTTGAGAATAGACCCGAGGGCCATAGTTTTCTTTAGTGGCTTCTCTCATGATAGCGATATTCTACGGCGGGTAAACAAATTACTGTCGAGCAATTGATAGAAAATAGAATAATTATGAGACTATCTAGGCATGATCATTGTATATAGGCATCACATCTGAGACAAGTAGACCAAAACGATTCTGCATCTACTACTATACTCCACACATCGACCGCTATCCAGCATGCATCTAGTGTATTGAGTTCATAAGAACAGAGTAACGCCTTAAGCAAGATGACATGATGTAGAGGGATAAACTCAAGCAATATGATATAAACCCCATCTTTTTATCCTCGATGGCAACAATACAATACGTGCCTTGCTGCCCCTACTGTCACTGGGAAAGGACACCGCAAGATTGAACCCAAAGCCAAGCACTTCTCGCATTGCAAAAACTATAGATCTAGTACGCCAAACCAAACCAATAATTCGAAGAGACTTGCAAGGATATGATGAGCACACATAAAAAGTTCAGAGAAGAACCAAATATCTTTCATAGATAACCTTAAACATAAACTCACAATTTATCAGATCTCGACAAACACACCGCAAAAAGAGATTACATCGAATAGATCTCCTCGAAGACCAAGGAGAACTTTGTATTGAGATCCAGAGAGAGAAGAAGCCATCTAGATACTAGTTAAGGACCCGAAGGTCTGTGGTAAACTACTCACAACTCATGGTGAGGGCGATGATGATGATGATGATGATGAAGGACTCCGTGATAGATCCCCCTCCGGTGGAGCTCCGGAACAGGCTCCAAGATGGGATCTCCATGGGAACAGAATCTATGGCGGCGGAATTAGGGTTTTCTCTCTGTTCACAAAGTTTCTGGGGTATGTGGACTTATATAGGAAGAACGAGGGCACCAGGGGACGCTCGAGGGGGCCTCGAGGCAGGGGGACGCGCCCTGGGAAGGGGGGGCGCCCCCTACCTTCGAGGGCCAGCCATCTGTCCCCTGACGTGGTTCTCAAACTCCGTGTGCGTGATTTTCTCCAAAAATTTCTCTCACGAAGGTTTCATTCCGTTTGGACTCCGTTTGATATTCTTTTTCTGCAAAACCCTGAAACAGGCAAAAAACAGCAATCTGGACTGGGCCTTTGGGTTAGTAGGTTAGTCCCAAAAATGATATAAAAGTTAATGATAAAGCCCATTAAACATCCAAGACTTCATAAATAATAGCATGGAACAATCAAAAATTATAGATACGTTGGAGACGTATCACCCCCATCCTAGGCGAAGGCTCGTGAGCAAGGTATGGTGCTCGTTCTTCCTCATGAGAGCCGTTCGTACGTCAAGGGGGACCCCTGGGCATCGCGACCCAGGGGCCTCACTAGCCATGTAGCCCCTCATCCCTTGAGTCTAGTTATTACGATAACCCCGATCACCCGGAGGGCTCAACGACGGTCGAGGTATGCGCGGGGCTGGGCCCTGCCGACGCAGAACGCAAACGGGATCGCTTGAACGTCAAGGGGGGCCCCTAGGCATCGCGACCTAGGGGGCTTACTAGCCACGTAGCCCCTCATCCCTTGAGTCTAGTTATTACGATAACCCCGGTCACCCGGAGGGCTCAATGGCGATCGAGGTATGCGCGGGGTAGGGCCCTGCCGACGCAGAGCACCTAAGCAAACATGAAAGGAAGCAAGCACGGAAATCATCAAGTTCAAATCTAGTTATTACAATAATGCCAAGTTCTCCAAATTCAGACGAGTCCTTATGCCTCCCCAAGGCACTTGCATTTCTCTCATCTGGACAGGAACAGGTCAGGCATCACCAAGTGTGTCTTCACCATCCTCCGCCTCCTCGACCGTGACAGCAGCGACCCGGAGGAACGCCTCCACAAGTTCCTTGACCTTCGCCTTCAGGACCTCAGCAGACGCACCCTCTATGCTCGCGGTCACGGGCTCGGACATCGAGGCCAGGTCAAGAGTGGGATCACGGAGACTTAGGTGGCTGCACACCTGCATCAGGGCCAAGGTAAGGAGCGTGCGACTTTCGACGTCAGCTAACTGGCCGATCGCGGCCGTAACCTTGCGCAGGGATTTCACAAGTGCAGTGAGTAGCTTGGCGGGGCCATCCTCCCGGTTGGCCAGTGGCTTCTCGAATCCTTACCCGTAAGCAATCTGCAGCACCGTGCGGGCCTCGAGCTCGATGGCGGCGAGGGCCTCGCAACTCACCGCTACTGAGGCCCCAAGGGCGTCTTCCTTCTCGCGCGCAGCTTGGGTCGCCTTGGCCTGCTCGGCCTCGGCCTTCAGCTTCTCCAGGCTCGCGCGATGAGCGGGCTGCTCCTGCTACATCCGAGACGTCTCAGCCTTATGTGCCTTGAGCTCCTTCTCCAACCTTTGGAGCTCCAGGGCGCGCCTGGTGCCTTCCTCGCGAAGGGCCTCCAGCTCGCTCTCCACCTTGCGGCAGCGCTTCTTGGACGACGCCGTGTCGGCTCGCGTGGTGTCACGTGCCCGCATGGCTGCCGCGGCTTCCTCTTGACCCTTGGGGGCGACCACTGAGGCCTGGCTCCAGGAGGCCCGCATAGACTCGTCTGCCAGGAGCCACCCCAGAGATCAGGCCCAGACGTCCTTCCATCACGTGCCCATCACCACCCTGAAGTTCGGCACGGAGCCGACCCAACGCAGCGGAAGCGGCTCCCAAGGTCTTAGAGCCAGGCTGCATCAGCTGGCGGATGGGCGCCGTCGAGGTCGGCTGCTCGACCAGGGGCTCGGGGGATCCGGCTCCCCTCGCTGGAGCAGCCGGAGCAGGAGCCGCCGCGGCCTCGCAAACAGTAACGACGCACTCGGGCAATGCCGCCACTGCGCACTCGGTGGCCTGGCTGGCCGAGGCGCGCAAAGTTGTGGCACCCTTCTCTGCGGCGACGGCAGTGGCAGGTGGAGCGGGGTACCGCGACGTGACCTCCCCCTTTACCTTCTTCATCACGCCACCCATGCTGTTGCGCCAAGAGAAGTACGTCAGGAACACGACGACCAAGGAATAATAGGAGGTTGCACACTTACTCATCGGAGGCAAGGCGCGCTCTCTTCTTCATCAGCAGATCGGTCGCGGCCGCTGGTGCTACAGGCGTGCCGGCAGTCTGGATGCTGGCAAGGCACGAGGCCATGGACTTGGACGCGGCTGCGGTCACCAGTTTTGCTGGCACGGCGCACCTCGGCGGGGTCGCCGCCTTGCTCCCCTTGGACGCAGCGCGCTCGGATCGACGCGGAGTGGTCGCCTGGAGCCGTTCGACAACACATGTGCCTGACGCCACTTCCTCAGCGGACACCTCGGAGGTGTCCCCCTCGTCAACCCGGTCCTTGTCGCCCAGGGTCTCCTCCGAGTCCTCCTCGTCGCTCCCCTCCTCAGCATCGGAGGACACGTCGACCGTGGGCGGAGCAGCCACGGGCATCCCGAAACCTAACACAGCCTTCAGCAGCTCGGCCTTGTCAGGACAACTGTACAGCGGCAGGTGGGCCCCCGAGGGGTCCTCGGGAACCATTCCCAGGAGAGTGATTGAGACAAGGTATAGGTCGACCTTGGCCAGCGTCCCCGAGCGCAGCCGAAGCATGTCGTCATCCCCAATCAGCTCCCACATGGGGCGCGAGTGTGCTTGGAGCGGCGCCAGCCGCTGCCTCAGGAACTCCTTCACGATCTGGGCCCCTTCAAGCCTCGAGCCCAGGTCGGCTTCAATCCTTGCCAAGACAGGCTCGGCAAGGGGGTCGTTCAGCTTCATGTAGCTCCAGCCGACGCGTTTCGCCGGACGGGCGGTAGGCAGCGCCAGCAGCGGGTGAATGCGCTGGGCATCCAGATAGACCCACCTCTCCCGGTGGGAGTCTATCTGCTTCCCGGTTGTCATCAGCCTATAGCACTGGTGCTGGAAGACGAAGGAGACACAGCCCAAGCATGGAACCTCGTCGTGCCGCCGCATGGAGAAGAAGTGGCGAAAGAGGGCGATAGTCGGTTTCACCCCCACAAACGCCTCGCAGTAAAAGGCGAAGAGCGACAGGACGAAGATGGAGCGATGCTGGATGTGGAGGGCGTGCACCTAGTAATGGTCCAGGATGGCGTAGAAGAACTCCGAGAAGGGCAGCACGAGCCCGACGGAGATGTTGTGGAGGAAGAAGGGGTAGTAAGACTTCGGCAAGATCCGCGCCGCGGTGGATCCAACCCAAATCTTTGTTGGGCCATGCTCGTTGTGGATGCTCGAAAGGAAAGGCTGGACCTCCGAGTAATCTCCCTCCTTGGTGATGGTGGACTCCTGGAGCGCTGCCTCGAGGGAGGAAGCAGATCCGGACGCCTGCGCGGCACCCTTGCTTCTCTTCGCCATTGCTGGAGGTGCTGGAGGATGCAGGCAATTTGGAAAGGCCGGAGGCGAGGGAGAAGGGGATCTGAGCAGGAAGGAAAAGAGGCAATAGCTCCTCCACAACAAAGACATCCCCTTTTGTCAAGTTACACGGTTGCCGAGACTGCATGGGAAGCAGAGTTGCCCATATCCCATCCAACCATCATGCGCCAGCCTGGCCCGCAGCCTTTTTGGGGCCCACGGCACTTCGTCCTCGACTAAGGCTTCGCCCCGAAGCCAACTCCGCGCGCGCCTTGAGCTCGGGGGCTACTGTCGGCATCCTGGGAACCAGGGTACCTAGACTTGCCTGTCTGCGGGCCGTGACGCGCTCCTACTACGGCCTGGTATAGCCCAGCTGATCGACAAGCTGCTCAAGACCCTCGCGAGGAGAACGACGTCAAGACCCCCTCAGGAGCGGCCTCGGCTAGGATGCTCCGGAGGGGAGGAAAATCCAAGGCCAAGACTGCCTCAGGAGGAGGCAGTGACGAACCGCGTGCCAGCGCGTACCAGCGGCGCAGTTGCCGTTTTGGTGCAAAGGAGACAGCGCAGGCGCAGGTTCCCGAGGAGCGGGACAAAGGTTTCCCCATTGGTGCAACAAGACCGAAGACCGCAAGGACGACAGGGAGGATGTCACCACCGAGCCCACCACCGCGTCATCGTCGGATCCCTTTGCAGGCGAAGACCACTTTTGTCAGGATAGGAATGTCCTTGTGTTCCCGCTTAAAATGGCCGTTGTGGGATCCCTTCCCGCCTAAACATTTCTGGGGAAGAGGACCCTGGCCGCCTATATAAGTAGCTAGGATCTCCACTATGGAGGAAGCGGGGTCAGATCTAGAAACTCCGCCCACACACAAAGGAGCAAGAACCCTTGCCTCCTGACCCTCCTGAGCTCTCCTCCTGAGCTTAGGAACCACTGTACTCGTACATGCTCAAGCCCTCCCGAGGCTAATCCACCAAGAAGTAGGGTTTTACACCGCAAGGTATCCTGAACCTGGGTAAATTCGTGTGTGCTTTACTTGTTGTTCGCGTGAATCTCTTGATTGGACGAGGGCGAGATGCTAGGTAGACGTGAGTGGGAGAGATCTTCGTTCACGCCCCTGTGTTCGAACTTCTTGGGTTTGCGGAGCCCGTAATCCGACAAGATCCTTCAAGTAAGTTGTCATTGTTGCAACTCTCTAAAATATGTATGATATATTAGTGTGGAGAAAATAAGCTTTATACGATCTTGTGATATGGAAGTAATAAAAGCGACGGACTGCATAATAAAGGTCCCTATTACAAGTGGCAATATAAAGTGATGTTCTTTTGCGCTAAGATTTTGTACATCCAACCATAAAAGCACATGACAACCTCTACTTCCCTCTGCGAAGGGTCTGTCTATTGTTTTTACCTTATAAGAGTCAAGGTGATCTTCACCTTTCCTTTTTACATTTTATCCTTTGGCAAGCACATTATGTTAGAAAGATCCTGACATATATACCCACTTGGATGTAAGTTATCATGATCTATTAATGTTGACATTACCCTTGACGTAAAAGGTTGGGAGGCAACACTATAAGCCCCTACCTTTCTCTGTGTCCGGCTAAAACTCCATACCCATAAGTATTGCGTGAGTGTGAGCAATTGTGAAAGACTAAATGATAGTTGAGTATGTGGACTTACTGAAAAGCTCTTATATTGACTCTTTCCGATGTTACGATAAATTGCAATTGCTTCAACGACCGAGATCATAGTTTGTTAGTTTTCAATGAAGTTGCTGATTCGTACTTGACATTGTGAATAGATTGTTACTTTAGCATAAGACTCATATGACAATATTTATATGTGTTGCTATTATAAGATTGATCATGATGCCCTCATGTCCGTATTTTATTTTATCGACGCCTCTATCTCTAAACTTGTGGACATATTTTTCGATATCGGCTTTCGCTTGAGGACAAGTGAGGTCTAAGCTTGGGGGAGTTGATACGTCCATTTTGCATCATGCTTTTATGTTGATATTTATTGCATTATGGGCTGTTACTACACATTATGTCACAATACTTATGCCTTTTCTCTCTTATTTTACAAGGTTTACATGAAGAGGGAGAATGCCGGCAGCTGGAATTCTGGGCTGGAAAAGGAGCAAACATTGGAGACCTATTTTTCACAACTCAAAAAGCTCCGAAACTCCACGAAACACCATTTCAAAAAATATAAAAAATATCTGGCGAAAGAGATACGAGAGGGGGGCCACCCACTATCCATGAGGGTGGGGGTGCGCCCCCCTGCCTCGTGGGCCACCTGGTGACCCCTCGATGCCCATCTTCTCCTATATGAGGTGTTTTGACCTGGAAAAAATCAAAAGGAGGCTTTCGGGGCAAAGCGCCGCCATCTCGAGGCTGAACCTTGGCGGTACCAATCTAGGGCTCCAGCGGAGCTGTTCTACCGGGGATACTTCCCTCCGGGGGGGAAATCATCACCGCCGTCATCACCAACAACTCTCCCATCTTGGGGAGGGTTATCTTCATCAACATCTTCACCAGAACCATCTCATCTCAAACCCAAGTTCATCTCTTGTATCCAATCTTCGTACCAAAACCTCATATTGGTACCTGTAGATTGCTAGTAGTGTTGATTACTCCTTGTAGTTGATGCTAGTTGGTTTACTTGGTGGAAGATCATATGTTAGATTCCATTATGCATATTAATACCCCTCTGATTATGAACATGAATATGCTTTGTGAGTAGTTACGTTTGTTCCTGAGGACATGGGAGAAGTCTTGCTATAAGTAGTCATGTGAATTTGGTATTCGTTCGATATTTTGATGAGATGTATGTTGTCTTTCCTCTAGTGGTGTCATGTGAACGTCGACTACATGTCACTTCACCATTGTTTGGGCCTAGAGGAAGGCATTGGGAAGTAATAAGTATATGATGGGTTGCTAGAGTGACAAAAGCTTAAACCCTAGATTATGTGTTGCTTCGTAAGGGGCTGATTTGGATCCATATGTTTCATCCTATGGTTATATTTACCTTAATACTTCTTTTGTAGTTGTGGATTCTTGCAATAGAGGTTAATCATAAGTGGGATGTGTCAGGCCCAAGATGCGATTCTATCCCGATCATGTGACACTTACGTGATTGGGGCACAACCGCATTTCGGGCGCTTAGCAATATGGATATCATTACATCGTACCATTACATACATACATGGGGATACAACAATACATACAAGTCACATGAATACAACATCATCAATACAAGGCATCTGACTACGGATGCAAACAAGAAAAGCACAACGACATCCATCTGCTATCCCAGGCTGCCGACCAGGAACCTAAACCAAGACTGACGAAGAAGAAGAAGAAAGAACTCCAACAAAAGAACATCACTCTCACGTCAAGTCATCGGAAACCTGCACCTGCAACTGTTGTTGTAGTATCTGTGAGCCACGAGGACTCAGCAATCCCATAACCATGGGTAACAAGACTAGCAAAGCTTAATGGGTAAGGAGAGGTTAAGTGGTGAGGTTGCAGCAGCGGCTAAGCAATATGTATGGTGGCTAACTTACGAGTACAAGAAATAAGATGAGCATCTACGCAAGCGGTCGCAAACTAGTAATGATCGCTAAAGATCCTGAACTACCTACGAGTCAAACATAACCCTGCCGTGTTCCCTTCTCAAAGTGAAAAGAGACAGTCACGGTTACTCACACGGTTGTGTGTTTTACTGCGGATCCTTTGTCAAGACTTCTACAACCGGACATTAACAAATTCCAATCTGCCGCATAACCGCGGGCACGGCTTTCGAAAGATTATAACCCTGTAGGGGTGTCCCAACTTAGCCCATCACAAGCTCTCACGATCAGCAGAAGTAATAATAATATTACCCCTTATCTTAGGGAAGACCCGATCAAACTCGGAATTCCCGGTGCACAAGACATTTCGACAATGGTAAAACAAGTCCAGCAAGACCTCTCGGCGTGCCGACACCCTGATAGTAGCCGTGTGTATCTCGTCTCAGGCCACGTCCGGATGGGTGATGCTACAGGTAAAACCAGCCCTCGGGTTTCCCCAAGGTGGCCCCGTAAGCTCCCCGTTTGGGACCAACACCATCAGCACTGCCCCCCTGCTATGTAGAAAGAATCCTCGGGGACGCGACCCCCTATGCAATTTAATTAATTAATTAAGTTGTTATTATGAGGCAAATTAAAACCAATTTTGGGCCTTGCTGGAGGAGTTTTATTCAAAGACGAACTGTCAAGGGGTCCCCATATACCCAACCGTGTAAGGAACGCAAAGTCAAGGAACATAATGCCGGTTTATCGGCTCCTAAGGTGGCATGAGTGGAACAAAAACACCGAGCAAAAGGCCAAGTGTTCCACCCATTGCCAAGTATATAGGTGTGTTAAGATATATAAGATATATTGTGATATTCCAACAACAAGTTCCAACATGGAACGATCTTCATCTTCACCTGCAACTAACAACACTATAAGAGGGGATGCGCAAGCGGGTAACATAGTCAAACAACGGTTTGCTGGGAAGGTGTCAAAGGTTAGAGGTTTCATGGCAACAAGGAGAGGGGCTGACAAGAAGATAGGTAGCGCGACATATAACGATAGCATCGAGACATCTAGCATAGCAATGATAGTAAAGGTATCCAAGGTGATGGTCATCTTGCCTGAGATCCCCCAAGGAAGAAGAACGGGTCCATGAAGAAGACGAAGAAGAAGCCTCGAAGTCGAAACAAGTGTAGTCGAACGAATCATCACGATCGCAACAGAAAAAACACTAACGAGAAGAAGCACGCAACACGGTAAACACGCCACTCAAGAACATGATAAGATGCTCAACCGAGTATGATGCAAGACAAGTCTATATGATGCAATACATGGCAAGGGATGAAGCACACAAGAACAACACAAAACAACAAGTTTAAATGAGGCCGGAGACTACATATAACAATTCCGGTAAGTCATATGCATATTTCGAAATTGGTCCAGATCTGAACAAACCTTAAGTTAAAGTTTTTAAACAGCTAGTTAACATGCACCATGATGATCTACTCGAAATTCTAGTCAAGTTTCATATAAAGTTTATTTAAATCAGAGTTACAACCTAGAAGATATGAGCAAAATAAGTCAAGCATGGCATATATGCAAGATGCACCAAAACATCAAGCAATCACACTCCAAACATGTAAACAACATTATATTATGCTTCTACATGCAAAAACACACAAGTTTCATATAGGACACGCTCAAAACGGAGCATCGGTTCAACACATACACATGAAACAAGATATACAACAAGCTGTCCAAATTCAGCAACATAGCAACTTTGGAGCAAGGTAAATATATGCTACAGCACCCAAACATGATAACAAGAGGCATGGATGTGAAATAGACATGATACTTAACAAGCATGAACTTAGAACACACCCAAAAGCTTGCTGGCACACAATTAACCAAGCATGGCAAGTTGCAATAAATTTATCCAGACTTAGTAAAAATCTGGGAAGGCAAAAACATCATCACGATGCTGCCTTCGGAGGCACAAAAGAACAAGCATATCAACTATACTAAGTATATAAAGATCATGGACATGTAATAGACATATTATACATCCAACAACTGTAATGCCCCGGATGTAATACTTTCCCTTTTGGGCATATAATATATCTCCGGCTTCATCTATTCCATTTTCGGGTTCTTTGTTTTTCGGGTTTTCGTCGTTTTGTTGTGTGCGTGTCTGGCATTCATTCATATCATGTAGTCATGTGCATCGCATTGCATTTGTGTTGTAGGTTGCATCCGGTTCCACGCGTTCCTTCCCGTTGTCCGTTTCGCGTTCCGGAGCTCCCTCACGTGTCCGTGGCGTCCCGTAGGCCTACTTGTTGTGTGGCCGTGTAACGTTACCGGTTTGGCGCGAGACTTGTCGTGTGTTGTTGTTTTGTTGTGTGTAACCTGCCTGTCAAATCTCGTCGCGTTTCGAGTATGTTTGCTACCCCAACAGTTATTCTCGTGGGCTCAAAGTGCCTCCACTTTGAGGCCCAAGACACCCCTCCAACAGCCCACCAACCACTCCTAACCACTTCTATCATCTAGGCCATCCAAATCTGATCCGGTGGCCGAAAACCGCACTCCATTTGGACAACCCTAGCTCCTTGTGCCTATATATTTGTCCACTCCCCCAATTTTTGCCCCAAATTAAGGAAACCCTAGCCCCCTTCCATCTTCTTCTTCCACCTACAGCCACCTCACCGGAGCTCGCCGGAGAGTTCGCCGGAGTTCGCCGGAAATCTCGCCGGAGTTCCTCTCCTGCACCTCCTCACCTCACCGCTGCCCTCTCCACCTCACCACCGTCGTCCTCCGGCCAGATCCGGCGAGGGGCCGCCGGATCCAGCCGGCCCCGAGACCCTCCTCCTCCTAGGGCGCCGCCAGGCCCCTGCCTTCCCGCCGGCGAGCTCCCAGGGAGCTCGAGGGGATCTCCTTCCGATTCGTCACGGGTCAACGCCCCCAGCCCGAGCTCAGATCCGATCGAGGGCCTTCCTCCCGCTGGATCCCGCCGCGCCCGCCGGTTGGGCCTTCCCCCGCGTCGAGCCACCCTGGGCCGGAGCCCAGGCGCCGTTCGCCTCCCAGGCCGAGGCCTCCAGCCGCCTCCTCGCCTCGCCAGGCCGCGTGGCGCCGCACCAGGCCCAGCGCCTTCCGCTCGCCGAACGCCTCGGCTCGCCTCCCTCCAGCGGGCCGGCGCCAAGGCCCGTCTCCACCCGCCCCTGCCTTCGAGCCGCCACGCCCGGCGGGATCGGGATCGGGAGATCCCCGAGCGATCTCCCCGATCCGATCGATCCGCCACCGCCTGCAGGCCTAACGGGCCGGACCCGTTAGCCGCGAAGGCCGCTCCGCTCCGCTCCGCTTCCGGCAGATCCGCCGGGCCCGACCCGATCCGCCAGCCCCGGCGCCCGCTTTGACCACCGCCGCCCCGTTGACTCTGCCCAGTGGACCCGTTTGACCCCGTTGACTGAGGTTGCTCCGAAATTCCACTAAGTCCCTGATGAATTCAGTTTCTGGTGCTGTTTTCATATAGTCATAACTTTTTGTGTGTAGCTCCGTTTTGAGTGAATGACATGTCTAGACGTTCGTGGTGACTAGCACTACATTTCATTCCTTTGTGCCATGCATGTTAGAGATCATCTAGATGCTTATTTTTCTGTTGCAAGAGTGCATCCCGATATAAACTGCTGTTATGTGATGTTTTTATGCCATCTTTGCTATGTGATATCTTTTAGCTCGTTTATCCGAATGATGCAAAGGACATGTCCACGTGTTCGTCTTGCAATGCTCTACATGTTGCTTGTATTAGGTTGCAAGATAGATTTAATCTTTCCATGTATATCTTCGTTGCAAAGTGCCATGTGGCTGTGATGTTGTTTCAATTGTTATGAAATGCCATCTTGTTGAGCTCATTGCTATCGTTGTGTTTATCTCCATGATGCATGCTTGTGTGTTTCGGAATCACCATCATGTGTACTTTGATGTGGTGCTTACCACTTGCCATGTTTAGTTTCGAGGTGACTTAAACTTGCTCTTTTAGATGCCATGATGAAACTGTTGTTTTAACACTTAGTGGATTTTCACTAAGTCTGAAATCTGTAACGTTCCGATGCCATGTTTGCTTGCTGCTCTAGGACAAACCATAATAGTTTTGGAGTGGATCTTGATGGTTCCTTGTAGTAGATATTGTTGGCTTTCCATTCATGTTCTCACATGCTTATTTGAGTGGCTGTAGCATGTTTAACTTTTGCTCCAAAGTTTCAATAAAATTCTGCTGTCAGAATTTTATTGTCAAGTTCAATATGTCCAAGCTTATTGCAATTGAACCGTGGCTCCTTTGGGGGTGCACCTTTGGACTTATTTGCTGTAAGATATGTCTAGTTTATGTTCATGCTCTTTGCCATGGTGTTTGAGTGCTGTAGCTTATTTTTCTAGTGCTCCGAAGTTGCTATGTTGCTGTAATTTTCAGCTTTCGCTCGTTTCTTGTTTCGGGCATAACTTTTAGCCCGTAGCTCCGATTTCAGCGAGTCTTATGTGAAACTTGATTGATTTTCTGTGTAGATTCATAATATCCTATTGTTATCATGTTTTGAGGTGTTTTGCTTGAGTGATTTTATCCGTGCTCCGTGTGCTCTCTTAGTGCATCCATCATGCATCCATCATTTTTGTGTGCGCATTGCATCTTGTTGATTCGTGCCTTATGTGATTGTATTGTTTAGAGCCGGAAGCTGAGACCGAGTACGAGTTCGAGCACGAGGTTACCAACGAGGTTGAGCACGAGGACCCTTCTTACGATCCGAACGACTACACTTCAGGCAAGATGACCGAACCCCGATAACATTACTATCTTTGCCTATTGCTAGTAGTTCCGCTCTATAGTTTTGCCTCGATGCCCATGTCTTTCTTGTCAGCCTCCTACTTGTAACCATGACCATGTTTAACCACCCTACCTATGCAAACCGTTGCTTGGCTAAGTACGCTTCGCTCAGCCCTTCTTATAGCATTGCTAGTTGCAGGTGAAGATCGAAGATGCTTGCTTCATGTTGAAGTTTGTTGGGTTATATCACACTATATAAATGCTTAAAAATGAAATCATCTATATATTGGTAAGGGTGGAAGGCTAAGCCTTTTGCTTGGTGATTTGTTCCACTCATGCCGTTAGGAACCGTTTAAACCGGTGTTATGTTCCTTGATTATGCGTTCCTAACACGGTTGGGGTGTATGGGACCCCCTCGATAAACCGCTAAGTGCTAAGTCTTTTCCAGCAAGTCCCAACATTGGTACTATTTGTCTAATAACAAATTAAACTTGCATAGGGAGTAATTAACCCTCTTTCTTAATCAACAACCCCGGGCCAGTGCTCCACATGAGTGTTGGTCCGAAACGGGGAGCCTGCGGGGCCGCCTTGGGGAAACCCGAGGTATCTGGCATACACCTGTAGCTTCGCCCATCCGGTCGTGTCCTGAGACTTAGATACGCGCGGCTACTATCAGGGTGTCGACACGCCGGGAGGATTTGCTGGATTAGCCTTACCTTAGTTCGGAGTATCTTGAGCACGGGATTCCGAGAATACTCGGGTCTTCCCACTTTGGAGTTGCGACTCCGCGGATCGTGGGCTTGTAATGGGTCAAGTTGGAACACCCCTGCAGGGTTATGAACTTTCGAAAGCCGTGCCCGCGGTTATGTGGCAGATGGGAGCTTGTTAATATCCGGTTGTAGAAAACTTGACACATTGTTCTAATACACTACCAGCGTGTGTACCGTGACTGTCAATTTCCGAATAGGGATTCGGGAGTTGAACACGGTGGGGTTATGTTTGTTGAGCTGTAGCTAGGATCACTTCGTGATCATCTCTCGACCGAGGCTTTCTCTTCTCGCACTCTTTCACGTAAGCTAGTGCTAGTTGCTGCTGCAGACACTTATTCTTTTCTTCAGCCTTATCCTCTCCCAAGGCTTAAATAGTCTTGTTACCCGGGAACGGGATTGCTGAGTCCTCTGTGGCTCACAGTTACTTCACCACACCAGATGCAGGTCCAGTTGTGAGCTATCCAGGTGATGGCACCGAGCTAGACTGGGAGTACGACGAGGAGCGTAATCGATACTATGTTCGTTATCCTGTTGATCAGTAGTGGAGACTTCTACTAGGATTCGATCCGACCTGTGGATTTAATTATGTTTGGTATCTTGTCATTTGGATTTTACCCTTAGAGGGCTGTGATGTTTTATTGTATGATGATTGAGACCTGTATTGTATTTGTGTGACGTGGTGAGTGTAAGCCAACTATTTATGTTTTCCATCCCCATCTTTTACATGAGTTGTGCAAAGATACCAGACTTGCGATCATTCCAGCATGGGGTTAAGTCTCTAAGTCGTGCCTCGACACGTAGGAGATTTAGTCCCATCATGGGCATTACAAGTTGGTACCAGAGCCTTCTCCGACCTAGGAGCCCCCACTGATTGATCGAATCGTTGACGGTCGAGTCTAGGCACACACTGAAAACATTTTGAGTCCTATATTATATCGGAGAGTAGGATTTCTTTGCTTCTCATCCCCTTTCTCTCTGGTGAGGACTCCTGACGTCTACTCTTGCCTCTTCTACTTTCAAAAATTGCACCAATTTTTTTTTAGGAATCTCACGAGTATTCTGGGATTGTTTCGATGTTCTTGTGACGAGAATATTGTTCTCGATGCCTCCTGACATTAGGGGTTGTGGCAGTGTCCCGGGGAGTTGAGCTTCGGGGTATTGTCGTCACAAGCATATCGCGACAGTACTAAATACTTAAGACGGCCGACATCGAAAATCTCTCCTATACGATTAGTGGCAAGATAACCCCGACATCACCCAGTACTGGGGAGGTAGTTCGGGAGTATTGCCATAGCTTGTTATAGTGGATGCTTTTCGAAGGTCCGAGGTAAACAGTTTCCGAGAAAGACTGGTTATGTGTTGAAGGATGGATACACCTGGATGTAGGTTTAGAGTTGATTGCACGGTGCTTCTCGTGTATCCCCAACACCTGATTGCATAACTGGAATCTTTCGGAAATTAATAGGTGGGTTTATCCAGTAGATCGTAGGCATTCTTCCAACAAATGCAGGTTGGCGAGTTCGGGGTTCTACATTGAGTGAAGTAGTTTATGACCGATGTTCCGATCGGGAGTTGCATCTTAAAGGGTCCTTGGCTATGCTGATCCGGGGATTGCAAAACCCTTTCGTAACGCGTTCATATGCTTTCAGCACAAAGATGTTAGAACGAAGCTCCTATCTTGTGTTTACTCCCGTCCGTACCTTGTTGTTTTTCTTATTTTACCTTTTGTCCCCTATGTGGCTTCTTGTGAAGATTGATGTTATCATTTAACTGAGAATTTCATTCGTGCCTCTTGTTCGAATGAGTTCATTCGTTCCTATTGTTCGAATGATTATTGTGAAGACTTGTTGCAATTCATTCCATTGACTCAGCTATACCTTCTGTCAATCAATTGCTGATTCGTGGTCATCTATTTCAGGATGGCTCCGAAAAAAGTTCCCAATGCTAACCCAGAGGCGGAAGAGGTTCCAGATCGTCCTCCTTACCCTCCTCCTCCGCCTGAGGCTTGGAGAGCGATTATGCAGACTACAGCTCAGAACACCCAGATGTTGATGTAGATGATGCAGCAAATGCAAGCTAATCAAGCCAATCAGGGTGTTCCAGGGAATCAAGGCAACTTCTTCAACCAGCAGCACCATGCTACTCTCAAGCAGTTCTTGGCCAATAATCCAAAAGCTTTCAGTTACTGTGTCGACCCTCTTGATGCTGAAGATTGGTTAACCGACATAAAGAAGCATTTTGAGTGCAGTAACGTGAAGGAAGAGGATTATGTGAAGTTTGTAGCCTTCCAACTCAAAGACCAAGCAGCTGACTGGTGGCAGCAGTACAAAGACTCCAGGCCAGGTCAAGTGATCTCTTGGGAGAATTTCTGCAAGGACTTTCGCTCTCACCACATTCCAACAAGTGTCATCGAGGGTATGCGTGAGCAATTCCGCAACCTGAAGCAGGGCTCTATGACAGTCTATCAGTATAATGTCAAGTTCCAAAACCTCGCCCGCTATGCTAAGCAAGACATTCCTGACGCCAAGAGCAAAATCTACCAGTTCCGTGGAGGTCTCAAAGATGAACTTCAACTTGCTCTCACCTTGTTCGAGCCCGATGAATTCGACAAATTCTATAACATGGCTTTGAAACAAGAGGCAGCTCAGCTTAATATGGAGGCTTCTAAAAAGAGAATTCGTGATGCCGTTCACTCTTCCTCATCGTCTCAGTTGGCTGCGAAACAACAGAAATTCTGGCTTCCTCCTCCAGTGATTCGAGCTCCTTACAACAACTCCAACAACTCCAACAGCAACAAGAACTCTAATGGACGTGGCTTCTCCCACCCACCCAACCCGAGCAACAAGTCGAAGAACCAGTTTCAGTCTCAAGGCTCCAAGTCAAGTGGTTCTCATTTCCGTCCTCTCTCAGAAGTGGTGTGCAATAAGTGTGGCCAGAAGGGTCACTATGCCAACAGATGTCCCAACCCGAAGCGTCTTCCACCTCCTCCACCTGTGAGCTCAGCTATTGTCAAGCATGATCCAAAGGCACCAAGGGTCAATCTGATGAGTGCAGCGCAAGCGGAGAATTCTTCTGATGTCATTTTGGGTAACCTTCCAGTGAACTCTATTCCTGCTAAAGTGTTATTTGATTCGGGTGCTTCATGCTCTTTCATGTCTCAACCATTTGCATCCAAGCACAATATTGTCACTTCAAATTTGCCTCAGAGGTTGCAAGTCATTTCTCCAGGGAGATGTATGACTTCTAGTGTCTATGCTCCGGATGTTTCTATTCGCATGGGTGATTATCGCTTTCTGGCTAAACCGGTGGTTCTTGGTAATTCCGACATTGACCTCATCCTCGGGATGGATTGGCTTTCTCAGCATGATGCTCACATTGATTGTGCACAGAAGGAAGTCAAGATGACTCATCCTGATTAAGATGTGATTATCTTTGCCTCCAGGGATAACACTATCAGGCTTTTCTCTCTCAATGATAAGGGCGAAATTAATGCCATATCTCAAATTCCGGTGGTGAACGAATACCAAGACGTCTTTCCTGATGAACTTCCAGGCATGCCTCCACACCGTCAGGTGGAATTTGTCATTGAACTCGAGCCGGGTACTGAGCCAGCATGCCGGCGTCCGTACAAGCTCTCTCCGGATGAATTGAAGGAATTGAAGAAGCAGCTTGATAAACAGGAGAGTATGGGTCTCATCAGGCCTAGTACGTCTCCTTGGGGCTGTGGTGTCTTATTTGTCAAGAAGAAAGACGGCACGGAGCGTCTCTGTGTTGATTACCGGCCATTGAACAAGAAGACAATAAAGAACAAATATCCGCTCCCCAACATCAACGAACTCTTCGAGCAGCTCAAAGGAGCTAAAGTGTTCTCTAAGCTCGACCTCCGAATGGGCTATCATCAAATTTGCATTCGCGAGGAAGACATTCCCAAGACGGCCTTCAGAACAAGCTACGGTTCATACGAGTATACCGTCATGTCCTTTGGTCTCGCCAATGCTCCTCCTACCTTTTCGAGGATGATGCACTACATCTTCAACCCCTACACCGGCGAGTTTGTGCTTGTGTATCTGGATGATATTCTGGTGTTTTCCAAGAATGAAGAAGATCACGAAAAGCACTTACGTCTGGTTCTTGATCGACTCCGTGAGCATAAGTTCTATGCCAAGTTCTCCAAGTGCGAGTTTTGGCTCGATAAGGTTTTGTACCTGGGCCACATCATCTCAGCTGATGGTATTGCGGTAAATCCCGAGAAAGTTGAAGCAATTGTCAACTGGGAAGCTCCTCAGAACGTCAAGCAACTCCGCAGTTTTCTGGGTCTTGCCAGCTATTGCAGAAGATTCGTTGAGAACTTCTCCAAGATTGCCAAGCCTCTTTCCAACTTGCTTCAGAAGAATGTCAAATACTTTTGGTCTCCAGAGTGTGAAGTGGCATTCAAAACTCTCAAAGAAAAGCTCGTCTCTGCTCCAGTTCTGACTCCTCCAGATGAGTCCAAGCCCTATGAAGTATTCTGTGATGCTTCTCTTCAAGGCCTTGGTGGTGTGCTTATGCAAGACAAGAGAATTGTGGCATATACTTCTCGTCAGCTCAAGCCAAGTGAGAAGAACTATCCCACACATGATCTCGAGCTAGCAGCTGTGGTACATGCTTTGATTACGTGGAGACATCTGTTGTTGGGCAGAAAAGTCGACATCTTCACTGATCACAAGAGCTTGAAGTACATCTTCACACAGCCGCATCTGAACCTCCGTCAGACTCGTTGGGTTGAAATGATCCAAGAGTATGATCCCAGCATTGAATACACTCCTGGCAAGGCGAATGTGATTGCAGATGCTTTGAGCAGAAAGGCATATTGCAACAGCCTTCTTATCAAGCCGTTCCAGCCTAAGCTTTGTGAAGCATTTAGGAAGCTCAACCTTCAAGTTGTTCCGCAGGGTTTTCTTGCAAATCTTCAAATTGCTCCTACCTTGGAAGATCAAGTCCGTGAGGCCCAACTCAGGGATACCATGGTGAAGAAGGTGAAACATGGTATTGCAAAGGGCACTCTGTAATGCCCAGGATGGGACTATATCTCCTACGTGTCGAGGCACGACTTAAAGATATAAGCCCATCCTAGAATGATCTCAAGTTTGGTATCTTTGCACGACTCATGTAAAAGAGGGATTAAATTGCAAAAGGAGATAGTTGGCTTACACTCGCCACTTCACACAATACATTACATAAGCAATACATCATTCAAAACATCACAACCCGACTACGGGTGAAGATCCAAAGAAAGATACCAAAACAACATAAAGCCACAGGTCAGGATCGAATCCTAGTAGAAACCACTACTGAACATCGAAACGTCACAAGCATACGGCCAAACTATTCATCGAGCTCCCGGTGAAGAACTGAAACAGCTCCTGCATCAAACTCGGCTGAACCTGCATCTGGTGTGGTGAAGTAACTATGAGCCACAGAGGACTCAGCAATCCCGTTCCCGGGTAACACGACTATTTAAGCCTTGGGTGAGGAACAAGGCTGAAGAAAGAACAAGAGGTGAAGGAACAACAAGAGTCTGCAGCAGCAACTAGCACTAACTTACGTAAAAGAGAGCGAGAAGAGAAGTGCCTCGGTCGAGAGATGATCACGAAGTGATCCTAGCTAAAGCTCAACAAACATAACCCCACCGTGTTCAACTCCCGAATCCCTATTCGGAAATTGACAGTCACGGTACACACGCTGGTAGTGTATTGGACCATTGTGTCAAGTTATCTACAACCGGATATTAACAAGCTCCCATCTGCCACATAACCACGGGCACGGCTTTCGAAAGTTCAAAACCCTGCAAGGGTGTTCCAACTTGACCCATTACAAGCCCACGATCCGCGGAGTCGCAACTCCATAGGTGGGAAGACCCGAGTATTCTCGGAATCCCGTGCTCAAGTTAAACCGAACTAAGGTAAGGCTAATCCAGCAAATCCTCCCGGCGTGTCGACACCCTGATAGGTAGCCGTGCGTATCTAGTCTCAGGACACGACCGGATGGGCGATTCTACAGGTTTTTACCAAACCTCGAGTTTCCTCGTGGTGGCCCCGCAGACTCCCCGTTTCGGACCAACACTCATGTGGAGCACTGGCCCGGGGTTGTTGAATTAAAATAAAAGGGATAGCTAGTCCACATGCAAGTTTTATTAGTTATTAGGCAAATAGTACCAAATGTTGGGACTTGCTGGAAAAGACTTAGCACTTAGCGGTTTATCAAGGGGGTCCCATACACCCCAACCGTGTTAGGAACGCATAATCAAGGAACATAACACCGGTTTATACGGTTCCTAATGGCATGAGTGGAACAAATCACCAAGCAAAAGGCTTAGCCTTCCACCCTTGCCAGTATATAGATGATTTCATTTAAGCATTTATATAGTGTGATATAACCCAACCAAACTTCAACATGAAGCAAGCATCTTCAATCGTCACCTGCAACTAACAATGCTATAAGAGGGGCTGAGCGAAGCGTACTTAGCCATTCAACGGTTTGCATAGGTAGGGTAGTTAGACAGGGTCATGGTTACAATAGGAGGCTGACAGGAAAACATGGGCATCGAGGCAAAACTATAGAGCGATACTCTAGCAATAGGCAAAGATAGTAATGTTATCGGGGTTCGGTCATCTTGCCTGGGATTCCACAAGGGAGAAGAACGGATCCATGAAGTAGACGGAGCAACGCAGACGAGAGAATCCTCACAACTCCGGAACGAAACCGAAGCTAACAAGAGAAGCAACCGGAAAGAAGCAAAACAACACGGTAAACACACAAGCATAAACATGGCATACGATGCACATCCAAGTATGATGCATGTCCGGTTTAAATATGCATGGCATGGCAAAGTGCACAAACAAATACTACAAGTTAAGTGGAGATCAATATGCAACGAGTTGCATATTGACGAAACACCACATGTTATTTATTTAGTTGACTCTCGTTTATTTACAAGGCAAGATTAAATGTTTTTAACATGGCAAGAGGTGAAACAAAAGTAAAACTACACTATATAGACATTTTAAATGAGGCCGGAAATAACAACAACATATCCGGAAAATCCCCATGAGCATGTTTAGTAATTATAAAGCAAACAACAATTAAACATTCTCATGTTGTTATCATGATGCGGATGACATGATCAAGTTTTAAGCAATTTATTAAAAGGTTGACTTAAAAGAGATATAGATGATAAGGAGAATCAGTCATCATGGTGGAAAGAAAGGGTGCCACGACAACAATCCGAAAATGATGCAACGCAACACCTCGGTTCCGTTAACTCGTTGAGAGACCGGTGCAAAAGGTAAGATGGCGAGTGAAACAAGATGAAGGTGGGGCGATCCCGTCACCGGGTTCCCACGAGTTGGCGACGAGGCAACCGAGGAACATGACAAAAGAAGGGCACGACGGACACGGTGCAAACAAGGGATGCATTTCATACAACACATAGCAAGCATCTCATGGGTCACATCTCGGGTTATACCTTCGGAACACTCGTTTCTCGGAGGCGGTTCGAGGTCGTAGAGGAAGGAGTCGTTCTCGCGCGTCGTAGAGGAAGTAGTGGTTCACGTTTCCGAAGAGGAAGTAGTCGTTCCGATATCGTGTCGTGGTACTTGCGGCGTCGGACATCTCCGTAGGGGTACTTGTCGCATCGCCATGTAGTTGTTCACGTTCATCGGAGAGGTACTCGCCAACGTAGCCGTTCGGTCGTCGTGGTACTTGTCATAAGGTCGTCGTGGTACTTGCCGGACTCGTTGTAGATGTACACGTACGCAGCGGTTCGGGTCGTCGTGGTACTTGTCGGGTCATCGTGTAGTCGTGTAGGCGTTCCCGTTCGTAGATGTTCGGGTCCCGAAGTAGATGTACTTACTGCTCCATGGGTACTTGAGATGAACAAATAGCAGCAACAAAACAAAAACAAAAAAAAGGAAAAAGAAGGATGCGGGTCGGCTGCTCCTGGCCAGCCGGGAGGAGGCAGCAGGGGCGCACGGGAGGGCGCGCTGCGGCTGGTGCGAGGCGGCCCTCGGCGATGATGGAGGAGACAGAGGCGCGGCGCGCTGGGTGTTGCGGCCTTGGCGACGCGAGGAAGAGAAGTGTGCGCGGCCATGGAGGCGAGGAGGCGTGCGGAGATGAGGAGGCGGCCTGGCCGCGCGGCCTGGCGCGGAGAGCTGCTGGCGCGAAGGAGACGCGGCGGAGGCTGGCCGCGGTGCCGGTTGGTCGTCGCTGGCGGACTGACGAGGCGGCGCATCCACGCGAGGGAGACGGAGGGGCGCGGAGGAGGGAGGCCATGGCGCTGGAGGGTGCGGGGAGCGACCGGGGAAGGTGCTCGGGGCCTTGGTGACGGAGCAGAGGAACGGGGCGCGGCGCTGCCGGCTCGAGGTCGGGCGCGCTGGGCGAACCGGCGCTGGCCTGGAGACGAAGGGAGGAGGTCGGGCCTGGTGATGTGGGGCGCGACCTAGGCGAGGCCGAGGCGACGCGGGGAGGACGAGGCGGAGGGCGCACGGGCGAGGGGAATTGGGGAGCGAGGGGACGAGGCGGAGGCAGTCTCGGGGAGGAAAAGATCGAGGGGACGGGAGGCGAGATGGATCGATGGGACTCTGGGTGCTGGCGGCGCACGGGAGGAAAAGAGGAGCGAGGGGGTGCGATGGCTAGGTGGGCTAGGGTTGCAAGGAAGAGGGAGGACTGGGCCTAGGAGGGAAGATGGGCCGCAGGCCGGCGGCTAGGAATGGCCTAGAGGCATGCTGGGCTGGAGGCTCTAAAAGACAAGAAAGAAAAAAACAGGTCCCTCTCCTCTTAAAAGAAAAGAAAAGAAACAAAAGGGAAGGGGATATATATTTATTTGGCAAGGCAAAATAAGGCCAAATAAATAAAAGTTGAGATGGAAAACTCGCGTGGACCTACTTTGACTAATTCAAAGCGCCACAACTCGAACCGAAGCAAAAGGAGAAAGATGGGGATTATAAAATTTGGAAACGGGAGAGGTTTAAATGTAAGTTTGTTTTGGTGAATTCCATAATAATGGAATAATTTAATATAGCTCTCTAAATATTGAGAGGCTTAGAATATGTTGTAAAGAGAAATCAATATGTGAATTCCCTCGATTTAAATGGACCAAAGGTCCACACGATTTACTTAGGTTGAGATGCAAAAATTAAAATGACATGATGGCATGATGACATGATGCAATGCGAAAATAAATAACACAATCACAAAGAACACACGGGAGAACCCAGAACATCTGGAATCTTCTGGGACGTCGGTCTTCGGGCGTCACAACTCTCCCACACTAACAGAGGATCTCGACCCGAGATCCTAGAGATAGCACCGGGTAAAAACGGAAGAGGAAGAGGTAAAACAAAGTTGCTTCTTTGACAGACGAGTGAAACCAAAGAACCTTGAGAGGTTAAACAAGTTGAATAAGGATACAACGGAGATGAATGAATAAGAAAACACTCCATTAGAAAAGAATAACAGGAGCATAATGAGAACCTTGTAGGTTGAAAGACATGAAACAAGAGGTTACGACCCAAAAGAATAAGAAACTGCAATGGTATAACCAAGGAATAAGAATGACAGAATTCGGACAGCACTCCATTTGAAAATGGAAGGAATTGAACATGAACTTGAGGAGATGGAAAGATACTTGATGAAAACAACAACATATTGTCTCCGAAACAATTAAAAGAATGGCACAAGGTTAAGAAAGATTCAGACATCACTCCGATTGAAAACAGAGGAAAACTAGATAAGATGACGGAACTAGAATGAAGAATACAACACTCCGGTTAAATGATAAGCAAGGAAAAGAACATGATCTCGATAAAACGAGATGATGGTTAAAAGAGAGCAATAACACAATGCTTCCGGAATGAAAGAATATAAGCAAGATCGTTGGGAAGAAAGAACGGAGAAGAAAATGACAACTTCTCTCAAAATGAATTTGAAAGAGCATCCTTACGAAGACGGGTTGAATGGAGTTGTTGGAAAAAAAATCAACAACGAAAACGAATAAGCTTGATGTGGGCTTACGGAAAACATCTCAAAATTATGAGGTGACAACCAGCCACTGACGGAAACAAATAATTGGATTGGGATCAGCAAGGATACGAAAAACTTATTCACCGGAATGAAAAATGAAGAACTTGGGTCATTTATAAGCACCCTAATTAGCAACAATCCTTAGGGAAAGCTTTAGGTGAAATACAACCCAAGATAACTCCAATGAATAAATTGAAGGGTTGAAAACATCTCCTGAACAAGGAAAAATGATGGTTTTAATTATCTCATTCTTGAAACTCGTGAATCATAAAACATGAAGGAATTGTCAAGAATGACATAACACCATCTGAAAAGATTAGGTAGAAAGAATTGCACTTGGAAAGCATGATGAAGAATGCTTGAGCTCCAACAAGAATCTTGATGAAGACTTCGAGGATGAATTAAATCATGAAGAACCACCATGAGAACTCCGGTAATGAAAGCATGAGAAGTGAAAGATGAAAAGAATAAGATTCAAGGCATGCGATGAATCAGATGGAGCTTGGAATGATGTAATAGAAATAACTTGGAGCTCCGGAAAAACAAGATGAACAACTTAGAACCGAGAATATGATATGATGAACAAGCTCCAGACAAAATAATTAAATCACCTTGAAGGAATAAGAATAAGAATTACGTCATGCATATCCTTCACCAATTTAAATTGATGACAACCAAAGGATTTGGCATACTACTTATTCTCGTTGGAAAGAATTAAGAGAGATCTCGCACAAGCTTGAGAAAAGTCTTCAACGACCCACCGGTAGGATTATGAAAGAACAAATGAATTAAAACGATAACAATGGAAGGGTAAACTTGAATTTACCATCGTAAGAATATGGAGACGAACGAAGAGGCATCAATGAAGAATAGTTGGAGGTTGAAGTTGAAACTGAGAACGAAGAAATATTCTGAAATGATGGCCTTCGGAGGATCACAAAAAAAGAATTCATGAAATGTTTCGGATGGCATAAACGAATTCCTCACAATCTGGACAATAAAGAGGATGGCATTAAGCTAGAACCACAAATCTTCAAGAAGACGGGCCAAGATTTAAGAGAAACACTTCTCCGGTCTACCAATGTTGAGAATGAAGACGAGAAATGCCATGAAGAATTGTTGAGCACTCCGGAATGAAGAATTAAAAAGGTTGAACCAATGATGAAAAGAATTTGAAAGCGATCTTGGAGAAGGCATGTGACTGATGAAAATCATTCTTACGTCACACTTGAAAAGAATTTCAGAATACTCCGGAAAAAGAAGAGTCAGGTAAGATCCTGGAAAAAGACATGTGGGTTAGGGCCCACTCAAAGAAATCACCGTTGGAAAAGATTGCTTAAGAGATATTGCACCGGTTGAATTAAATGGCTTGAGTAAGATAACAATGCTCAAAATAATTTGAACGGATTAAGAATGGAATTATGAGTCTTCAGCACTCCGGATATGAATAACAAGAGGAGAATGATTAATTGGTGCACCGGAATAAGAAAGCATTGTGAAAAGAGGAAAAGGATAAGATCAACACCGAAATCTTGAATTACATCCACCAGAGAAGAAACGAGAACGGAGAATGATGAACTTGAAGCTCTTGAGCATCTTCACGATAAATCACCGGATAAGAACAATGAAGGAAAGAATGAAGAACCATCACATGAATAAAATGGATATTTCATCTGAGAATTTCTGGCTCCAAGAAGAAGAAGGGTGGGAGGGTGGGGAAAACAAAGACAACTTGAGATGAAAGAATCAGACAAATCGCTAGATTTCTCAACGGCGTCCGTATGGAATAACTTGAAGAGAAGGCACACCGGTTGAAAAGGATTAACATGAAGATCTTTATGGTTAAGAAGGACTAGCACTCCCATAGAAATATGAGAACACTGATTAGGAAAGGTATGGAATCAACATTTGACATCGAAGCAACTCGAATACCAGAATCAAAACAAGAACAAAGGATAGATATTTCGTAGCATCATCTTCACAATATCATCCGAGCAAAGAATTGAACGAATGAATTCGCAGGTACATCAACTCGTCGAGAAGCCACTTGGAAACCAAAATGAAAAATAAAAAAGGAACAAGGAATAGATAGAACAAATACAAGATAGAAGCTTCGTTCCGACATATTCGTGCTGAAAGCTCATGGAACGTGTTACAAAAGGGTATTGCAATCCCCGGATCAGCATAGCCAAGGACCCTTTAAGATGCAACTCCCGATCAGAACAAGTCCATAAAACCACTTCACTCAATGTAGAACCCCGCACTTCATATCGTGCATCCGTTGGAAGAATGCCTAGAACTACTAGATGAACCCACCTATTAATTTCCGAAAGTTTCCAGTTATGCAATCAGGTGTTGGGGATACACGGGAAGCACCGCGCAATCAACTCTAAACCTACATCCAGGTGTATCCATCCTTCAACACATCACCAGTTGTTCTCGGAAACTGTTTACCTCGGACCTTCGAAACGCATCCACTATACAAGCTATGGCAATACTCCCGAACTACCTCCCCAGTACTGGGTGATGTCGGGGTTATCTTGCCACTAACCGCATAGGAGAGTTTTCGATGTCGGCCGTCTTAAGTATTCTAGTACTGTCGCGATGGATTTGTGATGACAACACCTCGGAGCTCAACTCCCCGGGACACTGCCACAACCCCTAATGACAGGAGGCATCGAGAACAATGTTCTCATCACAAAGACATCGGAACAATCCAAACAATACTCGCGAGATCCTAAAAAAAATTTGGTGCAATTTTTTGAAAGAAGAAGAGGCAAGAGTAATCGTCAGGAGTCCTCACCAGAGTGAAAAGAGATGAGAAGCAAACAGAAATCCTACTCTCCGATATATATAGGACTCAAAACATTTTCCAGTGTGTGCCTAGACTCAACCGTCAACGATTTGATCAATCAGTGGGGGCTTCTAGGTCGGAGAAGGCTCTGAATACCAACTTGTAATGCCCAGGATGGGACTATATCTCCTACGTGTCGAGGCATGACTTAAAGATATAAGCCCATCCTAGAATGATCTCAAGTTTGGTATCTTTGCACGACTCATGTAAAAGAGGGATTAAATTGCAAAAGGAGATAGTTGGCTTACACTCGCCACTTCACACAATACATTACATAAGCAATACATCATTCAAAACATCACAACCCTACTACGGGTGAAGATCCAAAGAAAGATACCAAAACAACATAAAGCCACAGGTCAGGATCGAATCCTAGTAGAAATCACTACTGAACATCGAAACGTCACAAGCATACGGCCAAACTCTTCATCGAGCTCCCGGTGAAGAACTGAAACAGCTCCTGCATCAAACTCGGCTAAACCTGCATCTGGTGTGGTGAAGTAACTATGAGCCACAGAGGACTCAGCAATCCCGTTCCCAGGTAACACGACTATTTAAGCCTTGGGTGAGGAACAAGGCTGAAGAAAGAACAAGAGGTGAAGGAGCAACAAGAGTCTGCAGCAGCAACTAGCACTAACTTACGTAAAAGAGAGCGAGAAGAGAAGTGCCTCGGTCGAGAGATGATCACGAAGTGATCCTAGCTAAAGCTCAACAAACATAACCCCACCGTGTTCAACTCCCGAATCCCTATTCGGAAATTGACAGTCACGGTACACACGCTAGTAGTGTATTGGAACATTGTGTCAAGTTATCTACAACCGGATATTAACAAGCTCCCATCTGCCACATAACTGCGGGCACGGCTTTCGAAAGTTCAAAACCCTGCAGGGGTGTTCCAACTTGACCCATTACAAGCCCACGATCCGCGGAGTCGCAACTCCATAGGTGGGAAGACCCGAGTATTCTCGGAATCCCGTGCTCAAGTTAAACCGAACTAAGGTAAGGCTAATCCAGCAAATCCTCCCGGCGTGTCGACACCCTGATAGGTAGCCGCGCGTATCTAGTCTCAGGACACGACCGGATGGGCGATTCTACAGGTTTTTACCAAACCTCGAGTTTCCTCGTGGTGACCCCGCAGACTCCCCGTTTCGGACCAACACTCATGTGGAGCACTGGCCCGGGGTTGTTGAATTAAAATAAAAGGGATAGCTAGTCCACATGCAAGTTTTATTAGTTATTAGGCAAATAGTACCAAATGTTGGGACTTGCTGGAAAAGACTTAGCACTTAGCGGTTTATCAAGGGGGTCCCATACACCCCAACTGTGTTAGGAACGCATAATCAAGGAACATAACACCGGTTTATACGGTTCCTAACGGCATGAGTGGAACAAATCACCAAGCAAAAGGCTTAGCCTTCCACCCTTGCCAGTATATAGATGATTTCATTTAAGCATTTATATAGTGTGATATAACCCAACCAAACTTCAACATGAAGCAAGCATCTTCGATCTTCACCTGCAACTAACAATGCTATAAGAGGGGCTGAGCGAAGCGTACTTAGCCATTCAACGGTTTGCATAGGTAGGGTAGTTAGACAGGGTCATGGTTACAATAGGAGGCTGACAGGAAAACATGGGCATCGAGGCAAAACTATAGAGCGATACTCTAGCAATAGGTAAAGATAGTAAGTTTATCGGGGTTCGGTCATCTTGCCTGGGATTCCACAAGGGAGAAGAACGGATCCATGAAGTAGACGGAGCAACGCAGACGAGAGAATCCTCACAACTCCGGAACGAAACCGAAGCTAACAAGAGAAGCAACCGGAAAGAAGCAAAACAACACGGTAAACACACAAGCATAAACATGGCATACGATGCACATCCAAGTATGATGCATGTCCGGTTTAAATATGCATGGCATGGCAAAGTGCACAAACAAATACTACAAGTTAAGTGGAGATCAATATGCAACGAGTTGCATATTGACGAAACACCACATGTTATTTATTTAGTTGACTCTCGTTTAACATGGCAAGAGGTGAAACAAAAGTAAAACTACACTATTTAGACATTTTAAATGAGGCCGGAAGTAACAACAACATATCCGGAAAATCCCCATGAGCATGTTTAGTAATTATAAAGCAAACAACAATTAAACATTCTCATGTTGTTATCATGATGCGGATGACATGATCAAGTTTTAAGCAATTTATTAAAAGGTTGACTTAAAAGAGATATAGATGATAAGGAGAATTAGTCATCGTGGTGGAAAGAAAGGGTGCCACGGCAACGATCCGAAAATGATGCAATGCAACACCTCGGTTCCGGTAACTCGTTGAGAGACCGGTGCAAAAGGTAAGATGGCGAGTGAAACAAGATGAAGGTGGGGCGATCCCGTCACCGGGTTCCCACGAGTCGGCGACGAGGCAACCGAGGAACATGAAAAAAGAAGGGCACGACGGACACGGTGCAAACAAGGGATGAATTTCATACAACACATAGCAAGCATCTCACGGGTCACATCTCGGGTTATACCTTCGGAACACTCATTTCTCGGAGGCGGTTCGAGGTCATAGAGGAAGGAGTCGTTCTCGCGCGTCGTAGAGGAAGTAGTGGTTCACGTTTCCGAAGAGGAAGTAGTCGTTCCGATATCGTGTCGTGGTACTTGCGGCGTCGGACATCTCCGTAGGGGTACTTGTCGCATCGCCATGTAGTTGTTCACGTTCATCGGAGAGGTACTCGCCAACGTAGCCGTTCGGTCGTCGTGGTACTTGTCATAAGGTCGTCGTGGTACTTGCCGGACTCGTTGTAGATGTACACGTACGCAGCGGTTCGGGTCGTCGTGGTACTTGTCGGGTCATCGTGTAGTCGTGTAGGCGTTCCCGTTTGTAGATGTTCGGGTCCCGAAGTAGATGTACTTACTACTCCATGGGTACTTGAGATGAACAAATAGCAGCAACAAAACAAAAACAAAAAAAAGGAAAAAGAAGGATGCGGGTCGGCTGCTCCTGGCCAGCCGGGAGGAGGCAGCAGGGGCGCACGGGAGGGCGCGCTGCGGCTGGTGCGAGGCGGCCCTCGGCGATGATGGAGGAGACAGAGGCGCGGCGCGCTGGGCGTTGCGGCCTTGGCGACGCGAGGAAGAGAAGTGAGCGCGGCCATGGAGGCGAGAAGGCATGCTGAGATGAGGAGGCGGCCTGGCCGTGCGGCCTGGCGCGGAGAGCTGCTGGCGCGAAGGAGACGCGGCGGAGGCTGGCCGCGGTGCCGGTTGGTCGTCGCTGGCGGATTGATGAGGCGGCGCATCCACGCGAGGGAGACGGAGGGGCGCGGAGGAGGGAGGCCATGGCGCTGGAGGGTGCGGGGAGCGACCGGGGAAGGTGCTCGGGGCCTTGGCGACGGAGCAGAGGAACGGGGCGCGGCGCTGCCGGCTCGAGGTCGGGCGCGCTGGGCGAACCGGCGCTGGCCTGGAGACGAAGGGAGGAGGTCGGGCCTGGTGCTGTGGGGCGCGACCTTGGCGAGGCCGAGGCGACGCGGGGAGGACGAGGCGGAGGGCGCGCGGGCGAGGGGAATTGGGGAGCGAGGGGACGAGGCGGAGGCGGTCTCGGGGAGGAAAAGATCGAGGGGACGGGAGGCGAGATGGATCGATGGGACTCTGGGTGCTGGCGGCGCACGGGAGGAAAAGAGGAGCGAGGGGGGTGCGATGGCTAGGTGGGCTAGGGTTGCAAGGAAGAGGGAGGACTGGGCCTAGGAGGGAAGATGGGCCGCAGGCCGGCGGCTAGGAATGGCCTAGAGGCATGCTGGGCTGGAGGCTCTAAAAGACAAGAAAGAAAAAAAACAGGTCCCTCTCCTCTTAAAAGAAAAGAAAAGAAACAAAAGGGAAGGGGATATATATTTATTTGGCAAGGCAAAATAAGGCCAAATAAATAAAAGTTGAGATGGAAAACTCGCGTGGACCTACTTTGACTAATTCAAAGCGCCACAACTCGAACCGAAGCAAAAGGAGAAAGATGGGGATTATAAAATTTGGAAACGGGAGAGGTTTAAATGTAAGTTTGTTTTGGTGAATTCCATAATAATGGAATAATTTAATATAGCTCTCTAAATATTGAGAGGCTTAGAATATGTTGTAAAGAGAAATCAATATGTGAATTCCCTCGATTTAAATGGACCAAAGGTCCACACGATTTATTTAGGTTGAGATGCAAAAATTAAAATGACATGATGGCATGATGACATGATGCAATGCGAAAATAAATAACACAATCACAAAGAACACACGGGAGAACCCAGAACATCTGGAATCTTCTGGGACGTCGGTCTTCGGGCGTCACAACTCTCCCACACTAACAGAGGATCTCGACCCGAGATCCTAGAGATAGCACCGGGTAAAAACGGAAGAGGAAGAGGTAAAACAAAGTTGCTTCTTTGACAGACGAGTGAAACCAAAGAACCTTGAGAGGTTAAACAAGTTGAATAAGGATACAACGGAGATGAATGAATAAGAAAACACTCCATTAGAAAAGAATAACAGGAGCATAATGAGAACCTTGTAGGTTGAAAGACATGAAACAAGAGGTTACGACCCAAAAGAATAAGAAACTGCAATGGTATAACCAAGGAATAAGAATGACAGAATTCGGACAGCACTCCATTTGAAAATGGAAGGAATTGAACATGAACTTGAGGAGATGGAAAGATACTTGATGAAAACAACAACATATTGTCTCCGAAACAATTAAAAGAATGGCACAAGGTTAAGAAAGATTCAGACAGCACTCCGATTGAAAACAGAGGAAAACTAGATAAGATGACGGAACTAGAATGAAGAATACAACACTCCGGTTAAATGATAAGCAAGGAAAAGAACATGATCTCGATAAAACGAGATGATGGTTAAAAGAGAGCAATAACACAATGCTTCCGGAATGAAAGAATATAAGCAAGATCGTTGGGAAGAAAGAACGGAGAAGAAAATGACAACTTCTCTCAAAATGAATTTGAAAGAGCATCCTTACGAAGACGGGTTGAATGGAGTTGTTGGAAAAAAATCAACAACGAAAACGAATAAGCTTGATGTGGGCTTACGGAAAACATCTCAAAATTATGAGGTGACAACCAGCCACTGACGGAAACAAATAATTGGATTGGGATCAGCAAGGATACGAAAAACTTATTCACCGGAATGAAAAATGAAGAACTTGGGTCATTTATAAGCACCCTAATTAGCAACAATCCTTAGGGAAAGCTTTAGGTGAAATACAACCCAAGATAACTCCAATGAATAAATTGAAGGGTTGAAAACATCTCCTGAACAAGGAAAAATGATGGTTTTAATTATCTCATTCTTGAAACTCGTGAATCATAAAACATGAAGGAATTGTCAAGAATGACATAACACCATCTGAAAAGATTAGGTAGAAAGAATTGCACTTGGAAAGCATGATGAAGAATGCTTGAGCTCCAACAAGAATCTTGATGAAGACTTCGAGGATGAATTAAATCATGAAGAACCACCATGAGAACTCCGGTAATGAAAGCATGAGAAGTGAAAGATGAAAAGAATAAGATTCAAGGCATGCGATGAATTAGATGGAGCTTGGAATGATGTAATAGAAATAACTTGGAGCTCCGGAAAAACAAGATGAACAACTTAGAACCGAGAATATGATATGATGAACAAGCTCCAGACAAAAGAATTAAATCACCTTGAAGGAATAAGAATAAGAATTACGTCATGCATATCCTTCACCAATTTAAATTGATGACAACCAAAGGATTTGGCATACTACTTATTCTCGTTGGAAAGAATTAAGAGAGATCTCGCACAAGCTTGAGAAAAGTCTTCAACGACCCACCGGTAGGATTATGAAATAACAAATGAATTAAAACGATAACAATGGAAGGGTAAACTTGAATTTACCATCGTAAGAATATGGAGACGAACGAAGAGGCATCAATGAAGAATAGTTGGAGGTTGAAGTTGAAACTGAGAACGAAGAAATATTCTGAAATGATGGCCTTCGGAGGATCACAAAGAAAGAATTCATGAAATGCTTCGGATGGCATAAACGAATTCCTCACAATCTGGACAATAAAGAGGATGGCATTAAGCTAGAACCACAAATCTTCAAGAAGACGGGCCAAGATTTAAGAGATACACTTCTCCGGTCTACCAATGTTGAGAATGAAGACGAGAAATGCCATGAAGAATTGTTGAGCACTCCGGAATGAAGAATTAAAAAGGTTGAACCAATGATGAAAAGAATTTGAAAGCGATCTTGGAGAAGGCATGTGACTGATGAAAATCATTCTTACGTCACACTTGAAAAGAATTTCAGAATACTCCGGAAAAAGAAGAGTCAGGTAAGATCCTGGAAAAAGACATGTGGGTTAGGGCCCACTCAAAGAAATCACCGTTGGAAAAGATTGCTTAAGAGATATTGCACCGGTTGAATTAAATGGCTTGAGTAAGATAACAATGCTCAAAATAATTTGAACGGATTAAGAATGGAATTATGAGTCTTCAGCACTCCGGATATGAATAACAAGAGGAGAATGATTAATTGGTGCACCGGAATAAGAAAGCATTGTGAAAAGAGGAAAAGGATAAGATCAACACCGAAATCTTGAATTACATCCACCAGAGAAGAAACGAGAACGGAGAATGATGAACTTGAAGCTCTTGAGCATCTTCACGATAAATCACCGGATAAGAACAATGAAGGAAAGAATGAAGAACCATCACATGAATAAAATGGATATTTCATCTGAGAATTTCTGGCTCCAAGAAGAAGAAGGGTGGGAGGGTGGGGAAAACAAAGACAACTTGAGATGAAAGAATCAGACAAATCGCTAGATTTCTCAACGGCGTCCGTATGGAATAACTTGAAGAGAAGGCACACCGGTTGAAAAAGATTAACATGAAGATCTTTATGGTTAAGAAGGACTAGCACTCCCATAGAAATATGAGAACACCGATTAGGAAAGGTATGGAATCAACATTTGACATCGAAGCAACTCGAATACCAGAATCAAAACAAGAACAAAGGATAGATATTTCGTAGCATCATCTTCACAATATCATCCGAGCAAAGAATTGAACGAATGAATTCGCAGGTACATCAACTCGTCGAGAAGCCACTTGGAAAGCAAAATGAAAAATAAAAAAGGAACAAGGAACAGATAGAACAAATACAAGATAGAAGCTTCGTTCCGACATATTCGTGCTGAAAGCTCATGGAACGTGTTACAAAAGGGTATTGCAATCCCCGGATCAGCATAGCCAAGGACCCTTTTAGATGCAACTCCCGATCAGAACAAGTCCATAAAACCACTTCACTCAATGTAGAACCCCGAACTTCATATCGTGCATCCGTTGGAAGAATGCCTAGAACTACTAGATGAACCCACCTATTAATTTCCGAAAGTTTCCAGTTATGCAATCAGGTGTTGGGGATACACGGGAAGCACCACGCAATCAACTCTAAACCTACATCCAGGTGTATCCATCCTTCAACACATCACCAGTTGTTCTCGGAAACTGTTTACCTCGGACCTTCGAAACGCATCCACTATACAAGCTATGGCAATACTCCCGAACTACCTCCCCAGTACTGGGTGATGTCGGGGTTATCTTGCCACTAACCGCATAGGAGAGTTTTCGATGTCGGCCGTCTTAAGTATTCTAGTACTGCCGCGATGGATTTGTGATGACAACACCTCGGAGCTCAACTCCCCGGGACACTGCCACAACCCCTAATGACAGGAGGCATCGAGAACAATGTTCTCGTCACAAAGACATCGGAACAATCCAAACAATACTCGCGAGATCCAAAAAAAATTTGGTGCAATTTTTTGAAAGAAGAAGAGGCAAGAGTAATCGTCAGGAGTCCTCACCAGAGTGAAAAGAGATGAGAAGCAAACAGAAATCCTACTCTCCGATATATATAGGACTCAAAACATTTTCCAGTGTGTGCCTAGACTCAACCGTCAACGATTTGATCAACCAGTGGGGGCTTCTAGGTCGGAGAAGGCTCTGAATACCAACTTGTAATGCCCAGGATGGGACTATATCTCCTACGTGTCGAGGCACGACTTAAAGATATAAGCCCATCCTAGAATGATCTCAAGTTTGGTATCTTTGCACGACTCATGTAAAAGAGGGATTAAATTGCAAAAGGAGATAGTTGGCTTACACTCGCCACTTCACACAATACATTACATAAGCAATACATCATTCAAAACATCACAACCCGACTACGGGTGAAGATCCAAAGAAAGATACCAAAACAACATAAAGCCACAGGTCAGGATCGAATCCTAGTAGAAATCACTACTGAACATCGAAACGTCACAAGCATACGGCCAAACTCTTCATCGAGCTCCCGGTGAAGAACTGAAACAGCTCCTGCATCAAACTCGGCTAAACCTGCATCTGGTGTGGTGAAGTAACTATGAGCCACAGAGGACTTAGCAATCCCGTTCCCAGGTAACACGACTATTTAAGCCTTGGGTGAGGAACAAGGCTGAAGAAAGAACAAGAGGTGAAGGAGCAACAAGAGTCTGCAGCAGCAACTAGCACTAACTTACGTAAAAGAGAGCGAGAAGAGAAGTGCCTCGGTCGAGAGATGATCACGAAGTGATCCTAGCTAAAGCTCAACAAACATAACCCCACCGTGTTCAACTCCCGAATCCCTATTCGGAAATTGACAGTCACGGTACACACGCTAGTAGTGTATTGGAACATTGTGTCAAGTTATCTACAACCGGATATTAACAAGCTCCCATCTGCCACATAACTGCGGGCACGGCTTTCGAAAGTTCAAAACCCTGCAGGGGTGTTCCAACTTGACCCATTACAAGCCCACGATCCGCGGAGTCGCAACTCCATAGGTGGGAAGACCCGAGTATTCTCGGAATCCCGTGCTCAAGTTAAACCGAACTAAGGTAAGGCTAATCCAGCAAATCCTCCCGGCGTGTCGACACCCTGATAGGTAGCCGCGCGTATCTAGTCTCAGGACACGACCGGATGGGCGATTCTACAGGTTTTTACCAAACCTCGAGTTTCCTCGTGGTGACCCCGCAGACTCCCCGTTTCGGACCAACACTCATGTGGAGCACTGGCCCGGGGTTGTTGAATTAAAATAAAAGGGATAGCTAGTCCACATGCAAGTTTTATTAGTTATTAGGCAAATAGTACCAAATGTTGGGACTTGCTGGAAAAGACTTAGCACTTAGCGGTTTATCAAGGGGGTCCCATACACCCCAACTGTGTTCGGAACGCATAATCAAGGAACATAACACCGGTTTATACGGTTCCTAACGGCATGAGTGGAACAAATCACCAAGCAAAAGGCTTAGCCTTCCACCCTTGCCAGTATATAGATGATTTCATTTAAGCATTTATATAGTGTGATATAACCCAACCAAACTTCAACATGAAGCAAGCATCTTCGATCTTCACCTGCAACTAACAATGCTATAAGAGGGGCTGAGCGAAGCGTACTTAGCCATTCAACGGTTTGCATAGGTAGGGTAGTTAGACAGGGTCATGGTTACAATAGGAGGCTGACAGGAAAACATGGGCATCGAGGCAAAACTATAGAGCGATACTCTAGCAATAGGTAAAGATAGTAAGTTTATCGGGGTTCGGTCATCTTGCCTGGGATTCCACAAGGGAGAAGAACGGATCCATGAAGTAGACGGAGCAACGCAGACGAGAGAATCCTCACAACTCCGGAACGAAACCGAAGCTAACAAGAGAAGCAACCGGAAAGAAGCAAAACAACACGGTAAACACACAAGCATAAACATGGCATACGATGCACATCCAAGTATGATGCATGTCCGGTTTAAATATGCATGGCATGGCAAAGTGCACAAACAAATACTACAAGTTAAGTGGAGATCAATATGCAACGAGTTGCATATTGACGAAACACCACATGTTATTTATTTAGTTGACTCTCGTTTAACATGGCAAGAGGTGAAACAAAAGTAAAACTACACTATTTAGACATTTTAAATGAGGCCGGAAGTAACAACAACATATCCGGAAAATCCCCATGAGCATGTTTAGTAATTATAAAGCAAACAACAATTAAACATTCTCATGTTGTTATCATGATGCGGATGACATGATCAAGTTTTAAGCAATTTATTAAAAGGTTGACTTAAAAGAGATATAGATGATAAGGAGAATTAGTCATCGTGGTGGAAAGAAAGGGTGCCACGGCAACGACCCGAAAATGATGCAATGCAACACCTCGGTTCCGGTAACTCGTTGAGAGACCGGTGCAAAAGGTAAGATGGCGAGTGAAACAAGATGAAGGTGGGGCGATCCCGTCACCGGGTTCCCACGAGTCGGCGACGAGGCAACCGAGGAACATGAAAAAAGAAGGGCACGACGGACACGGTGCAAACAAGGGATGAATTTCATACAACACATAGCAAGCATCTCACGGGTCACATCTCGGGTTATACCTTCGGAACACTCGTTTGTCGGAGGCGGTTCGAGGTCATAGAGGAAGGAGTCGTTCTCGCGCGTCGTAGAGGAAGTAGTGGTTCACGTTTCCGAAGAGGAAGTAGTCGTTCCGATATCGTGTCGTGGTACTTGCGGCGTCGGACATCTCCGTAGGGGTACTTGTCGCATCGCCATGTAGTTGTTCACGTTCATCGGAGAGGTACTCGCCAACGTAGCCGTTCGGTCGTCGTGGTACTTGTCATAAGGTCGTCGTGGTACTTGCCGGACTCGTTGTAGATGTACACGTACGCAGCGGTTCGGGTCGTCGTGGTACTTGTCGGGTCATCGTGTAGTCGTGTAGGCGTTCCCGTTTGTAGATGTTCGGGTCCCGAAGTAGATGTACTTACTACTCCATGGGTACTTGAGATGAACAAATAGCAGCAACAAAACAACAACAAAAAAAAGGAAAAAGAAGGATGTGGGTCGGCTGCTCCTGGCCAGCCGGGAGGAGGCAGCAGGGGCGCACGGGAGGGCGCGCTGCGGCTGGTGCGAGGCGGCCCTCGGCGATGATGGAGGAGACAGAGGCGCGGCGCGCTGGGCGTTGCGGCCTTGGCGACGCGAGGAAGAGAAGTGAGCGCGGCCATGGAGGCGAGAAGGCGTGCTGAGATGAGGAGGCGGCCTGGCCGTGCGGCCTGGCGCGGAGAGCTGCTGGCGCGAAGGAGACGCGGCGGAGGCTGGCCGCGATGCCGGTTGGTCGTCGCTGGCGGATTGACGAGGCGGCGCATCCACGCGAGGGAGACGGAGGGGCGCGGAGGAGGGAGGCCATGGCGCTGGAGGGTGCGGGGAGCGACCGGGGAAGGTGCTCGGGGCCTTGGCGACGGAGCAGAGGAACGGGGCGCGGCGCTGCCGGCTCGAGGTCGGGCGCGCTGGGCGAACCGGCGCTGGCCTGGAGACGAAGGGAGGAGGTCGGGCCTGGTGCTGTGGGGCGCGACCTTGGCGAGGCCGAGGCGACGCGGGGAGGACGAGGCGGAGGGCGCACGGGCGAGGGGAATTGGGGAGCGAGGGGACGAGGCGGAGGCGGTCTCGGGGAGGAAAAGATCGAGGGGACGGGAGGCGAGATGGATCGATGGGACTCTGGGTGCTGGCGGCGAACGGGAGGAAAAGAGGAGCGAGGGGGGTGCGATGGCTAGGTGGGCTAGGGTTGCAAGGAAGAGGGAGGACTGGGCCTAGGAGGGAAGATGGGCCGCAGGCCGGCGGCTAGGAATGGCCTAGAGGCATGCTGGGCTGGAGGCTCTAAAAGACAAGAAAGAAAAAAAACAGGTCCCTCTCCTCTTAAAAGAAAAGAAAAGAAACAAAAGGGAAGGGGATATATATTTATTTGGCAAGGCAAAATAAGGCCAAATAAATAAAAGTTGAGATGGAAAACTCGCGTGGACCTACTTTGACTAATTCAAAGCGCCACAACTCGAACCGAAGCAAAAGGAGAAAGATGGGGATTATAAAATTTGGAAACGGGAGAGGTTTAAATGTAAGTTTGTTTTGGTGAATTCCATAATAATGGAATAATTTAATATAGCTCTCTAAATATTGAGAGGCTTAGAATATGTTGTAAAGAGAAATCAATATGTGAATTCCCTCGATTTAAATGGACCAAAGGTCCACACGATTTATTTAGGTTGAGATGCAAAAATTAAAATGACATGATGGCATGATGACATGATGCAATGCGAAAATAAATAACACAATCACAAAGAACACACGGGAGAACCTGGAACATCTGGAATCTTCTGGGATGTCGGTCTTCGGGCGTCACACACTCCAAAATACAAGTGCTTTCGTGTTGATGAGAGAGATACCTTGTTCTTCGAGGACAGACTCGTTGTTCCCAAAGGTGATCTCAGGAAGCTCATAATGGAAGAAGCACATGATTCTCTCCTTTCCATTCATCCTGGCAGTTCCAAGATGTACCAAGACCTCAAATAGTCTTACTGGTGGACACGCATGAAAAGGGAGATTGCCCAATTCGTGAATGAATGTGATGTTTGCAGAAGAGTGAAAGCAGAACATCAACGTCCAGCCGGTCTTCTCCAACCTCTTCCTATTCCAGAGTGGAAGTTCGACCACATTGAAATGGACTTCGTCACTGGCTTTCCTAAGTCCAAGCGAGGAAATGATTCTATCTTCGTGGTGATTGACAAGCTTACCAAAGTCGCTCACTTCCTTCCAGTCAAAGAATCAATCAATGCAGCTCAATTGGCAGAGTTGTACACTTCTAGAATTGTGTCTTTACATGGCATTCCTCAAGTTATATCCTCAGACCGTGGAAGTTTGTTCACATCAAAGTTCTGGGACTCCTTTCAGTCCGCCATGGGCACTAAGATCAGGTTCAGCACTGCTTTTCACCCTCAGACTAGTGGTCAAGTCGAGCGAGTGAATCAGATTCTAGAAGACATGCTCAGAGCCTGTGTCATATCTTTTGGCATGAAATGGGAAGACTGCCTTCCATTTGCCGAGTTCTCTTACAGCAACAGCTTTCAAGCAAGTGCAGGCAAAGCTCCGTTTGAAATCCTCTATGGCAGAAAGTGTCGTACCCCTCTCAACTGGTCTGAAACAGGCGAACGTCAACTTATTGGCAATGACTTGATCTTAGAAGCCGAAGAAATGTGCAAAGTCATACGTGAGAATCTCAAGGCCGCTCAGTTGCGTCAAAAGAGCTACTATGACGGCAAGCATCGTGATTTGGCCTTCAACATTGGTGATCATGTCTATCTCCGTGTTTCTCCGATGAAAGGCACCCAAAGATTCGGTATCAAAGGAAAGCTTGCTCCTAGATACGTCGGGCCTTTCAAGATTCTTGGCAAAAGAGGCGATCTAGCCTAACAACTTGAGCTCCCTTCCAACTTCGCCAATGTTCATGATGTGTTCCATGTGTCTCAACTCCGCAAAGTCTTCAAGGCACCTGAGCGCATGATTCCGTTTGAGGAGATTGATCTTCAACAAGACTTGTCCTACCGAGAGCATCCCGTTGCTATTCTCGAAGAAACCGAACGCAAGACCCGCAACAAGTCCATCAAATTCTTGAAAGTCAAGTGGTCACATCACACCGACCGAGAAGCTACGTGGGAACGAGAAGATCATCTTCGTTCCGAGTACCCTTCCTTTTTCCAGTCCTAGATCTCGGGACGAGATCTTTTTGTAGTAGAGGAGAGTTTGTAATGCCCCGGATGTAATACTTTCCCTTTTGGGCATATAATATATCTCCGGCTTCATCTATTCCATTTTCGGGTTCTTTGTCTTTTGGGTTTTCGTCGTTTTGTTGTGTGCGTGTGTGGCATTCATTCATATCATGTAGTCATGTGCATCGCATTGCATTTGTGTTGTAGGTTGCATCCGGTTCCACGCGTTCCTTCCCGTTGTCCGTTTCGCGTTCCGGAGCTCCCTCACGTGTCCGTGGCGTCCCGTAGGCCTACTTGTTGTGTGGCCGTGTAATGTTACCGGTTTGGGGCGAGACTTGTCGTGTGTTGTTGTTTTGTTGTGTGTAACCTGCCTGTCAAATCTCGTCGCGTTTCGAGTCCGTTTGCTACCCCAACAGTTATTCTCGTGGGCTCAAAGTGCCTCCACTTTGAGGCCCAAGACACCCCTCCAACAGCCCACCAACCACTCCTAACCACTTCTATCATCTAGGCCATCCAAATCTGATCCGGTGGCCGAAAATCGCACTCCATTTGGACAACCCTAGCTCCTTGTGCCTATATATTTGTCCACTCCCCCAATTTTTGCCCCAAATTAAGGAAACCCTAGCCCCTTCCATCTTCTTCTTCCACCTACAGCTACCTCACCGGAGCTCGCCGGAGAGTTCGCCGGAAATCTCGCCGGAGTTCCTCTCCTACACCTCATCACCTCACCGCTGCCCTCTCCACCTCACCACCGTCGTCCTCCGGCCAGATCCGGCGAGGGGCCGCCGGATCCAGCCGGCCCCGAGACCCTCCTCCTCCTAGGGCGCCGCCAGGCCCCTGCCTTCCCGCCGGCGAGCTCCCAGGGAGCTCGAGGGGATCTCCTTCCGATTCGTCGCGGGTCAACGCCCCCAGCCCGAGCTCAGATCCGATCGAGGGCCTTCCTCCCGCTGGGTCCCGCCGCGCCCGCCGGCTGGGCCTTCCCCCGCATCGAGCCACCCTGGGCCGGAGCCCAGGCGCCGTTCGCCTCCCAGGCCAGGGCCTCCAGCCGCCTCCTCGCCTCGCCAGGCCGCGCGGCGCCGCACCAGGCCCAGCGCCTTCCGCTCGCCGAACGCCTTGGCTCGCCTCCCTCCAGCGGGCCGGCGCCAAGGCCCGTCTCCACCGGCCCCTGCCTTCGAGCCGCCACGCCCAGCGGGATCGGGATCGGGAGATCCCCGAGCGATCTCCCCGATCCGATCGATCCGCCACCGCCTGCAGGCCTAACGGGCCGGACCCGTTAGCCGCGAAGGCCGCTCCGCTCCGCTCCGCTTCCGGCAGATCCGCCAGGCCCGACCCGATCCGCCAGCCCCGGCGCCCGCTTTGACCACCGCCGCCCCGTTGACTCTGCCCGGTGGACCCGTTTGACCCCGTTGGCTGAGGTTGCTCCGAAATTCCACTAAGTCCTTGATGAATTCAGTTTCTGGTGTTGTTTTCATATAGTCATAACTTTTTGTGTGTAGCTCCGTTTTGAGTGAATGACATGTCCACACGTTCGTGGTGACTAGCACTACATTTCATTCCTTTGTGCCATGCATGTTAGAGATCATCTAGATGCTTATTTTTCTGTTGCAAGAGTGCATCCTGATATAAACTGCTGTTATGTGATGTTTTTATGCCATCTTTGCTATGTGATATCTTTTAGCTCGTTTATCCGAATGATGCAAATGACATGTCCACGTGTTCGTCTTGCCATGCTCTACATGTTGCTTGTATTAGGTTGCATGATAGATTTAATCTTGCCATGTATATCTTCGTTGCAAAGTGCCATGTGGCTGTGATGTTGTTTCACTTGTTATGAAATGCCATCTTTTTGAGCTCATTGCTATCGTTGTGTTTATCTCCATGATGCATGCTTGTGTGTTTCGGAATCACCATCATGTGTACTTTGATGTGGTGCTTACCACTTGTCATGTTTAGTTTCGAGGTGACTTAAACTTGCTCTTTTAGATGCCATGATGAAACTGTTGTTTTAACACTTAGTGGATTTTCACTAAGTCTGAAATCTGTAACGTTCCGATGCCATGTTTGCTTGCTGCTCTAGGACAAACCATGATAGTTTTGGAGTGGATCTTGATGGTTCCTTGTAGTAGATATTGTTGGCTTTCCATTCATGTTCTCACATGCTTATTTGAGTGGCTGTAGCATGTTTAACTTTTGCTCCAAAGTTTCAATAAAATTCTGCTGTCAGAATTTTATTGTCAAGTTCAATATGTCCAAGCTTATTGCTATTGAACCGTGGCTCCTTTGGGGGTGCACCTTTGGACTTATTTGCTGTAGGATATGTCTAGTTTATGTTCATGCTCTTTGCCATGGTGCTTGAGTGCTGTAGCTTATTTTTCTAGTGCTCCGAAGTTGCTATGTTGCTGTAATTTTCAGCTTTCGCTCGTTTCTTGTTTCGGGCATAACTTTTAGCCCGTAGCTCCGATTTCAGCGAGTCTTATGTGAAACTTGATTGATTTTCTGTGTAGATTCATAATATCCTATTGTTATCATGTTTTGAGGTGTTTTGCTTGAGTGCTTTTATCCATGCTCCGTGTGCTCTCTTAGTGCATCCATCATGCATCCATCATTTTTGTGTGCACATTGCATCTTGTTGATTCGTGCCTTGTGTGATTGTATTGTTTAGAGCCGGAAGCTGAGACCGAGTACGAGTTCGAGCACGAGGTTACCAACGAGGTTGAGCACGAGGACCCTTCTTACGATCCGAATGACTACACTTCAGGCAAGATGACCGAACCCCGATAACATTACTATCTTTGCCTATTGCTAGTAGTTCCGCTCTATAGTTTGGCCTCGATGCCCATGTATTTCTTGTCAGCCTCCTACTTGTAACCATGACCATGTTTAACCACCCTACCTATGCAAACCGTTGCTTGGCTAAGTACGCTTCGCTCAGCCCTTCTTATAGCATTGCTAGTTGCAGGTGAAGATCGAAGATGCTTGCTTCATGTTGAAGTTTGTTGGGTTATATCACACTATATAAATGCTTAAAAATGAAATCATCTATATATTGGTAAGGGTGGAAGGCTAAGCCTTTTGCATGGTGATTTGTTCCACTCATGCCGTTAGGAACCGTTTAAACCGGTGTTATGTTCCTTGATTATGCGTTCCTAACACGGTTGGGGTGTATGGGACCCCCTCGATAAACCGCTAAGTGCTAAGTCTTTTCCAGCAAGTCCCAACATTGGTACTATTTGCCTAATAACAAATTAAACTTGCATAGGGAGTAATTAACCCTCTTTCTTAATCAACAACCCCGGGCCTGTGCTCCACATGAGTGTTGGTCCGAAACGGGGAGCCTGCGGGGCCGCCTTGGGGAAACCTGAGGTATCTGGCATACACCTGTAGCTTCGCCCATCCGGTCGTGTCCTGAGACTTAGATACGCGCGGCTACTATCAGGGTGTCGACACACCGGGAGGATTTGCTGGATTAGCCTTACCTTAGTTCGGAGTATCTTGAGCACGGGATTCCGAGAATACTCGGGTCTTCCCACTTTGGAGTTGCGACTCCGCGGATCGTGGGCTTGTAATGGGTCAAGTTGGAACACCCCTGCAGGGTTATGAACTTTCGAAAGCCGTGCCCGCGGTTATGTGGCAGATGGGAGCTTGTTAATATCCAGTTGTAGAAAACTTGACACATTGTTCTAATACACTACCAGCGTGTGTACCATGACTGTCAATTTCCGAATAGGGATTCGGGAGTTGAACACGGTGGGGTTATGTTTGTTGAGCTGTAGCTAGGATCACTTCGTGATCATCTCTCGACCGAGGCTTTCTCTTCTCGCACTCTTTCACGTAAGCTAGTGCTAGTTGCTGCTGCAGACACTTATTCTTTTCTTCAGCCTTATCCTCTCCCAAGGCTTAAATAGTCTTGTTACCCGGGAACGGGATTGCTGAGTCCTCTGTGGCTCACAGTTACTTCACCACACCAGATGCAGGTCCAGTTGTGAGCTATCCAGGTGATGGCACCGAGCTAGACTGGGAGTACGACGAGGAGCGTAGTCGATACTATGTTCGTTATCCTGTTGATCAGTAGTGGAGACTTCTACTAGGATTCGATCCGACCTGTGTATTTAATTATGTTTGGTATCTTGTCATTTGGATTTTACCCTTAGAGGGTTGTGATGTTTTATTGTATGATGATTGAGACCTGTATTGTATTTGTGTGACGTTGCGAGTGTAAGCCAACTATTTATGTTTTCCATCCCCATCTTTTACATGAGTTGTGCAAAGATACCAGACTTGCGATCATTCCAGGATGGGGTTAAGTCTCTAAGTCGTGCCTCGACACGTAGGAGATTTAGTCCCATCCTGGGCATTACAACAACTCCATTGGAGCAACTCCATAGGAGGCATGGATCAATAACAACAAGCTCCACCAAATTGAACATGCTGATAACAAGCTGACAGGTAAATTTATAGCAACTTGAGAACAAGATATAAATAAGCTACAGCAGGCCAAATATGCAAACAAGGGCATGGATGGATAGAGGATAACATGGACAACAAGATATGAACATTGGACATACTAGAACATGCATGGATTTGAGTGGGGCATCAAGCAAACATGGCATCAGGTTTAACAGATTCCAGACTTAGCAGTTTTTTCACTAAGTATAAAATAGCAACATTGGCACGGCATGTTTGCAAGCTTGCTTAAGTCACCTCAAGGCATATCATGGAAAGTGGATTGCACCACGGCAAAGACCATATGATTGTGCTTCTAAAACATATTGGCATGTGGCATGAAGACAAACACGCCAATAGCAATGAGCAAGTCAAATCAGCATCTCACAACAAGTTTCAGCACTTATCAGCCACATGCACTTCTGCAACAGAGATTAACATGGCAATATGGCACCTAACATGAATCCTACAGCAACCATCATGTAGAGCACTTCCCAATGAACATTTTGACATATCATATGCTCCATTTGGATAAACATGCACAAAGTTATCATCACCACAAGCATGCAACAAATTTACAGTTATCAGCAGTTTTAAACAAGTAGCACTCTTGCAACGATGATTAGGGCATCAAGATGAACTCAAACAAGCATGTCACAGTGGAACAAAATGAAGAGCATATCACCACGATCATTTGGACATATCATATGCATCATTTGGATCAACACACAACAAATTACAGCCCCTCAAAGTATGCATCAAATTTATGACATTTTGGGACTTAGAAGAAAAACAACCTCTCGGAGGGGGCGGACGTGTCCAGGCCCAACCGGACACGTCCGGTGGCTGGGCCCACGTGGCAGTGGACACAAGAGGGAGGGGGACATGTCCGTGCCCGGACGGACATATCCGGCGGCAGCGGTGTCGGGCCCACTGGCCAGTGGCTCGTCCGTGGTCAACGGGGCGGTGGCGGCGCAACCGGCCTTGGCGCGGCGACCGGCGAGGAAACAGCGCCGGATCCGGGCGGACGACGGCCCGAACCTGGCCGGAGGAGGTTCGACGTGGCGGATCTGGGGCCTGGGGTCTCGTTCCCGGCGGGATCCGGAGGCAAGACCCGCCGGCGGTGAGTCAAGGCGGTGGAGCGGGGCGCGCAGGGGACCTCGGGGCAGGGCAGCGGCGGTCCTGGGTCGCGGGAGGACAACGGTGGCGGTGCCGGCGAGAGGGCGGCGCAGGGGCGGCATCCGGCGGCGGGGCTCGGGACGCCGGCAGTGGCCAGTCCGGTGGGGCGCTCCGGCGAGGGAGCTGCGCGAAGGAGCCAGGCGAGACGCCAGGCGCTCGGGCGCGGCGCGGCCCGTTCATGGCCCGGGGTGGCCTCCGGATGGGCCCGATGGGCGCGCGGTGGTGGGAGCGGTGCGGGGGCAAGTGGCGAGCGGCGATTGGGCGCCTGGCGGCGGCGCAGTGACGTGGCGGCGGCGCGGTGCGACAAGTGGCGGCGGTGGATCTGGCCGGTGCGGAAAACGATGGGGAGGCGGCTGCAGGAGGTGGGAGGAGGCTAGGGGGTAGGTTTTAGGCCATTTTTGGACAAGGGGAAGGCCTAAATATGGAAGGGGAGGCAGGACTAGGGTTTGGAGCGTTTCGGAGCCTCGGATGGCGATCCGACGGCTGCGGAGCAGAGAGGGTAGCTGGGTCACAGGTGGGCTGGTTGGTGGGCTGTGTAGAAGGCCTCGGACTGCGGGGAGAGAAAAGAGAGGGAGGCCCGGCGACGGTTTTCGGAGACCGAAAACGTCCGACGTTTTTAACCGGCGACTAGTGCCGCTATATTTAACGGTTGGGCTATCAAACGAGCTCCGAATGCGATGAAACTTAGCAGGCGGCCTGTCTACACTATAATAAGACCACACGCCACGTTTCATCCCATTCCAAGAACATTTTTCAGCCACTCATAAAATAAATATTCGGAGATGTCGCGGGCACATGCAAGTGTGTCTGGGCTCAGAATGGACAACGGAAAGGACGAGGGGAACTCGGACAGATGCAAGTTTGAAAAACATGCCGATGCAATGCACACGATGACAAGGCAAAGAGCAACACGCAAGCAGATGACATGGCAAGGGCGGCGAATAACTGGCTGACACCTGGCGCATCAGTCTCGGGGTGTCACAACACTCCCCTACTAACAAGAGATCTCGTCCCGAGATCTTAGGAACGAGACGGAAGAGAAAAAGGAAGAACAAAGTTCTTCGAGGACAAAAGAGTGAAACGAACGAACCTTGAGAGGTTGAGCCACTCGAAAGGAAGAATACAATGGAGAAGAACGATGCTGCAACGACTTCGTTAAACAAGAGGAGCAAGGAATACGACGAGAATCAAGGAGGTTGAAAGGCACGAAACAAGAGCTGAAGGAACAAGAATGAATTCAAAACTACTCCGGTTAATAAGAGAAAGAAATGGATTTTCACGAAGGAATTCGGGCAGCACTCCGGCTGAAAATGGATGGAATAGAACAAGACTTGAGAAGAAGGAATAATACCTGATGAGAGAAACAACACAATGCCTCCGGAATAACTAAAAGAGTGAAATGAAAAGAATGGATAAGAGAAGAACTACTTCCACCTTGAAAGAATTCGAAAGAGCATCTTTTGGAAGAAAAGGATTGAACGAAGTTGTTGAGTAAATCAACAACAAAAGAATAAGCTTGTTCTGGACTTATTTGAACATCTCAAAACTTTGAGGTGAATTATGCCGCAACCAAAGTATTGATGGGCTGAGAAGAGCAAAGAATGCAAAACTCCATTTCAAAAGAATACGGAGAATTACTTGCATTTCGAGATGCAAGAAGGAGAATACTTGCTCTGCTCCACAAGAATTTAGAAGAACATATGAAGAATGATTAAATGATGAAGAACCACCATGAAGAACTCCGGTAACAAAAAGGATGATGATATAGAAGTGAAGGATTCAAGAATAAGAATAAAGCCTTGCGATGATTTAGACAGGGGTTCCGACGAGATAGCCGAGAAAACTTTGAACTCCAGAAAGAAAAGAATAAAACACTTGGGATTAGAATTTATTCATCAAGAATAAACTCCGAAGGAAGGAATAAATCAACTTCACAAAGAAGAATAAGAATTATGTTATGCTTATCCTCCGCCAATTAAATTGATGAAAGCAATGGATTTGCATACTACTTATTCGCGTTGCAGAAGATTAAGAGGGGATAAAGCACGAAACTTGAGAAAATCTTCCTGAAACACCGGTAGGATTGGAATGAACGAATGAATTGATATGATAGCACCGGAAAAGAACTGTTGAGCGAATCACCGTAAAGAATTAAAGCCGAGTGAAGAAAAGAACAAACCACCGGGAAGAATTGAAATCGAGTGATGAAAGGAAACAACCCACCGTAAGGAATTGAAATTGAGTGAATACAATAGAATGAATCGCTGGGAAGAATAAAGCACTTGAGGAAATTTGAATGACGAGAACGAAGAGATTGTGAACTGATTAAAGAATACTTGAACGAGGCACCGGACGAATGTGAGACGAACGAAGAGGCATCAATGAAGAATATTTGGAGGACGAAGTTGAAAACTGAGAACGAAGAAATCTTCTAAAATGACGGCCTTCGGAGAATCGAGAAATTAAAAGAACTCATGAAATGCTCCGGAAGAATGAAAAGAAGAAAGGTTGACCCACACATGAAAAGAATTTGAAACGAACTTCGGAAGGCACATGACTGATGGAATCCATACTTACGTCACACTTGAAAAGAATTTGGGAATCATTCCGAAAAATTAGAAGAGTTAGGTAAGATCCTGGGAAAAGACCTGTGGGTTATGAGCCCACCGAAGAGAAAACACCGTTGAAAGGATTGAAAAGGAGATAATGCCCCGAAATGATTGGAAAACTCGAATGAGGTGACGACCTTGAATTAATTGGAAGACAGATGAATATCCTGAGATTTCTTTGGAACTTCGGAACAATTACATGGCGAGAGGCGAACGAGCCAAGGGAAAACATCTGAGCCGAGGGAAAATATAAGATCAACACCAAAAACTTGAATTGATTCCACCGGAAAAGAAGAACAGGTGAAGAATATAAACTAGAAGAGAAATCACCGGTTGAAATAACTGTGGAAGAATGCAGAGGATCACACGAGTAGGATGGATACTCGATTAAGGACTCCGGTCCGAAAAGAAAATGGGTGGGTAGGTGGGAAAAGAAAGAACGCAACGGACGAGAAAAACACCGTTGGAAGGAAAAGAACTGAGGGTTGAACTTGCAAGAAGAAGAGGGTCGAATCCACTTGACGAGAGATGCACCAGATGAAAGAACTGACAATGCAACGAACGAAAACTAACCACGTGATCCTAATTGAAGAGGAAGAGGAGTAATTCAAAACACCTACGTCAAGATTCCTCACTAGAGCGACGAAGGGACTGAGGAGTAAAAAGAATTCCTACTCTCCGATATAACTAGACTCCGAAAAGGTTTTCTGCTAGACTCGACAACGGCCAAGCTACGATCAATCAAGGGGGCTCCTATGGTCGGTCGAGGCTCTGATACCAACTTGTCAGGCCTAAGATGCGATTCTATCCCGATCACATGACACTTACGTGATTGGGGCACAACCGCATTTCGGGCGCTTAGCAAGATGGATATCATTACATCATACCATTACATACATACATGGGGATACAACAATACATACAAGTCACATGAATACAACATTATCAATACAAGGCATCCGACTACGGATGCAAACAAGAAAAGCACAACGACGTCCATCTGCTATCCCAGGCTGCCGACCAGGAACCTAACCCAAGACTGGCGAAGAAGAAGAAGAAAGAACTCCAACAAAAGAACATCGCTCTCACATCAAGTCATCGAAAACCTGCACCTGCAACTGTTGTTGTAGTATCTGTGAGCCATGAGGACTCAGCAATCCCATAACCATGGGTAACAAGACTAGCAAAGCTTAATGGGTAAGCAGAGGTTAAGTGGTGAGGTTGCAGCAGCGGCTAAACAATATGTATGGTGGCTAACTTACGAGTACAAGAAATAAGATGAGCATCTACGCAAGCGGTCGCAAACTAGTAATGATCGCTAAAGATCCTGAACTACCTACGACTCAAACATAACCCTACCGTGTTCTCTTCTCAAAGTGAAAAGAGACAGTCACGGTTACTCACACGGTTGTGTGTTTTACTGCGGATCCTCTGTCAAGTTTTCTAAAACCGGACATTAACAAATTCCAATCTGCCACATAACCGCGGGCATGGCTTTCGGAAGATCATAACCCTGTAGGGGTGTCCCAACTTAACCCATCACAAGCTCTCGCGATTAGCAGAAGTAATAATAATATTACCCCTTATCTTAGGGAAGGCCCGATCGGACTCGGAATTCCCGGTGCACAAGACATTTCGACAATGGTAAAACAAGTCCAGCAAGACCTCCCGGCGTGCCGACACCCTGATAGTAGCCACGCGTATCTCGTCTCAGGCCACGTCCGGATGGGTGATGCTACAGGTAAAACCAGCCCTCGGGTTTCTCCAAGGTGGCCCCGCAGGCTCCCCGTTTGGGACCAACACCATCAGCACTGGCCCCCCTGCTATGTAGAAAAAATCCTCAGGGACGCGACCCCCTATGCAATTTAATTAATTAATTAAGTTATTATTATGAGGCAAGTTAAACCAATGTTGGGCCTTGCTGGAGGAGTTTTATTCAAAGACGAACTGTCAAGGGGTCCCCATATACCCAACCGTGTAAGGAACGCAAAATCAAGGAACATAATGTCGGTTTATCGGCTCCTAAGGTGGCATGAGTGGAACAAAACACCGAGCAAAAGGCCAAGCCTTCCACCCATTGCCAAGTATATAGGTGTGTTAAGATATATAAGATATATTGTGATATTCCAACAGCAAGTTCCAGCATGGAACGATCTTCATCTTCACCTGCAACTAACAAAGCTATAAGAGGGGCTGAGCAAGCGGGTAATATAGCCAAACAACGGTTTGCTGGGAAGGTGTCAAAGGTTAGAGGTTTCATGGCAACAAGGAGAGGGGCTGACAAGAAGATAGGTAGCGCGACATATAACGATAGCATCGAGACATCTAGCATAGCAATGATAGTAAAGGTATCCAAGGTGATGGTCATCTTGCCTGAGATCCCGCAAGGAAGAAGAACGGGTCCATGAAGAAGACGAAGAAGAAGCCTCGAAGTCGAACCAAGTGTAGTCGAACGAATCCTCACGATCACAACGGAAAAAACACTAACGGGAAGAAGCAAGCAACACGGTAAACACGCCACTCAAGAACATGACAAGATTCTCAACCGAGTATGATGCAAGACAAGTCTATATGATGCAATACATGGCAAGGGATGAAGCACACAAGAACAACACAAAACAACAAGTTTAAATGAGGCCGGAGACTACATATAACAATTCCGGTAAGTCATATGCATATTTCGAAATTGGTCCAGATCTGAACAAACCTTAAGTTAAAGTTGTTAAACAGCTAGTTAACATGCACCATGATGATCTACTCGAAATTCTAGTCAAGTTTCATATAAAGTTTATTTAAATCAGAGTTACGGCCTAGAAGATATGAGCAAAACAAGTCAAGCATGGCATATATGCAAGATGCACCAAAACATCAAGCAATCACACTCCAAACATGTAAACAACATTATATTATGCTTCTACATGCAAAAACACACAAGTTTCATATAGGACACGCTCAAAACGGAGCATCGGTTCAACACATACACATGAAACAAGATATACAACAAGATGTCCAAATTCAGCAACATAGCAACTTTGGAGCAAGGTAAATATATGCTACAGCACCCAAACATGATAACAAGAGGCATGGATGTGAAATAGACATGATACTTAACAAGCATGAACTTAGAACACACCCAAAAGCTTGCTGGAACACAATTAACCAAGCATGGCAAGTTGCAATAAATTTATCCAGACTTGGTAAAAATCTGGGAAGGCAAAAACATCATCACAATGCTGCCTTCGGAGGCACAAAAGAACAAGCATATCAACTATACTAAGTATATAAAGATCATGGACATGTAATAGACATATTATACATCCAACAACTCCATTGGAGCAACTCCATAGGAGGCATGGATCAATAACAACAAGCTCCACCAAATTGAACATGCTGATAACAAGCTGACAGGTAAATTTATAGCAACTTGACAACAAGATATAAATAAGCTACAGTAGGCCAAATATGCAAACAAGGGCATGGATGGATAAAGGATAACATGGACAACAAGATATGAACATTGGACATACTAGAACATGCATGGATTTGAGTGGGGCATCAAGCAAACATGGCATCAGGTTTAACAGATTCCAGACTTAGCAGTTTCTTCACTAAGTATAAAATAGCAACATTGGCATGGCATGTTTGCAAGCTTGTTTAAGTCACCTCAAGGCATATCATGGAAACTGGATTGCACCACGGCAAAGACCATATGATTGTGCTTCTAAAACATATTGGCATGTGGCATGAAGACAAACACACCAATAGCAATGAGCAAGTCAAATCAGCATCTCACAATAAGTTTCAGCACTTACAAGCCACATGCACTTTTGCAACAGAGATTAACATGGCAATATGGCACCTAACATGAATGCTACGCCAACCATCATGTAGAGCACTTCCCAATGAACATTTTGACATATCATATGCTCCATTTGGATAAACATGCACAAAGTTATCATCACCACAAGCATGCAACAAATTTACAGTTATCAGCAGTTTTAAACAAGTAGCACTCTTGCAACGATGATTAGGGCATCAAGATGAACTCAAACAAGCATGTCACAGTGGAACAAAATGAAGAGCATATCACCACGATTATTTGGACATATCATATGCATCATTTGGATCAACACACAACAAATTACAGCCACTGAAAGTATGCATCAAAATTATGACATTTTGGGACTTAGAAGAAAAACAACCTCTCGGAGGGGGCGGACGTGTCCAGGCCCAACCGGACACGTCCGGTGGCTGGGCCCACGCGGCAGTGGACACAAGAGGGAGGCGGACATGTCCGTGCCCGGACGGACATGTCCGGCGGCGGCGGCGACGGGCCCACTGGCCAATGGCTCGGTAGTGGTCAATGGGGCGGTGGCGGCACAACCAGCCTTGGCGCGGCGGCCGACGAGGAAACATCACCGGATCCGGGCGGACGACGGCCCGAACCTGGCCGGAGGAGGTTCGATGCGGCGGATCTGGGGCCTGGGGTCTCGTTCCCGGCGAGATCCGGAGGCAAGACCCGCCGGCGCTGAGGCAAGGCGGTGGAGCGGGGCGCGCAGGGGACCTCGGGGCAGGGCGGCGGCGGTCCTGGGTCGCGGGAGGACAACGGTGGCGGTGCCGGTGAGAGGGCGGCGCAGGGGCGGCATCCGGCGGTGGGGCTCGGGACGCCGGCAGTGGCCAGTTCAGCGGGGCACTCCGGCGAGGGGAGCTACGCGAAGGAGCCAGGCGAGACGCGAGGCGCTCGGGCGCGGCGCGGCCCGTTCGCGGCCCGGGGCGGCCTCCGGATGGGCCCGATGGGCGCGCGGTGGTGGGAGCGGTGCGGGGGCAGGTGGCGAGCGGCGATTGGGCGCCTGGCGGCGGCGTAGTGACGTGGCGGCGGCGCGGTGCGACAAGTGGCGGCGGTGGATCTGGCCGGCGCGGAAAACGATGGGGAGGCGGCTGCAGGAGGTGGGAGGAGGCTAGGGGGTAGGTTTTAGGCCATTTTTGGACTAGGGGAAGGCCTAAATATGGAAGGGGAGGCAGGACTACGGTTTGGAGGGGGTTTGGAGCGTTTCAGAGCCTCGGATGGCGATCCGACGGTTGCGAAGCAGAGAGGGGTAGCTGGGTCACAGGTGGGCTGGTTGGTGAGCTGTGTAGAAGGCCTCGGACTGCGGGGAGAGAAAAGAGAGGGAGGCCCGGCGACGGTTTTCGGAGACCGAAAATGTCCAACATTTTTAACCGGCGACTAGTGCCGCTATATTTAACGGTTGGGCTATCAAACGAGCTCCGAATGCGATGAAATTTGGCAGGCAACCTGTCTACACTATAATAAGACCACACACCACGTTTCATCCCATTCCGAGAACATTTTTCAGCCATTCATAAAATAAATATTCGGAGATGCCGCGGGCGCGTGCAAGTGTGTCTGGGCTCAGAATGGACAACGGAAAGGACGAGGGGAACTCGGACGGATGCAAGTTTGAAAAACATGCTGATGCAATGCACACGATGACAAGGCAAAGAGCAACACGCAAGCAGATGACATGGCAAGGGCGGTAAATAAATGGCTGACACATGGCGCATCGGTCTCGGGGTGTCACAGGATGCTTGTCCAAGTAAGGGCAGCACCCAAGCACCGGTCCATCCACATACCAAATTATTAAAGTAACGAACGCGAATCATATGAACGTGATGAAAACTAGCTTGACTATAATTCCCGTCTGTCCTCGGGGGCGCTTTCCTTCATATAAGAGTTTGTCCAGGCTTGTCCTTTGCTACAAAAAGGATTGGGCCATCTTGCTGCACTTTTACTTTTACTATTATTTACTTGTTACCAATTATCTTATCACAAAACTATCTGTTACTGATAATTTTAGTGCTTGCAGAAAATACCTTACTGAAAACTGCCTATCATTTCCTTCTGCTCCTCGTTGGGTTCGACACTCTTACTTATCGAAAGGACTACGATAGATCCCCTACACTTGTGGGTCATCAAGAGTCCGGATGTATCTATTACTTCCTTCCCAAGTCATCCTTATAACCCTAGGCCCCCTCTGGCGTGTATATAAGCCAGGGGTTTAGTCCGTAGAGGCTAACATCAACATCATAATATCCTCATAGGCTAGGCGTTAGGGTTTTAGCCACAACGATCTCGAGGTAGATCAACTCTTGAAATCATATTCATCCTTATTAATATAGCAGGAAGTAGGGGATTACCTCGATCAAGAGGGCCTGAACCTGGGTAAACATCGTGTCCCCAGCCTTCTGGTACCATCGATCCTCTAAATGCATAGCTTGGGCCCCCCTACCCGAGATCTGCTGATTTTGACACCAACAATGTCACAGGGCAGAATGGCCTCTGCGTAGTACACCATGAAGAAAGGTGTGTGTCCGGTCGTCCGATTAGGTGTGGTCCGCAGCCCCCAGAGTACGGAGTCAAGCTCTTCGACCTAGTGTTTATCAGACTCCCGTAGGGAGTACACTAGTTGGGGTTTAATGTCGCTCATTATCAGACAGTTGGCCATTTCAACTTGACCGTTTGTTTGAGGATGGTACACAAAAGCATAATCGGGTTTAATACCTAACTTTGAGCACCAATTTTTTACCTCATCAGTTGTAAAGTTGGTGCCATTATCTGTGATAATACTGTGCGTGACACCATAACGGTGTACTACACTGGATATAAAATCTATCACTGGCCCTGCCTCGGCTGTTTTTACTGGCTTGGCTTCTATCCATTTAGTGAATTTATCTACCATCACCAGCAAGTATTTCTTTTTATGGCTTCCCCTTTAAGAGGTCCGGCCATATTGAGCCCCCAGACCGCAAAAGGCCGAGTAATGGGGATTATTCTCAAAGCGGTGGAAGGTATGTGACTTTGATTTGTATAGAGCTGGCAGCCAACGCAGTGTTGGACTAAGGTCTGGGCATCTGCTCGGGCAGTGGGCCAGAAAAAGCCAGCTCAAAAAGCTTTGCCTACGAGCGCCCGGGCTGCGGCATGGTGGCCGCCCATTCCAGCATGTATTTCAGTGAGAATTTGCCTTCCCTCCTCTTCGGAGATGCACCTTTCTAGAACACCAGTTGTGCTTTTCTTATATAGTTCACCTTCGTGAACTTTGTAGGCTTTAGAATGCCGGACTATGCGGCGGGCCTCATTTTGGTCATCGGGGAGCTCCTACCTTTTAAGGTAGGCTAGGAAGGGCTTTGTCCAGGAAGCTATGACAGCCATGATCTCGTGAGCCGAAGAAGTTATCTCCATGTCTGGGTCTCCGATGACGTCTGGGTTAAGTTTGGCCGGGGGTGTGTTCGGATCCGAATTCGTATCGCCGCCCGCGTCCTGCCATGTTACTGATGACATGAAGACAGCATAGGAAATTTTCTGATGGTGGGGGTACCGTGATTTGCACGGTGTTAGAACCTCGGATATGTAGTATACGGGTTTTTGAACGGGGAAGTTATGTCCCTCTTAGGCTTGTTCGATAACGAGCACGGCACTCACTACCTGGTGAGTGGCTGATATGTACAACAACATTGGTTCGCCAACACCTGGGGCGGCTAGGATTGGGTTGCTTCCTAGCAGAGTCTTTATTTCTTCCAATCCAGCTGAGGCCGCGTCCATCCATTCAGTGTTGTCAGTGCGCCGTAGCAATCTATAAAGTGGCAATGCTTTTTCTCCTAACCTGGAGATGAAGCGGCTCAAGGCCGCTACGCAGCCTGCTAGTTTTTGCACTTGTTTGAAATCGGTTGGCGTTTTGAGCTCATACAAGGCCCGGATTTTAGCTTGGTTAGCTTCGATTCCTCTATGGGATGCGATGAACCCTAGTACCTTTCCGGCTGGAACGTCGAAACCACATTTTTCCGGATTGAGCCTTATGTCATATTCTCGAAGGTTATCAAACGTAAGGCGGAGATCTTCCACCAAAGTCTCGACGTTTGGTCTTAACGACTACGTCATCAACATATGTCACCACTGTCTTGCCAATTTATTTTTCTAAGCATGTTTGAATCATGCGTTGATATGTGGCGCCGGCGTTTTTGAGTCCAAAGGGCATAGTGTTGAAACAGAAGGGACCGTACGGGGTGATAAATGCCGTTGCGGCCTGATCGGATTCCTTCGTCTTTATTTGATGGTATCCGGAGTAAGCATCAAGGAAGCATAACGAGTCGTGTACGGCCGTTGCATCGATAATTTGATCAATGCGGGGTAAAGGGAAGGGATCCTTTGGGCAGGCCTTATTTAGGTCTGTAAAGTCGACGCAGAGGCGCCATGATTTATCCTTCTTCGGCACCATGACTAGGTTGGCTAGCCAATCCGGATGTTTAATTTCTTTGATAAATCCGGCTTCCAATAGCTTGGCTAGCTCTTCTCCCATTGCTTGTCTTTTGGGTTCGAAAAACCGTTGCAGTGACTGCTTGACTAGTTTGAACCCTTTGATAATATTGAGGCCATGTTCGGCCAGCCTGCGTGGGATTCCCGGCATATCTGAAGGGTGCCAGGCGAATATATCCCAATTTTCCCGAAGGAAGGCACGTAACGCATTGTCTACCACCGGATCCAGCTGTGCCCCGATAGACGTTGTCTTGTTAGGGTCCGTTGGGTGCACTTGGAATTTTATGATTTCATCTGCTGGCTTGAAGGAGGTAGATTTCGATTCTTTTGGTGAGGATTACATCGTCCTTGTCCACCGTTGATCGTAAGGTAGTTAATTCTTCAGCCACGAGGGCTTCGGATAATGCCTCTAAGGCTAAAGATGCAGTTTTGTTCTCGGTGCGGAGTGCTCTATCCGGATCACTTGTTAATGTGATTACTCCATTGGGCCCTGGCATTTTAAGCTTCATGTACCCATAATGGGGTATATCTTGAAAGCGTGAAAAAACGTCCCGTCCTAAAAGGGTGTGGTATCCGTTATGAAGGGAACAATGTGGAAGAGCAGTTCCTCCACCCTGTAGTTATCAGATATGCCGAATACTACGTTGAACTTAATGCTTCCCGAACACCGGGCTTCTCGGCTAGGTATAATTCCTCTGAAGGTTGTGTTAGTGTGCTCAATGCGGGATTTCGACGGGAGGGGGCTGGCGAGCAAGGTGGCCGGTGAAGATGGGCGGTGGCCGGAGGTAGGGTTTGTGCATGGGCAGAGGGCGTGCGGGAGAAGTGGATAAAAAAGGCGGGTTGTGTCACCGACTGGTGGGCCAGGGGGAGGAGTAGGCACGCGAGCCACGTGTCCTCTTCGTGTCCGCGCCGACGCAAATGAGGCCCAAATTTGGGCCGGAATGGGTTGGCAGGCGGACGAAAAGCAGAGGCGTCTTCGTTTGGGTCGGCGCAGACAGAAAAGTCGGCCCAACGCCGATCCAAACGGACGCGCGCAGACGAAATGGCTCGGTGCGTTGGAGTTGCTCTAAGAGTTTTTTATTTTTTACAGAGAATAATGGCTTTTTATCTGTTGGTTCTCTCGCGATCCGGCCTAGGTAGGAGGGGGACTCGTGTTTTTCTGCTGTGCGTTGAAGCCGAGGAAATTGCACAAACCACCTAATTTTGGTGTTATTTTTGCACAGAACAGGTGCTTTACCGGTTTGTTGCACAAAACACCACATATTGGGGTAATTCTTTGCAGCTAAGTCTAATCCATCATTCGGGTGTGTTGACATGATTTCTGACAGGTGGGTCTAGTTTGTAAGTGCACCACAGCAAAAAAAACTTGTCGCATCAGCACCCAACTAGAACTGCAATATCTCACAATTCTTTGCTTGAACTGAGCTAATTTTTTTCCGGAAATATTAGTGAGTGCATGTATGATTTATTGCTTTTTTGCATTTTCGAAACTTTAAATTTGAACAAAATGGTTGAACGAGTCAACTAACATTGCAAATATCTCACAAACGGTTGGTCCAAATGAGCTGCCTTTTCACAGAATAGTATTGGATACATGTGTGATTTACTGAATTGTTCTGCATTTTATTTTTGAATTTCGAATAAAATAATTGTATGAGCCAATGTAAACTCCGAATGTCACATTATAATATGATCCAAACTAGTTGAAACTTTCCAGATTCATTACTGGCTACATCTAGCTTAGCACACCACAAACTTTCATGTAAAAACATAAGATTGCTATATACAAATCTAAAACGATTCATAAATAAACACAACATTCATAAAATAAAATCAGTAGCATCAAGATATGTCAGATATTGTCGTTGTCAAGCTTTAGCATCCAAATGGTTGCCATAAAGTTGTTATTAACATCATCAAGTCTCACACACCAAAATATTACCATCATGAGGTTTTAGCACCAAGTTGTTTTCACGAGACCATTACACACATCATCAAGTCGCACACACCAAAAGATTACCGCCATGAGGTTTTAACATCCAAACACTAGGCGGTTTTGCAATGTTAGTTGGCTCGTTTAATATATTTGTTCAATTTTAACATTTTCAAAAAATGCAAAATAAATAAATCATGTGTGCACTCACTAATATTTTAGAAAAAAATGAGCTCAATTGGAGCAAAGAATTGTCAGATAATGACAATTATAGTTGGCTGCTGACGTGGCTAGATTTTTTTGTCACCGATGCACTCACGAACTAAATCCATTTGCCAGGAATCATGTCAACACACCTAAATGATGGATTAGACCTAGCTGCACAAATTACCCCAGCATGTGGTGTTTTCTGCAACAAACCTGTAAAATGAGTGTTCTATGCAAAATTAGCACCAAAAGTAGATGATTTATGCAATTTCTTCTCAGTATGGTCGCTCCTCACTGTCGGGTGATGAAACCAAATCAAAAGTTTAAAGAATATAGAGATGGGCGTGCTCCTACTCCCATACATTGCACCTCCCTCCCTCCCTCGGTATCAACCCCAGCTCTCTCCCGGCCCGCACACCACGTCACGACCACACACCCACACAGAGTAAACCACTCACTTAGACTAGTCACGGTGGGGAGTAACTTAGAGTAGTAACATAACTTAAAGTAGTAACATGCATACGTTACTAGTATATGTTACCACCTCCAGGGAGGATAGTAACATATGTGTTGTGTCATGCATCATTTTATTTATTAGGTTGTAGACTCATCTTTTTTTGATTTGTGTGATATTACAGTAACTAGCAATGTTACCACATGCCTCTCTTTCTTTATTAACTTTTTTAGAAAAGGAGGAGGACCCTCGGCCTTTGTATCTGGACAATGCATGCAGGCACTTTATTAATTATTCACACAAGACCTTACAAAGTCATACAACAGTAAGACTAAAGCCACCGTCTAGGCAATATCTGTCGCTACTCCTATCCAGTTGATGTAGGGATGCTGATAGTCTGGGCCTAATACCAAACAGACCTCGCAGCCAAACCTAACATCTAAGACCCGAGGTCCCAACCAGGACGCCTGCCGGGTATGGGGCACTCACCAGTCCAACACGCTTCTCAACCAGGATGTCTGCCGGGTATCTGGTCGCCGCAGCCACCTGCCACCAATCCATCTTCAGTGTTGTACCACTTCATCAACCATGCCCGGTCTAGCTGTCGTCGACACCACCACGACGCCAGACAACGTCACCATCCTGCGCTCGTCCATCATCACACGCCCACCGACGAGACCCCACTGCTCCATGCCGCTGAGACCCGCTGTTGTCGACGTGCCAGATGTCACGCCGCTCCACCGACGCGAAACACCACCTGTTGCCACTGGTCCCATCCCCTCCGCCTGTAGTTCCTCAAAGCGAGCACCCAAACGCCCCAGGCGGCGCCTCCAAGAAGGGTACGACACACGCAGTGCCGCCGCCGCCCAATCTAAGGAGATTTAGGGTTTTCACCCAGGCATGGGGTCGGGGTGGAGGGCAGGGACCTCGACGGCGCCTGCAAGGAGGAGAACAACGACCCTAGTCGTCGCCACCGTCGGGATGAACGAGTCATCCAGAGTTTCCTCCGGTCCGATGTCACCTCCACCAGTCCCCATGAATGCACCGAGGCAGATGACGGCGATCGTAGGTCACCAAGTGCAGCGGTAGAGAGCCTGCAGTGCGAAGGTGATCCACCGACGACTCACCGCCCACGCGGTCAAGACGCCGTCCATCCACCCCCCCGCGAACGTCGCCAGCCGAGGGCGGCGTCGCCATGCCAAACAGGGCCGCCACCCCTGGTCCAAGTTCCTCCACGAAGGCCGGAGTGGCAAGATCCGGCACGAGCGACGAGAACCAGCACCGTGCGGCCGATGCCAGTGCCCAAGCCCGCCGACGATCGATCTCGCCGCCGCCAGGAGCCCGCACGCTGCCGGGAGTCCCACACCCATGGATCTGAGCACCCGTGCACCGCCGCGAGTCCGCCGCCTCCGGGATCCGCCACACCGTCGGGAGGGCCGCACTCCGTGGATCTGGACGCCCGCACCGCCGCGGATCTGGGAACGGGAGGAGAGACCCTCTGCCGCCGTCGTCGCACACATGGGCTTTGCCCGGCGCCAACCATCGGCAGCGGCGGAGGGGGGAGTAGGGCGCTGGAGGGACTAGCCGGCGGCGGCTGAGCCCTCCCGAGTCGCCCGTGGGGGAGGCGATGCGAGAGATCTCAAGCATAACGGAATGTCTATTTGGCCTATCGTCTATTTTGCCTAGATAAGTGTGATGTTACCACCTATGTTACTTTCACTATGGGTAGTCTTAAAATTATTACCAGCTGCCGCTAAGGCCCTTCCCAATGATCCACCTTGTACAGGTGCTAAGGCTGCCATGTAGGCAAAAATTCTGATGTGGCAAGATAACTAAGAGAAGAGAGATGAATATGGTGACCCCGGGAAAAAACAATGCTAAGCGCGAGAACTAGGCAAAAGACTTAAATGAAAGAGTTCCACCAATGCATGGAGAACTTTAGTTGCAAAACATTAAATGAACAATGCTTAGCACCAATAAGTTAAGCACCTATGCATTGGGGGTTTTAGTTGCTAAAGTTTTTTAATGTGCTTAGCACCTCATGTAAGCACCAATGCATTGAAAGTAGCCTAATCGGTCTAATGCCTCGTGGCAGCCAATTGTTGCGGACATGCCGCTTGTAATAAGTACTAGCAGCCGGCTGCAGATCATGTTCATGTGAAGCGTATCCATTGGCATTGCGACGCCCACGAGAGAAGATAGATAGGTCACACGTACTACTACTCCCTCCGTTTCTTTTTAGTTCGTATATAAGATTTATTCAAAGTCAAACTTTATAAAATTTGACTAGCTTTGTAAGAAAATATATTAACATTCGTACTATGAAATCAACATTATTAGATGCATGATAAAATTAATTTTCTTAACATATAACTTTTGTGTTGTAGAAGTTGATACTTTTTCCTATAAAATTAATCAAACTTTATAAAATTTGACTTTGACCAAATACTATATGCAGACTAAAAAGAAACGAAGGGAGTACTAGTTCATCCCTTGTTATCTGCCCGGAGTTTATTAGCTAACTCGTTGGCTGTGGTTTGGGGTTTAAATGCTTGGGTTGGGAGGGTGTCTCTGCAAGTCTTTGCCTGTCCTGAACCGCTCCTTAATTTCCTGCTTTATTTCTTCATTCACACAGACTTGAACCCATTTCTCTTCCGTGTGTTAGGCTATCCGTAATGGGAGTATCATAGGTAGTATCATGCATGCCAACTAGGCAATTTTGATGATGTGGCATATAATTAAATGAAGAGAGAGGGGATTGAGTATCATAATATGATACCGTATCATATTAAATGATGTGCTAGTATGTGTCATGCATGGCAATAAATGACCATCCTATGATACTAACATATGATACTATGCACTACGGATGTAGTATCATACACTAGTATCATGTGCACGATACTAGTATATGATACTCTCCATTACAATCAGCTTTAGGCTAGTCATAGTGGAAGTAACTTAGGTAGTAATCGTAGCACACTTCAAGAAATTTTTGCTTATGTGACAAGTAGTTAATGAGAAGTTGTAACATAATATGTTACTGTAACATAACGCTTCCCAAGAAAATATGAGTCTACAAGCTATTAAATGAAGCCACATATGACACTATTACTATGTTACTTTGCACTATGAAGGTAGTATAAGTTACTCCCCACTATGACCAGCCTTATAAATACGTACTGACTCCACCGGCAAGTACTCACATTCAAAGAAAATAAAAGAAAAGAAGGAAACACATTTTGTTCCTTTGGAAGGAAGAGGGCTTGTGTGTTTGCTAGTGGTACAGTATCTTATACTTTTGAGCAAAAAAGATTTGAGATGGTATGTCATGGTTTAGGAGCAAGAAAGAGAAGATTGCATTTGCACTACTAGTAGCGTACCTAGGTTCCTTCGTCTGTAGGCATTTCCTATTCCTACGTGTTTTGTTGGTACTAGTTAGTGTGCACGTGCAACGCACGATGTTTGATTATATTCGAAGAGAAATATATAACCCACATACTGGTCTGTTTCTATTAAGCAAAATTTATTTCCATAACTTCTTCTAAATAAAAATGCTCACTCATCATTTTACATCAAATATAATGTCGCTGATCTATTTCAAAATCTTTCATAAAATGTGGGGAAAATACCCAACAAGCTAGTATTATAGTGTCAAGACATTATAATTTATCAATGACTAAACAATCTAATACCATTGTTTCCTTGAAAAACTGACATGTTCACGGTTGGAGTCCCCGGTTACTCTTGTAGTGCTAGGGGTTGTGTTGTTGCGCGCAGCGCCTATGTATCCTGCCTTGGGTGTGTGCGTGTGTTATGGTGGCGTGCGGTTGGGTTGTTGTTGATCATTGCTTTATATATAAAGCGGGGCGAAAGCCTTTTTGATAAATGTGAGTATGGTAGCATGGGAAAAACATAAAGGGCAGGTACCTCTTGACGTGACAAAAATCATCCTTCTTATAGTGCTTGGCAGACACTCGTCGCTGACGGTGTGTTGGGTGCTACGCGAGGTGGGTCGGTGGCAACAAAGAGCATGTGAAGGAGGCAGCCAACGACGACGCACACATCAAAGACGACTGCAGGAAAGAAGACAGATGTAGCTGAACTTTAGGAAGTGTCATCTCTGTCTATTTTATACATATATTGTCAAAATAGTATATATATACTGCACAAAACTATTGTAAGGAAAAACTATACAATAAAGCATAAAGTTACTTATATGAGCCTGGTTGAAGATTTATACTGCATAGACCCATGGAAATGGATTTACCTTGTCAAGATATGTTATATGAGCTTGGTTGAAATATTTCCATCCACTTAGGAATCAAACAATAGCATCCTATTGGCACATTTTTTATTACAAGAGAAACAACCTATGAAGCAAAGATTCAATGAATACCTGGGTACTTTCTATGTCTAATTGTTTCTTCTTTTGTAAACCTACAACTTAATACAGGAGATTGGTAAAGTAACATGTTTTGAAGTAGATCATATGGCCTTCAGCCTGAACATTGATTTCCATTGACTACGGATGGTACCTAGGTTGCTATGTTATTTCATTCAGACAATCATATGAACATAATATTCGACTGATGAAATCTGCCAGTTGTTCTAATTTTCACATCAATCTTAAGTAACGGGATGCTAAAACAAAGAGCCTCGTCATTGCGCTTCCATACCTTTCATGATATGGATATTGCTGCCGTCATCTATGGCACTCGTCATCGATTTAGACTCCAACGTGTGCCATTCCAGTGTATGCTCGGTAGGGCTACATGACCACATGGAGACGATGAGGGGGACTCAAGGTGCCGCTCAAGCCATGACAGTAGGGTAGCAATAGCAGTACCCCAACCTACAAATCGAAAGAAACAACAACATGATCGTAGTTTGCATTCAGTGCACATGTACATAATTATTGGTGTGCGGAAAGGAAAATCACCAAAAGCAGTAGTTATCTTCAATCAATGAAGGTGCAGCCATCCTTTCTGTCTACGTAGATATTGTTCTTGGGGCACCTTTGCCTTTTGATCAGCTGTGCGACCCATCTCAATGGCAGGTTCTCTCGCCTGTGCTGGTCACAAAGCCGCTGGAACTCGCTGCACTGAACATAGTCATGCAACTTGCATCACACACAGAACATCCAGCTGCAAATGGGGGCCTCCACCATTGTTACTGCCACAACGTCACCGACCTCAAACAACACTACATTGCATGGTTTCCTAATTCTGCAGAACATGTACATTGCTTCGGCATGTCAGATAATTCAGACAGTATATTACACGCACTAAGAAATATTATATATATTCGAACTCTAGCCATGCATGTTCTTTTTAAGAAAAGCCAAAAGCTTAAATATTACCCCGACATCCGGTTACAATCACTGCCAACTAAGGTCATGGTCTTCTCTGCCGGATTGCCAGTCTCATCTGAGTATGAATACTGAGTTCTAACTCAAGTGTAGCTGATCTTTGGTTTAGCCAAACATTAAAACATTAAGTCAATTATGTTGCTCTCGGGCATGGATTCAATGCTTAATCAACATAACAACAAAAAGGAAATGAGAATCCTAATTTTTTCATGTAAGACATAACCGTTCAATAAAGAGTAATTTTCATACTGTAGTCGAACTCAAAGGTTTTTGCTGAAGCAAAACTTTGTAGAATCTTCTACTAAATGATCAGCAGTAGTTACTCCATCTTTTGTAACACCCTTTTCAGCAGTTAACCCGTCAGCAACAGCAGACCTACTGCAGTTGCAGTCAACCCACCGATAGCTATCGAGCCAGTTGCCCATAATGCTATGCTACCACACCCATTGAACAAACAACGCCCATTCCAACTCCTGACACAATTTAGATTTTTCATCGTGTACACATTTTAAAGCAGGAACCAGGGAACTTACTGTAGTTACAAAGACACCATGTCTCATCAAGCACAAATTTTAGCTCTCCTTTTTAAGCAGGAACTTAGGCTATCTCTTCAATCCAAAAAACAGAAAGAATCATTGATTGGTAGGATAAATCATGCCAATATTTCTGAAGGACATGTTTGATAGTGTTCAAAACGTATACCCAATATGCAGAACCTTTGGCCTGCAATTCAAACGTATCCAAACCACGAGCTCCCGCAGCTCCAGGCCGCCGCCTTCCCGTAGGCCGCCTTTCGCCGGAGACCATCTCCACCGGAGGTTCACCGTGGAGGCGGCCGCGCCCCTGCCCTTCCTCCTCTCCCTTCCTTCTGTTTTCTCTATCTCCTCCTCACCTTCGAACCTCTCTCCCTGGAGCAGCAGGCCATGGAGGAACTCAGCCGCCGCCGCTGTCTCTCCGACTCGTCGGAGCCGCCCATCGTCGACCTGATCCGGCTGCCATCCGCCAGATCGAGGCCAGCCTCGCCAGAGCTCACGCCTTGGCCCTCACCGTTCTCTGCATCGTGCGGCAGCCGCCGCCCCAAGTTGACCGCATCGCTCGTGTATCTGTTTGCGATCGAGTTGTGGGAACTGATCTATTGGGTGGACGTGGGACACGTAACGTTGGCCCAACAGAGTTTTCGTCCGCCCGTAAAAAATGCTAAACGCACCTCAGCGATGGGTTGATCTAATTTTAACGGTTAGATCAAATTAAGTGATCTGATCGAGAGGCTGTAATTCCTCTGTGTTGTTATGTGTAACTTGAGCTGGGTGCACTTAGTGATGAATATGTTCGCTTGTTTAATAGTAGTAGAGAAAAGTTGTGATCGATTGGTTCGCGAAAAAATAGCATCGGTTCCCTGTGGGATGTAGACCCTGTGGCCCATCCATCCAATCCATGCCTCCCCGAGAAGCGGACCAGAATCCCAGACCCGGGGCGACAACTGCATAGTAGCTCGGATTAGGACAGCGATAACCACCGCTAATTCCCTTCATCTGACATTAATCCGTGACAAGGCGTTCCTTCTTCAGCAGCAGACCACACACACAAAGGGATGGGAACGTGAATGGGAAAAATGTAGAAGAATTCCAACTTTGGTTCATCTACATCCACATCTACACGGACATAGGACTGGCTTTCCATGGCCCTGCTGCACCTGCACTGCATCTGCATTGGTTGCTCCACAGTAAAGTGGGGGACGGCGATCACATGCATTTGTCCCTCCCTACTAGTTTCACGTGCCTTTGCGCGCGCTCTCTCTCTATCTGGCTCACCCGTACACCGAAAAAGAGCCTACTCGGGCTGAATGGGCGCTTGCCTGGCGCCTCGGGGCGATTGCGTACTCAATCTAACTGCCCCCGTCGTCGCAAAAATCGCGCGAACTCGGCGTATTTTATACAAATTTAAACATGCTCGGCGATCTGGCACAAACTCGACGATAATTCGTAGAAATTTATAAAAAAACAGATGAACATGCAAACTACGCCTTGAAACGCCTAGTCCTCCTAGTCCTACGTCACGGACGCCGCTCGCCATCTACATGCTGAGGAGCCTGTAGAAACGCGTGTAGTCGCCGCCATCGTAGTCGACGTCACGCGCCCCGCCGGAGCCACCCGTCCCTGCTGCACCCGTGGCCAGGGTCGCCGACCCGTGGTGGGGGGTTGGACGGCCCGGCCTCGCCCTCCTCGTCGCTGTCGAGGACGATGATGCCGCCCTCCTCGCGTCCGCACGCCGGACCTGGAGCTCCTCATATGTCCGGCGCTGGCGGACCACCTGCTCGCGGACGTAGTCCTCCCTCGCCAACTTGTGGGCGGACTCGTCGTCGGGCACTACCATGCCCGCGTGCTCCGGCTTGACGGGGAGCAGCCCCGGCTCGGGCTTCGACCGGACCAGGCGGTGGGAGCGCGGGGAGGGGCGGGCACCCTCGTTGATGAGGGCGCCGCTGCGGGTGCGACGCCGTAGTGGCGTCTCCTCCTCCGGCTCCGGCTTGACGGTGCGTAGCGCCGATGAGCCAGAGGAGAGGGAGCCGGAGCCCGACGAGGAGGACGTCCTCGGCTCCATTCGCCGCGGCGTCCAGGAGCTGCCGTGGCGGCGGGAGAATGATGGGCGCGGCGGGTAATCGAGGCGCGGCGTGTTGCCGGTCTCGATGTGGTCGAGGACGGCCTCGAGGGTGCGGCCGGGCACGCCCCACCGCTCGCACCGGCCGTCGGCGTTGAGGCGGCCGCGGGAGATGATGCCGTTGCAGGAGATGAGCTGGTCTTCGCAGCGCCGCTCGAAGTACATCGTCCACAACGTGTGGCTGTCGGCGGCGTACCTCGGCTCGTTCCGCTGCGCCCCCGAGAGCGACGAGCGGATGCGGGGGATCTCGGACCGCCGTGCCGCCCCTTCGGGCACCGGCGACACGGGGACTCCGCCTGCACTCAGCTTCCACGACCCCAGCACCCGCATGTCCGGGGGCGCCGGATAGTTGGTTTCGTACAGAAGGCACGCCTCCTCCTCGTGGAGATGGCGGAGGCCGAAGCCGTTCGCCGCCGCGGCGTCGCCGGGTACCTCGCATCCATTGCCCGTCGACGGGAAGGGGCGGTAGTGTTTGCTTGTGTGCGGCTCTGCAGGGCGTGGTGTGGCGACTATAGCGTTCACCGACGGGGGGTCGACTTTTATAGCCGTGGCGGGGACGGGGAGAACCTGCATGCCGGGCGACGCGTGGCGGGACGCGCGTCGGTGGTGCCTCTAGCTCGCCGCCCGTGAGGCATCAATGGAGGCTGACCGGCGCGACAGCCTTGGCAAGCCTTGGCATTGATTCCCGCGGCAACCGAGGCGATGAGGACGACAAGACGACGTCTCACTGACTAGCTGGGCCCATCCCCGTTCACGTCAAAACCGCGTCCCCCGGCGCCCCTAGACGCCCCAGCGCGCCGGATTCGGTCTGGGTCTGCCGGCGCTACTTTCGACCCTAACCCGCGAAAAACGGGCGCCTAGGATCGCGACTGAGCCTTTTTTAAGCGCCGACGACGGAAATACGTATGGGAAGGACCTATTGGGGGCGCGGCTGAAAATGCTTTTAGTAGTAGTAGCTCCTCGGAGTTTTTGGATTGCTTCCTTCGTGGCCACACACGCACGGCACAGCAGACCCTCCCTCCTTCGATTGGATTCGCCTAGACAGATAGGTATGGTATAGTAGTAGATGTGACCTTGAGAGTGAGTAGTTTGGCCTCCCTCATTTCCCTCCGGTTTCGTTGCCGTTCTTTGGCTCTTTGTGTTGTTGATACTTTTTTTTTAACACAATTGTATTGTTGATACTGGTAGGGAGTGGTGTTGGTGTTGGGTCTCCCAGAAGTACTGTGGAACACGCGGACGTGGCCCTCCTATTTTCCCATCTCGGTACGGTAACCCCTCCCCATCTTTTTCACCGTGGCATGTGCCTTTCGCTTTTTCTGGTCGGCTGCCCAGCTCTATCCCCTTCCATCGTTCCTCCACTCCCGTTCAGTCTTGAGCTCGGCTCGCTCAATCCTTGCTTGCACTCTTGTGCTCTTCTACTTTGTTTTGTTTCCAGGTACTCTATTTTGCTTCCATTCGCTCTTGTATTTTTGGGCAAGCAGATTTGTCTGGATATGTTTTGGTAACGGCAGCGTATGTATGTATGTACTATGTAAGATTAGCTTTTGCCTGTTTCCTGCAGCAGGAAATCAGTAAAAGCCGAGTGTTATGAGCCAAGGAGGCTGATTGATTGATTGATTTATTTGTGGAGCAATGGATCTTGAGTTCGGGAGGGGCATGAGATCACCGCAGGTTCGTCGCGTCTCTCCTAAACCTCTTCTTGTTTAATTCATGGGTGAAAGAAGTAGCAGCAATGTTTGTTGGTTCTTGCAGAGGGACTCATGGAAGACCACCATGCTGCTGGCATACCAGAGCCTGGGAGTGGTGTACGGGGACCTCAGCATCTCCCCCCTCTACGTCTTCAAGAGCACCTTCGCCGAGGACATCCAGCACTCGGACACCAACGAGGAGATCTTCGGCGTCCTCTCCTTCGTCTTCTGGACGCTCACCCTCATCCCTCTCATCAAGTACGTCTCCATTGTCCTTCGAGCCGACGACAATGGCGAGGGTATGCTCCGCCTCCGCCTCCGCCCACCACCAACTCCTCTCCTCTTCTTCAGGACCTCCAACAATCTCCTCTTGTTGTTCCGCAGGAGGGACGTTTGCCCTCTACTCGCTCATTTGCCGGCACGCCAATGTGAGCCTCCTTCCCAACAGGCAGATTGCGGACGAGGAGCTCTCCACCTACAAGCTGGAGCGCAACCCTGAGACCGTGGACAAGACCCGCGTCAAGGTGTGGCTCGAGAAGCACAAGAACCTGCACACCGCCCTCCTCATCATGGTTCTCATTGGCACCTGCATGGTCATTGGGGACGGTGTCCTCACGCCGGCTATATCTGGTGGTTACTTGCCTTGCCACCGCCAAACCTTCCCTTCTTTGCCTCTTTTCAGTCAATCAGGCAATACACTAATGACTGCTTGCTAACTTAAACTTTGGATTTTGTCTGTCATCCAAGACAGTGTTTTCAGCTGTGTCAGGCCTTGAGTTCTCCTTGTCCAAAGATCACCATGAATGTGAGCCCCCCTCTCTCTCTCTCTCTCTCTCTCTCTCTCTCTCTCTCTCTCTCTCTTTTTGCGACGAAATGTGAGCCTTTCTCTTAAATTCATTTTGTTTTCAGTAATCTTTGCAAGCGATTTAAATAAAGTTAAGACTAATAACATAGTACATACTTGTTCGGGAAAGAAGATAGATACTGGTCAAAACTCCAATCCACCAGTCAAGACTACTTGCATGCAAAAATCATTCAATACTATGCTCGTTGACTTTGATTTGTGGTCTTTTGGGTTGGACATTTTCCAAGGGTGTCCCCGGCATATCCCCCTTTTATGTAGGACTGTTTAAAGACGAAACAAAAAGGGGATAATGGGTGCCCTCGGCATCCGATATTGATGTTTGACAAGTATCAGTGAGACATTCAGGATCTTAATTCTATCAGTATAGAAAAATATTCATATCTTTGCTAATGTTTCACCAGTCACCATATATAAGGTAAAAAAAATGTAATGTCTCATCAGGAACATTGATAATGATGACCAGCAACTAGACCAGAGGAAAATCAATCATCTGAATCACATACTTTATTGTTCCTTTGCATAATTACATTTCTACGCTACTACAAATGAAAAGTCTTTGTGTGTGTGTGTGTGTGTGTGTGTGTGTGTGTGTGTGTGTGTTGGTGTTGGCCGTGTGCATCCTAGCTATGCAGAGGCCGGGTATGTGCTCATTGTGTTTGTATTCTATTCATGCTTCACTTTGAGTCAATACAATCCACCTTTATTGAAAAAGCAAATGAAAAGTCTGTATATTTTCACTTCCTGGTCATATGCTTTGGATCTTTACTCGAGAATGTACACAAAGTCATGTACACCATTTCGTTCCGAACACAAGAGTGAATACAAAAAAAGACCTTTCAGCGCTCCAATATACTTGTAAATGGTCTTGCCATGATATTTCCCTTTCAAACCTCTGTTTTTTTTAGATAATGGAAGAACAACTCTCTCGGCCTCAGCACTCGAGGACGCACATAGCAATTTCAAACCTCTTTGTTGGCTCTGATGATTGATCTCTTTTACATGCAGATGCCGTCATTCCAATAACATGCGTCATACTAGCATTTCTGTTTGCCCTCCAGCATTTTGGCACACATCGAGTCGGATTTATCTTTGCCCCGATAGTGCTAGCGTGGCTACTCTGCATGAGTGCTCTTGGCCTTTATAATATCATACATTGGAATCCTCATGTCTATCAAGCTCTGAATCCCTATTACATGTTCAAGTTCTTAAAGAAGACTAGGAAATATGGCTGGATGTCACTTGGTGGAATTTTGCTCTGCATGACAGGTATATTATGTGCTATGGATATTAACATGATTCTTTCTTGCGTTCGTATTGAATACAATAAGCAGATGTTAATTATCTAGCTTGCCCGACGGTGCAGGATCTGAAGCAATGTTCGCCGATCTTGGACACTTCTCATACAGTGCAATCCAGGTAACTTGTTGATGCTGCATGTGAATTCGAACATTATATTTCATATATTATTTTTAATGTACTGATCCTTTTGTATTATCACAGCTTGCTTTCACTTCCTTAGTTTACCCCGCGTTGATTCTGGCATACATGGGTCAGGCAGCTTACTTATCAAAACATCATGACTTTTACTCAAACTCTCAAGTTGGATTTTACATAGCAGTTCCAGGTATGTACTGACGTTTCAGCTCATCTATTTTTAGGGAAAAAAGCTGATATGTACAACTTGAACATCAGACAATATTATTCTATCCCCGCAAAAATAAATAAATATTATTCTTGTGAACAAAATTTAATCATGTCAGTCTCACTGTACTGCCACAACAAATTTAATCATGGAACGAGGGAGTGGTTTCTTTAATTAAATTAAAATTTGGTCTTGTTATATATACAATGCTGATTTCACTCCCATAGCTTTCTATAATGATCTGTAATCTTCTGTTCCAAATACCATTTGTTCAATCAAGAAAAATCTGGATCTGTATTAGTCCAATCTTTTCCTTACACCCTTGGGTATTTCAAGAAAAGACCGGATGAACATCCTGGATGTCTTTGCGACATCTTGTTGGTGCAGAGGCTGCGTGTAACTGGTGTTACAGTATATGTGGATTGCACTAGCCCTTTCCATCAGTTCGGACTTTTGGTTGCGTTGGATAGTGCATGAAGCTTAACATGGTATCAGAGCTAAGGTCTTGAGTTCAAGTCCTGGCTTTCGCAATTTATCTAACAAAATTGCTGCTGCCCCCCTTTGTGTCCACGTATTGGCCTCTTGAGTCATACGTGAGTTTCGCGCGCCGTCGCTCTCTTCCGGTTGCACGTGTTGACTTGTCTTCCCCGTCACACGTGAGAGGGGGTGTTACAGTATATGTGGATTGCACTAGCCCTTTCCATCAGTTCGGACTTTTGGTTGCGTTGGCTAGTGCATGAAGCTTAACAACTGGTATCTTCGCGATATTAATATTTTCCCTTTTTCAAAAGAAAAGACCAGATGAACATTAACTTACGCCCTAAGACATTAACTTACCCATCCAGCAGCCGAGCTTCATCTTTAAGGCCAGATGAACATTAACTTACGCCCTAAGACATTAATATATAGACTTGTAAGGACGTGTTAATGAGAAAAGCCTTGCGCCCTAAGACATAAACTTACCCATCCAACTGCCGAGCTTCATCTCAAAGTGGTCTTCGATATACTTTCACTCCTTATTCAGGAGCTTCTAATAGTGCACCGGAATCCCACGGTACCGAAGCGGAAGGGGCCAGAATCGCTACCAAAGAGCTGCTTATACTCCTCCTCTTTGGCTTTTCCAAGCCAAAGAGTTCACTTTGATGGAAGTTTATCTTGAGACCTGAAAGCTGCTCAAACAAACATAGAATTAACTTCATATTCTTACCCTTCTCCATGTCTCAATGAAGATGATGGTGTCATCCACATACTGCAATATGGATACCCCTCCATCAACAAGGTGCAGGATGAGGCCTCCCACTAGATTAGCCTCTTTGGTCCGTGCAATGAGCTAGACCAACAGACCCACAACAATGCTAAAGAGAATGGGAGACAAGGGATCCCCTTGTTGCGACCCCTTTCTTGAATGGAAATAATGACGTGCGTCATCATTCACCTTAACACCAACGCTACCATCCTGGAAAAAAGAGTCAATCCATTGGCACTATTCTCCTAGAAAACCCTTCATACACATGACTTGTTGTGGAAAAGGCTATTTGACCTTGTCATAAGCTTTTTTGAAATCCACCTTGAATATAACCCCATTCAGTTTCTTCGAGTCCAACTTGTGAATAGTTTCATGCAAAACGACAATCCCCTCTAGGATATGTCTCCCATGCATGAATGTCATCTATATATCACTATATGTACTCCCTCTGTTCCGTATTAACTGTACTAAATCAGTGCCCCCCTCCTCCTCCTGCGACCCACGTCACGGGAGAAACCCTAGCGCCGTCACCCCCTCCTCCCCTCACCCGCCGCCGCCTGCGGGCGCGGCCAGACGAAGCCCGGTCGGCCCCGGCGAGGGGAGGGGGGGCATCTTTCCCTCTCTGTGTGGTCACGTGTGGCGCGGGGCGGCGACGCTTGGCCAGGCGCTCGCGAGGGCGGCTCTACGCAGAGGTGGCTACGGTGTTGTCGCCCGCTGCGTTTGGGCTCGCCCAGATCTGGCGGCGCCCTGGGTGGCTCGGCGCGCGGGAGAGCTGGGCGGGCGGCGGCTCTAGTCGCCGCTGCACCTCGCCGTCCGGCTGTGTGTATGCTGGAGGTGGATGGTGGCCGCTTGTGGGGACTCTTCTTGTTCGGACGCGGCGCCGGTCTGCAAGCGGTTCCAATCCATTCCTGCTGAGCTTGCACATGTCACGACATAGGGCTGGACCTTTCCGAGCGATGGCCACCGTTGAGGGATGGATCCGGCGCCGGGAGGGTAGCAGAACCATCCTTTCCTCCCGTCAGGTGGCGCACCAGGGAGCTCGTCCTTGCACGACCAAGACAGGACGGGGCGGTGGCGGCGGCTGAGTGCGGCCGGCCCGGGGATGGGCCTCGGACCCGGGGGGCGTCCAGGGGTGGGGAAGGAGGTGCCTTCCCGCCCATTTCTTTGTCGTTCATGGCTGCAAGCTTCTGTTGGGGATGGTGTCGGGGCCATGGGTGTCGGGCGGTGGCCCTGGAGGTGGGAGGCGTGGGCTCATGGGCGGAGCTCACGTCTCGTGTTTGAGCTGGTTGCCATGGTTGTGCGAGCGGTGTGGTGGTCAGGGTGCGACAGCCAGAGGTGTGGGTGCGGCGGGCCTGGCTTGCCGTGCCTCGCCTCAGTGGCTTTGAGGACTTCCTGGGGTGAAAACCTGCTTTGGCAATGCTAAGCCGATGGCGGCGGCACCGCCTTCTTGAAGGCGTCGTCGCGGCTCCTCTGCATGCTCTGGTTGCTCCGAGGGAAGCGTTGATCTCGGGATCGGGCCGTGGCGATGCTCATGTGTCGTGCCCTGCACGAAGGCGCTGCCTTGGAGTGTTCGGCTCGTCGCGCACAGCTTCCTCTCTTCACGATGACTCTCTCATGGTTGAGGTCTCCGGATGTTGGATTTGTGTCGAATATTGTGTACATGGTAGGTTACAGTTGGACTCTGAGTAGTATTGTGTTTAGATAGGATATGGAGTCGTGTCCTAATAGGACACTTGTATCATTTTTTTCGAGAAAACGCAAATGGCTTTTGCGTCTCATTGCATTAGAAAGAAAGGGAATTTACATCCTCCTAGGAGGCAGGTTTACATAGCCAACAGGGGCTCAGTGGACATCCCAGGATGATGGCAAAACGACCCTGAGCCCTTGAGCCCCGGCCTTTGCCAAACATCGGGTCTCGTCTTTAATCCTGTCTACAAGCTCATTCAGCGATGGGTTCACATGGTCGAAAACACACGCGTTCCTATGCTTCCAAATCATCCACGGCACCAACAACGCCACGGATTTGAGCGCCTTGCGAAGCGCTGGCGGTGTGAATTCCTTTTCGCGCAGCCACCTGTCCATGAGCGAGCCGTCATGCTCGGGCGCCGGCGCCGGTAAGCGCAGCCAAGATAGGACCTCATGCCATGTCTGCTTAGTGAATGGGCACGTGAGCATCAGGTGCCCATCGTCTTCAGTTCCTGGTCACACAGAAGGCACCGCGGGTGTTGTTGCAGGCCACGACGTGCGAGTCGCTCGGTGGTCCAGCAGCAATCTTGACATGCCAGCCAGTGAAAGAACTTCACCTTGGGAGGTGCCCAGCTCCTCCAAATGAGCTTCCAGGAGTGGCAGCCCGTCGCGCCCTGGAAGGTTGCCTGATAGCAAGACTGGGCGGTGTAAACGCCGTTGGCTGTCCAGCTCCAGAGCAGCCTGTCCGGCTCGTTGGACAGTTCGACATGCTGTACTAAGTGCCAGAGCTTCAGGTACTGTCCAATCTCTTGGAGGCCGAGCAAACCATGGATGTCACGCGCCCAATTGTTGCCGGCCAGGGCCTCTGCCATCGTTCTCGACTTCTGGCGTTGCTTGGGGATGCACTGGAGAAGCATGGGCGCGAGCTCGCGGATGGATTGGCCGCTGAGCCAGCGATCCTCCCAAAAAAGGGCAATCCTGTCGTCTACGATGGCCATGGTCGTGGAGGCGTAAAAGAGCGCGAGCTCCTCCGTCGTAAATTGCAGGTCCAGCCCCTGCCAAGCTCGATCTGTGTCCGTGCGCGCGAGCCAGAGCCAGCGCAGCCGAAGCGATAGCCCCGTGCGCTCGAGGTCCCGGACGCTGAGGCCGCCATATTCGAGCGGGCGGCAGACCCGGCGCCAGTTCACGTGGCAGTTGGGCGTCCGCGCGGCCGGCCTAAAGAAACTCGCGTTGAATCTTCTCTAGTTGCTTCAGGGTTTTCTTTGGGGGCGCTAGCGCTAGCAGTTGATGAATCAGAATCGCGCTAAGCACCGACTTGACGAGCGCTGGCCGTCCCGCTGTGTTCATCAGCCAAGCTTTCCAGGAAGGGAGCCGGCCCGCCACCTCGTCGACGAGGGGTTGCGGCTGGACTGCGGATGGACGGCGAGTGGAGAGCGGGATGCCCAGATAAGTGACCGGCAGGGCCACGACGGGGCACCCAAGCGGCTCCAACATCCCCTCACCGTAGTCGTCGGCGTGAAGGACCGTGGCCGAGCTCTTGGCGTAATTCACTCGGAGCCCAGAAGTTGTACTGAACACGTCCAGGATGCCTTTGATAGCGGTAGTCTCCTCGGGAGTGGCATGGCAGAAAAGCATCACATCATCGGCGTAAAGAGAGATCGCTGGGATGGCTCGTCGGGGATGCAGCTGTTGGAGGATGCCCGTCTGCAGGGCGTGACGCATCAGCCTCCCAAGGGTGTCCACCGCCAGCACGAAGAGTTGTGGGGAGGTGGAGTCACCTTGTCTCAGGCCGCGGCAGTGCCAGATTGGCGGGCCGGGAACTCCATTGACCATGACCTGAGTGCTCGCCGAGGAGAGCAGAATGGCCAGCCACTCCCTGAATCGGTCCCCAAACCCATACTGGCGCAACACGTCGAAGAGGAAGGGCCATGAGATGGAGTCAAAGGCGCGTGTGAGGTCGATCTTGAGCATGATCCTGGGTGCGCCAAGTTGGTGCAGCATCTTGAGGGATTGCCGGACTAGGACAAAGTTGTCGTGGAGGCTACGTCCGGCAATGAACGCGTTTTGGTTGTGGCTGACAAGGGTGTCGAGCTTGGGAGCGAGGCGCAATGACAGGACCTTCGCGAAGATCTTGGCCACTATGTGGATCAGGCAGATCGGCTGGTAGTCGTGTGCGTCCGCGCGCTTGGGCAACAAGGTCAGCAGCGCTTGGTTAAGCTCGCTGAACCCGCGGCCGCGCAACGTGTAAAGCAGCTCGAAAACGTCCCATATGTCATGGCGGATGATGCTCCAGCAGGCGCGCAGGAACTCGGCGGTGAAGCCATCCGGTCCAGGCGCTTTGCCCGCCGGCATGCGTTTGACCGCGTCCCATATCTCCTCCTGGCTGAAGGGCGCGTCTAAGCATGCGAGGTTGCCAGGCTCAGTGAGTTGGGAGAGGTCCAGCGTGTGCGGCCAGTCAACGGCGGTGCCCAGCAAGCCATCAAAATGCAAAAACGCTGCACTGGCCATCTCCTCGTGATCTGTGAGCACCTGCCCGTCTACGTCGAGGCTGTGTATGCGGTTCTTCTGTCGTCGGTAGGAGCATTGCCGGTGGAAGAAGCTTGTGTTGGCGTCACCATCCTTGAGAGACGCGATTTGGGCACGCTGCCTAGTGATCATGCGCTCCATGGATGCCATGCCGAGGTAGGCGAGCTTGAGCTGCTTGCGGAGCCATTCCTCCGGAGGCGAGAGCACACGGTCCTCCCGCGCTTTGTCGAAGCGCAAGATCAGCTCGCGGGATATGGCAAGTTTTTCTCGGATGTTGCCCGTGGCCTTGGTGCTCCAACTCGATAAGCGGCGAGCAATGGCCTGGAGATGCTTGACCAGCCGCCGGAATGGGTCGTCGTCATGCACCGAGCTCCAAGCCGCGGCAACGGTGTCGTGGAAGCCGTCTAGCCTGAGCCAATAGTCCTCGGAAGCAGAAGCGTTTGTGCGCCGCCAGCATGGGGGAGCAATCCAGCAGCAGCGGACAGTGGTCCGACACGACCGAAGCAACGCATCGGAGGTGGCATTCGCCGTGCACATCTTCCAGTCCGACGTGCAAAGGACGCGGTCAAGGTGCACAAGCGTGGGCGGTGATTGCTCATTCGACCACGTGAAGCGACGCCCGTTGAGATATATCTCCTTCAAGGCGAGGTCGTTGATGGCGCGGCGAAACCTTCCCATCATGCGCCGATGCAGGCCACCCATGTTCTTGTCCTTGGTGCGGTATATGAGGTTGAAATCACCACATAGCATCCATGGGCCGGGACATGCCGCCCGAATATCGCGCAGCTCTTGGAGGAACAAGATTTTATCCGCGACGTCTTGGGGTCCGTAGATCGTCGTCAGCCACCACGGCGTCCCGGAGGCCACGAATACCTTGGCCGTAAGCGTGTTCTGGGTGAGCAGCGGGTTGGAGATCGTGACAGCCCTGCTCTTCCAGGCAAGGAGGATGCCGCCTCGTGTACCATCGGCCGGGAGGTACGTGTAGTCGTCGAACTCGGAGCCGAGAATGTCAAGCACAATGGGCGACTAGATCAAAGCCATCTTCATTTCCTGAAGGCATACAATGGAGGCTCCGGTAGTGCCTAATAGAGAGCGGATTGCACTACGTCGGGCGCGCGAGTTGAGGCCGTGTACATTCCAAACAATGATTTTTAGTCCGTGATCCATGAACAAGAGGTCGACGATGAATGGCCGGCGGACCTAGCTGTCGCCGGCAGCGGCCGTGCGCGTGGGGGAGGCGAAGCACGCTGGGATCTCCAGATCGACCAGGGCGGCGATGGCCTTTAGCACGAACAGGGGAATTGGCGCCGCGAACATGTCGCTGTAGGCGTTCATCTCTATGGATGTGATCTTCTGGTTAGTGCCTACAATCCCCAATGTGCATAGGATCTACACATGGGCCCTTCGTTCTGCCGTCGGCGGCGCCGTCATGGGTATGGCTGCAGTCGCGGAACGGCCTCGTCGTGGAACAAAGTTGAGGGGACGACGTGGCCGCTTCCCGGGAGTCGGCAACGACGCATTGATGTGCTTCGTGGCTGCGTCCAAGCTTGCTGCGTGGTCACACGACTGCGCGATCGTCTCATCGTGATAGGCGGCGATGCGAACCGTCCAGATGTCGGAGAGCGGGGTTCGCGTGGAGGATCCACGGTGTCGCTGCAGGATGGAAATTGGCCTCTGGGCCTCGGCCTCCGGTGCCACAATGGCGGGTGGCCCGGCAACAGCCTCAACATGGAGCGGCCCAGCCTCATTTGGCCCATCAGCGGCCATGTGGTGAAGGTAGGCCTCGGTCGCGGGTGCGATAGCGGTTTGGGCAACAACTGGTGCGCCTCCTCCCGCCAGAACCGTAGAAGTGGGGTCGGGGGGCCGTGATGACTGGTCAGCGGGGGTTCCTAGGCCTGCTAGAGCGATTGGAGTACGCGAGACGCTACTTTGCCCCGACAAGACGGCAGGCGATCCTTGCCGTTCTGAAGCCCCTGGCACGACAGGCTGCGAGTCTGGGACCTGGCTCAAAAGGGCAAGATCTCGACACGGCGATGGATCAGCTGCGGCAGGGGTGGGGCCCGCGGAATCGTCCTCGGGATCGTGGGGGGAGCCCGATTTTGAACTTCTCGGGCCTTCTGGCTCCTCAGCGACCGGTGGGAGCTCGCCAGCTGGCCCCTGAGCAACCGACCGCGCGTTGTCATCGGGAGCGACAGCCGCTCGCATAGGATCTGCCGCCAAAGCCTGCAGCCGTGGGCCCTTTCTTTTCCCTCTTTTTCCTCTTTTGGCCCGGTGACGAGAACGAGCGGGGCCCTGCTGACCCGGCCACGACAGCATGCCGTCCCGCGACGGCCGGACGGGGTGCGCCGCCGCCTTCGCCGTCGCCGGCCGGGGCCAGGAGGCCGCCGTGTTCAGCCCATCGGTCCGCCCTGAGCGGTCGCAAGCGCGCCAAGCAGGCGCGTCCATGGCCATGCCATCAGCCCGGCCGTCCGGCGCAACATCGGTACGCCTTCGTTTACGGCCTCGGCGCCTTGCCCGTCCATGACCGGGGCCCTGACCTTGGCCGTGTCCATGCCTCTGCCGGGGTCGTCGTTAGCCTGGGCACCGGGAGGGGGCGCCCGGAGTGGGATGGTGCGTGCGAGCGCGATGGAGACAGGGTACGTGAGCGTCCTGACCTCCGGCGTCTCCGAGGGGACGCGGGCCAGTAGCAGTTCGACAATCTCCAAGATGGCGGCGCGACGGATGGCGGCTGGGTCGTGCACGCGAGCGGACAGGCGGAAGACGGCCAGGTTCTTGCGAGAGCACGTGCGGGGGTGCAGCCTCTCAATCCAGCAGCTCGCTCCGAGGATGTGCTCGTCGGTGGAGAGGTGCCAAGCTTGGGCGGGGATGCCGCGGAGTTCGAGCTCGACACGGTGTTCAAACCCGCTCGCGCCAGCATACGCAAACTTGCACCAAGGCCGCAACAAACAGCGCGAACCGTGGCGAGCTGTTGAAGTTCTCGCCATTGAGACGACGCATGGTGTCCAGGGAGGAGAAGAGGATGAGGAAGTCCTTGGGGTGTTGCTCGTGCACGGTGAAGTCGCCTTCGGAGAGCTCTAGGGAGCGGTAGAGCAGCTCGGCCACCTCGGCCGCGGCCACCTGCGGCCTGTTGCCGGTGATGGAGGCCACCATGGCGAGGCCAAGGACCCGCTTGGCCTCCTCCATCTCCGTGGACTGCGCCATGATGACCCGCACGGGCGCTTCGGGGCGCAGCTGGGAAACGGGTGCCGGCGACGGGAGCGCGGGAGGCGCCGGTGGGGTGGTGGCCCGACGATGCACTGCAGGGGCTGGGGCTGGGCCGCCACTGCCAGGGGTGTCACGGCGAGGTCGTGCGCCGGGAGTCGCAGTCGCGAGACTTGTGACCCGATGTGAGGCAGCGCTTGCACCAGACGTCGTTGGTGCAGTCACGTACCCGGTGGCGGTGGCCGAGGCGGTGGAAGCACAGCTCGGCAACCTCCTCCGGAGACGGGCTGCGGCGGCGAGGAGGCGAGCGGCTGACGATGCCATCCTGGCTCGGGCGGCGGCGGCGGTTCCTGCGCCGCGACTGCTGGAACCCGTCCGCGTCGAGCGCGGCCTCGCCGGAAACGCGGTGGACCTCCGAGCGGGGGCCGAGGCGTTGCCTGGCGGGCACGCGGGCGGCCGACGAGGTGCGGCCAGGGGCCCAAGCTGCCGGCGGCGCAACGGGGGCCGGCGGGGTGAGCGCGACGTCCCTGTAGGAACGCGCCGAGGACTCGTTCTCCGAGCTGAGCCAGCGGTCGCCTGAGGACACGCGCTCGCCAGAGAGGTTCACCCGGCGGTCGGCAGGGGCGGCGCTTGGGGCCTCCATGGCAGGGGAGGAGGGGAGAGGGGAGAGGGGGCTAGGGGTGGGCGGCCGGCGGGGAGCGTCGGCGGCAGGCAGGGGCGGCTCGGAGGGGCTAGAGGGTGGGAGCGGAGCTAGGCGGGAACGGAGCCATCAAATAGAATTTCTTACTGCCTAGGAACGGAGTCCGGACACTTGTATCATAGGCCTCTCATATATAGCGAGGGTAGACACACGGTGTAACCTACGCCAACATAATAGCACAGGCACGCAGGAGGAGCCGGTGGCGTGTGCCGGTGCCTAGGACGGCCGAGGTGCGGTGTTGTGACGGTGTCATGGGGATGAGCGCCCATAGTCATGCCTCGGGGATGTAGCCATATCGGTGAACCTCGTTAACAAATCTTGGTGTCGTGCTCGTGTGATTGCTTGGTCCTTGGATGATCGACGGCGGCCTCGGATTTATTTTAACAAGTGGTATCATGAGCTAGGTTGTCTGGAGGTAGCGGATTGTTGATCTAGAGGTGAAGATACAGTGAAAGAATCAGTCGTCTGCGAGATCAGAGGAAACGGCGCAACATTACAATCCTGGTCAATGTCGTCGATGGAAACGTCGAGTCGGCGAGGTTTGGACGGGAACTCCTATACGCCACCCATGTGCGCCCAATCGTTGCGACTTCGTTGAAGCGATGCATATCATGCTCAAATCCAGCGAGGCTAACCAGCCGAGCTAGCTACCTCGATCGTTTTACAAGCAGCGCCAATCTTAAAGTAGAACGTACAGGGGCAAATCCTTCAACAAACGTTCAACATTTTTATAATATACGTCGAAGAAATTTTAAAACAAAGTGAATGTTTCTAAAAAAAATACTGAAAAAATTTAAAATAGTAAAATGTATATTTTATGGGTATATGTTAAACAAAATTTTAATATTGTAGGAACCCCGACTCATAAGTCGTGATCACCGAATGCACGTGTACAGTGATCCCAGAGATCAATGCTCACTGAACACACAGAAGCTGAATAACAAGAGTCTTACATCCATACATACCGTATTACACAAATAGGACCATTATGGTCAAGTCTTGAGTACATCATCGCAGCGGAAATCTTCAATAACAACTTGGACCCATGCCATCTGCCTTAACCCTACAGGCATTCTGACTGGGAAGCGTCCTAGCTCGCATGCTCGTCACCAAGAAATCTTCATCTTAACCTATTCTCTCATGCCTGGCCAATAAAATAACCAGTGGCAAGCCAATGAGTACATTGAATGTACTCGCAAGCAACCCAAGTGTGATAACAAAATAATTATGCAAGGCTCTACTTCTAGATTGGCAGTTTTGCGGAAAGCTAGTTTTTCATATGCAAGTATGATCAACATTTAACATGGACATGCATGTGTCTGCAACAAGTATCAGGAGGTCACAGACATCATTATCGAGAAGGAGTTGTAATTGACTCATGCTCAAGCTCATTGCGACTTTCTCACAATCACATCAACCGATCCTCCATACCGTGTTGTTTAGAAACTTATGGACATAGTCTAAGTAGCACCACCCAACTGTCCTTGACCGCGGACACGGCTATTCGAATAGTTTGACACTCTGCAGAGGTTGCACACTTTACCCACTAGATCCGGGGAACTTCCGTGACATTCACGACCCGCGATACCTCAAGTACCCGGGGTAAGCACCCGATCACTATCTTTCCCTAGACGACACTAACACAGAGTCCACTCAATTGGTAACAGCCCCGTGCCAAACATTTCACATCTTAATAATTGTGGAGGCTTGCTCCCATATTCATCGCATACCACAAGCACGGGGTACCAATGGTGTGTCCGGTGCCCTGTAAAGACAGTCATGGCCGCCTATCCAAGCACGACCCCGTCCCGAGAGTGACCTCATGTCACCCCCGTCACTAGTAATGCGGGCACCATGCTAGTATCGACCTAGGTAATCAATAATGCCCTTTCCCATATAAGGGTAGAGTGGTTGCGCATGTTTGGTTGGGACGGTAGTCACACATAAATCTAATCCATCTCTGTCAACAACGCTCTCATCAAGCCTCGGTACACTACTTCTTCACCAAGTAGTGCCCTAGTTTCTCATCATCTCCCAGGGGCATTAATGGCACCCTCTGGGTCATTTGCAAGTATGTCAAACCACACTTGTTTCACTCGATGCATAACCCTGACCCATTTTGCGTAGCCATCTACTATATCATACATCTATCTACTCCCACCCACATAACCCTCATAGGAAGGTAGGGTCATATTTGATGCAAGTTTCAATAGTAAGCAACAAGGGTAGCAACCAAAGTGGTCTCCACCTCAACATGATTCCGATGCATTGATAATAAAGTGCAACGAGACATGCATAAAAAGGTTTCTCGAACATGGTCAAAGGGCTGCTTGCCTTGTCCTTCCGAGTCTTCAAACCTTCTGGTCCATCTCCGAGTACTCCGTTTATTTCGTCAACTAACGATGGAAACAATCATAATAAGCAACACAATCAAAGCAAAAATAAAAGTGCTCTAAAAATAGGAGTTGGACTTTTCTAGGATACCTCTGGTCATATTAGAAATGACCAAAGTGTTTACATAGGCATTGGATCAATGGATAGTTTGGATCATTTCAATATGATGGAACCAAGGGGTTTATGGATTTGAAAGAAGTATACAGAAATATTTTCTTGAATGATGAGCAAAGGCACCCATCAACAAGTCATGATTTTAGAAGCATCTAGGAGTTGGTTTCACTGGATTTGGAATTCAAATGAATTTCCTAGGATTTTGCAAAGTTGATAAATATGAAGAAATGGCTCATTATTTGGTGGGGTACAGAAAGTATTAATAAAAATGTTCCAAAACTAAGTTTGGATATGACAAGCACCTAGGAATTCGAATCACTGCATTTGGATCAAATTTGAGCCCTCTGTGATTTTCTAAAGTTCATCACAGAAAGTGAAATAATGGTATTTGATAATTATTTGTGAAGAAAGTCTCTGGAATAATGTGCATGTTGCACCAACAGGTAGATCCTGATTTATGGAGTCACTGGAAATTTGAATCACCAAATTTGGAGTTCAAATGAATTGATCATGGATTTTTGAAGTTGACTGGATAAAGAAAAAGGAAAAAGGGAAGGGTTTTATACCTATACTGCGTTTTGGGCGCAGTATAACGCCGCAGTGTACTGGGCCGGCCCAACTGCACAGCCACGCGTAGGGGCCTGGCCACGTCGAAGGCGCCCGCGGGGAATTACGCCTTTGCGGCGGCTAGGCGGTTTCGGCTGAAACCGCTTCCACTTAAACGACGGGGCCCAGCCCCCAGGTAGCTGACGCGCGGGGCCCGGCGCTTCGGCCATCTTCAACCTCCCGCCGTGCGTTCTCGCCGTGGGGGTGAGCAGCTCCCGCCGGTGATTGCCGGGGCCACAGAGAGTCTCCGGCGACGCTCCGCCCACCGATGTGCTCAGGAGGACACGCCGCACCCATCCATGTGCTTCACGCACGCCGGGGAGGGCTGAAACGGCGACGGCTTGGATGGCCGCGGAGGAGGCTGTCGGCGTGGTTTGGCACCGCGAGGAAGAGGCAGGGGAAGGAGGAACTGGAGCTTGGGGTGAGTTGGCGGTGGTGAGGAGAGGGCGTTGGGGCGGCTAGGAGGAGGAGAAGGGGCCTGAGGTGCCCGAATTTAGGCGGCGGCCGGCGGCTCTGCTCCGGCCATAGAGATGGCTGGAGGGCACGGGGAGGGCATTTGACCTGTCGGGGAGGTGCACTAGAGGAAGAGGGGGCCATCGAAGCCGCGAGGGGGCTCGGGGGTGACCTATAAACAGGTGGGCGGCGGTCCACCGAAGACTCATGCGCCGGCGAGGCCGTTGCTGTCGTTGCAAGCCACGGGGGCACGCGTGGGTGTGTCCAGGGTGCTCGTGGGGCTGGTCCATGCCTAGAGGAAGAGAGAGGAGGAGTGGGGAGGCGCCAGAGGGGTCGCACGTGTGAGCTTGCTCACTGGAGCCCGTGGTCGGCCGGTGCGCGTGCGAGCAGAGGTGAGAGAGGGGGAGAGAGGAGAGGGCCGACCGTCCAGCAGGTCGCGGACGTCGAGGCAGCCTCGGGGGACACGAGGGGGAGGCCCCAGGCTGTCGGGTGCAGCCGATTGGAGGCGGCTACAGTGCGGGAGCGCATTGTAGCGCGCTCCAGAGCGCCCGAATGGCTGGCACGGTCGTGTCCTCGCCGCTCTGGTCATGTCCATCGTGCCCAAGGTTGTCTAGAAGGTCAGGGGAGGAGTAAAGTAATGTGGGATGGTCTTGGTTGCCCTAGGAAGCCACTGGAATGAGGAGGGAGGTGAGGGAGGAGGAGACTGCTGCTGTCCAGGGGAGTAAAATGGGGTTTTCACCCCCCAATCATTGAGCTGAGGACATGGGGAATTTACTGGGGGTAGAAGATGATCAGAGGAAGCTGTGGTAAGAATTTGAGGTAAAGGGAAATAGTAAAAGGGGTCCAAACAATGGTTTTGGTAATTTGACAGAAGGTGTTTGATCATGTTTTGGGCAAGCAAAATAGCTCCAATTGACATGATACTTAACAGGATCAAATGTCACATATAATTAGGGCCTTTCACCAAATTTGAGCTCATTTGGGAAGAGTTGCCAATGTAACTTTGGTGAACCCTAGAAATCAACAGAAATGGTTTCCTCTTGTTTGAGCTAAGCAAATCATCTCCCCTTGATGCACCACTTGGTGTAGCATCATCATTTGGGGTTATGATCATGCCCACAAAGTTTGAAGCCCCAGGTAAAAAGTTGGTAATGTAAAGTTGTTCAAATTTGAATTTGAACAGAAATGGTTTTGGGGCACTTAGATCAAGTTATGCTTCTCCAAAACTTGTGCCATTTGACATAGATGCATAATTACATCATTTTAGCATGTGCATCAAGTTTGAGAGCATTTGGACAAGTTTGGCAATGTAAAGTTGCTCAAACTTCAAAATGAACAGAATTGGTTTTGAGGGGATTAGATAATGTTCCCTTGATCTTCAAGGCATGAGGCTTTGCAGGATCATCAAATATGTCATATATGACATGATAGAATTTCCCTGGAATTTTTTTGGAGAATATTTCCTTTGTAAATATTTCAAAAGCTTGAAATATCCAGAAAGGGTTTTGGAAGGATTTGTCCAATATTTTGAACATGACCATGTGTTGAAACTCTTATATATGGACAATATATGTCCTATGAGTCTCCCTGAATTTTGGCAAATATTTTTGAAACAATTAAATAATTTTTCCCTATTAAAGATCATTTCTGGCCTTAAGAAAAAGCTTTTAAATAAAATATAAAAATAACTTTTAAAATTATAATTTTGTGGTTTCTGGGAGTCCTATACCTAATAGGATTCAAATATACTTTTTGAAAGATTTTTCACACCCTAAATAAGGTACTTGTAGTGCAAACCTCAATTCAGGGGTTTTTGGAAAACTAATTTTAGAAAATACTATTTGGCCAAAATATTTATATAATAAAATTCTATACTGGCCCATACACATGGCATGATCATTGGGAAAAGGTTTTGGGTCAAGGAGATTAAGTATAAGAGTTGGAGGATTTATTTGATTTTTAGAGCACTAGCAAACAGCAGACAAAAGTCAAATCAAGCAAAGTCAAAACACTCAAATTTTTTTTGTAAATCACATTTTTAACATGATAATTAGCTTAAGCAATATGGAATGAAAATCAGGGTGTGACAAAAATATGATGAACAAAACTTAAATACACAATGAACATTTTCTAAATATACGTTGAACAATTTCATAATATAGAATGAACATTTTGGTAATACACAATGAACATTTTCTAATATACGCTGAACAATTTAATAATATACAATGAACATTTTTGTAATACATAATGAACATTTTCTAATATACGTTGAACATTTTGTTAATACACAATGAACAAGTTTACAGTGCAAGGTGAACTATGTAATAATATACAATGAGCATTTTCTTAATACATTGAAGATTTTTGCAACACACGGTGAACTTTTTATACAAATACACAATAATGAGAAAAAGAACAGAAACAGAAAATAAAAAAGGAAACGTAAAAGAAAGAAAATGAAAGGACAAAAAGGAATCAAAACAGAAAAAAAAACCCGGAACAAAACAACTGAAAACGGGCCAAAACAGTGAAAAAACTGGAAGCAAAAAAAAAACATTTAAGAAAAAAAAAACCACGCAAGAAACAAGGAAAACAGCAGCGAACGAAATCCGTACGTGGGCCGGCCCAAGTGGCGACTTGCTTCAGCGAAGGCTCCTCCTTTTGACGCCTGCGGGCGTCAAATAGGATATATTTTTTTTTAAAATGAAAAGGTAAAATGAAAAGGTAGATGAGGCTCTACCTTATATATTTCAAAACAGACCAGGGCCTGGGACCGATAGGCCGATTACATGAAGCTTACATTGAGCACGGTGGTGCCATGGCGGTAAGCAGCCATTTGAAATGGAGAAGGGGTACAGGGAGGGAGGGAGAGGGCAGGGACAGTAACAAAATAGGTAAAAACTAAATTAGCCCAGGAAATTCACCCAGCTCATAATAGCATCCTTGTCGATCTGCCTTTTGGCCCGGTGCTGCCATGCCTCGAGGAGCTGCGATACATAGTGTCTGAGGTAAGTGGGAGACCATCGTTTATCGTTGAACACTCGATCGTTTCTAGCATGCCAAAGTGTGATAGCAGCCGCGGCAAAAAGAATGTGAACCTTGCTGGATGTGGCCCAAGTACGCTGAGCTCCCTGCATAAAAGCGACGAGGTCCACGGAGCTGGAGGCTAAGTCGTTCATATGGAGCGCGTCCCAGATAACAGACGCCGGATGGCAGCGCAGAACAATGTGGCTGGCAGACTCACTGGCATGGCAGAGGTCACAGTCATGGTGCGTGGCAATCGAAGACCATTGTTTCCGTAACATGTTATCTCTTGTATTCAACCTGCCCCAGAAAGCCAGCCACAGAAAGATACGGTACCTCAGAGGGATGATCCTGTCTCAAATCCAGGAGCTAAACTCACAGTCCACGCCTCTGAAAGTAAGAAGTTGGTACACCTGTGAAGTAATGATTGGTGTGTGATGTATAGCAGAAGTTCTGATATCCGAGCCAGAAACTGCTGGTGTAAGAACCAGAAAAGAGTGCAGCATCTGCAATTCCTGAATGGCAGTGGCTGATAGGTTGGGGTGGAGCTGAATGTGCCAGGTACTGTTGGAGAACTGAGGTGCCACCGTGCAATTGCCATCCTTAGCATATGAAAAGAGGGTAGGCAGGATGAACCGAAGTCGCCCAACTGGTAACCAACTGTCATGCCAGAAGGAGATAAGCTCGCCGGGGCCCATCAAGCACTTGGAGGAGGCCAAAACTAGTGGTATTAGAAGTTTGAAGCTCTTCCAGATTGCCGTGTCACGGCTCGAGTTCTTCATAGGGATAACGCCCTTACAATACTGCTGAGCAAACCATTGAAAGCAGGGGACATCCGAGGACTGCAAAACTTTAGCTGCGAATTTGCCGAGCAAAGCATGGTTATGAGCAGAAAGGTCCCTGACTCCCAAACCACCTGGGGAGATGTTCGCACACGAACACGTCACCGTGTACCTCCAACGCCGAGGGTGATGCACCGCAGCTCACGTCGAAGGAGGCCCGTTCGGAAGCGCGGTACGCAAGCAATCCGGCGGGCACTTTTGTAGACCCGAAACCCCACGCGCCCGGGAGGGACCCCGTCTGGACGCGCGGCGGCTATGGGCTGCTCTAGGTCGGCCTGACCGCCCCTAGGGCCTCGAGGTTCGCCGCTCTGCAACAAGAAGAACAGACGAAGAACGAGGAAGAAGAAGAACTAGGGTTAAGGAGAAAAGATAAAAGATAAAAAGTGGTAGATGATTTGATCGATTGTGTGTTGTTCAATCGGCCGTCACCCCTTAGGTATATAAGAGGCGGCTGGACTTCCCGTGCAAGGAAAAGGCTTGGATTAACGTCCAAAACCCTAGCCAAATTCGGATTGTTTTGTCCGAACTTTCCAAAACTGTTCGGTTTAAACTGGCTGTACCTTGCGGGTAATTTTTGAGGTGGTAAACGACCTCGGATGGAAAAGAGCCCAAAAGCAATCTTGACCGTTTCGACGAGACGAACAACTTTCATGTTGAACATTTTTTTATTTGAAGCCATCTTCTAGGCCAAAACGGTCACGCAATACAGGCTGTTATTCGTGCTACCCATCAGACACGTGGCTGGTGGGGCGCGTCACTTATGGCTCTGTGACAGGGCTGTGTTCGTACGGCTGTAACTTTTGCATACGAACTTGGATTGGGATGATTTTTATATCAAAATCGACCGTTTCGACGAGACGCACAACTTTCATGTTGAATTTTCCATTTGAAGTCATCTTAATTGGGTTTCAAGCCATTCTTTAATCTAGTGTCACCATGAGCATCTCTGAACTTGTCATAACTTTTGCATCCGGACTTCGTTTTAGACCACTTTCATATCCATCTTGATCTTCTCAAAGAAAGCCATCTCATGGTGACTTCCAATCATAAGTTTGAAGTAATCTTGACATAGATTAAAGCAACTTTTACGATTGTGCCACTTTTGAGCGTCAACACATGCCCCCCTGTTTTTCGGCAAAGCAAGCGTGCCGAAAAATAATTTATACCATGTTGGTTCTAAGGACGATTTCAACACCCCATCGGCCATTTATATGCTTAGGACGATAATTATATATCGGCCATTATTGTTCTTGAACCCTTGATGCAAACTTGGGCGAAACCTTCTCAACTTCATTAACAATCCGATGATAAAGTTTCATATATATGTATCTCAAGGTCATCCTCCGAACCATATTGTTCCCCCTTTGCTTGGATTTCGTAGATAATCAACAATAAACTCTCTCCAATCCTACTATCACCTGCATCAAAATTCATTAGTGGCCGAAGCTGTGAACTTCGGTTCGGCCTTACCTATGTTGACGAGACGAAGCATCGGCTATTGAGAGAAATGCAATACACCATGATTAACGTAGTAACCGGATGCTTGCTGTGCCAACTCTTTTGAATTGTCATGTCTAAATATAAGAACAATTTTAAAGCAACCCAAGGTAAATTTTGCATCTAGACATATCTCAAGATAAACTATAAGTGATTCGTCAAAACATTGATAACCCTTGGATGTTTGTTGCACTACTCATAACGAATCACCGAAAGCCTCAATATGTATAGCACCTATAGCAAGTAAAAGAGTCAATCCGAATAACAATGCATATTCGGCTTTGATTAATCATGCATAAAAATATTCTAAGCAGCATGAGGCTTCAAAAAATAGTACCATAAGGAGATATATAAACAACACCAACACTTTGGCCATTGCTACGAATTGAACCATCAAAACATAATCTCCATAGTACTAGAGAGACAAGGCTAACATCAATATTATGCATGTCATTAAACCGATGTTCAGTAATAAAATCAGCTATGATTTGGCCTCTTATAGATCTCAAAGATGCATAAGCCAAGTCATATCCAAACAAAGTATAAGCCCACTAGCCAATTCTGCACTATGAATTGGTCTATTCAACGTATACTCAATGACACCGGTCATGATGTTTCAACTACAGTCAATCATAATATCGGCATACATATGAATTTTCATGAGCACATACTTTGTCTCGCTCTCCATTCGAACTAAGGACGATGCTAGAATACTACACCGGCCATGCATTGACATATTCTTAGGACGATAGATAAATATCGGCCATTACCATGTAGACATCATTCAAAGCACATATAGCCGAAATAAACAAATGAAATGAAAAATCAAGTATTTCGGCCCTTTGGATCAGCAACAAACTTGTAGCTAATCAAATGTATAGTGACTTGGTAATACCCTTTCATGATGTAAGAAATTATATGGCATCCATGGATTAAAATAAGCCCATTGAGGGTTACCAATCATACCTGATGACGAATTCCATGGCACATGCGTTAATGGCATAGTTGAAGAATATGGATAATGTGTAGACCGAAGATGCTGAAATCTTCGGCTTGGTCCTTCATAGTTTTCACTCTTTTCCTTCTTCACCCTTGCCGCACTTCTTGTAATGGAAGCTTGCACATAATTCTTATTTGAGCACTTCCTTTGGTAACCCCTGCCATGTTCCTTTCTTCAAGTTCTTGTGCACTAAGTTTTCTAATTTCTTCTTTTGCCAATATGATAAACCGAGTGGGCACCCCGGCTGCGATTTTGTCTTGGCCAATGGCAATCCTTTTTTGGCCTTGTGCACTCTCAACTTCTTTTCTTCAGATTTGGCACTTTGACTCTCAATAATTGGTTGCTTCATCTCATTGCCTTTAGTAGCCAATGTCAACACTTTAATTGGCTCTTTTTCATTTGAGATCAAATCTGAAGTTGCACTCTTACGACCATCTCTTTTAACACGGTAAACTTGCTTGACCACCTCTTTCTTTTTCCTTGAGCTCCGGACCGATTCCTTATGATTGAAACGGTCTTTAACATGTGATTGTTCAAATGTTGATCTTCTCGGAGCTGCATAATATTGGTGAGATGGTCTAAAATAAGATGGAGAATGCGCCCTTGTATCATACCTGTCCCATGATGGATATGGATCTACTTGAGCATAGGGAGGCATCCACGGCATTGGCATTGGCGGCCCAAAATAAGGATATGAATATGTTGCATAAAAATTGTCACTTTGCCAATACCGATCCTCATACTTGCGCCTTGAGGGTGATCTTGGTTTCTTTGCATGATTTGGCCGATAAGCATTCTTCTCTTCACTCTTCTTTTGATACTTATCCAATAGTTCAGCGAAAGTGATTTTTGATCTCTTACACTTGCGCTTATTTTGGCCTTTGCTTTCTTTTGGTTTGTTTTCATCGATAATTGGATTTTCTTGTTGCCCCCAGTCCTTGGCGTCTCCATTGTAGCTTCGATGGAATTCTCGCCCTCAAGATTATGTTCATTATGCTCTTCAACAACTTCTTTACTTGAAAGCTTGATCCCATCACCTGCAGTTTTTATCTTCTCTTTAAATGGATCGGCTTGAAGCAGCCGATGCAAAAACTTTCTGCCATCGGGACCAATCGGAATAGACTGGTCATCTCTTGGTGTTTCAGCAAATTTCAATCGTCTTTTTTCAATGGCCGATTTAACTATTTGACGAAACATATTGCAATCCTCAAAATTATGTTTGAACGAATGATGCAACCTACAATACATTCGTCCTTGAATTGATAGATTGACATGGTGATCGAGAATTCTTATGTAATTATTTTTCAGAAACAAATCAAATATTCGATCACACATGCTTGAATTGAAGGTAAACTTTTTATTCTCTAGCCGATCTTGCTGTTCGAACGGCTTTGGAGATAAGCAAACGAATGGTTCAGATTTGTAGTCTCCCCATTCGGCTATGCATTGTTTTTTCCACTCTATCTCTGATGTCTTTGGATAAGATATTATATTAGCATCAGTTTTCTCAATAGTATTTAACCTTCGCCTTAAATTTCTGAAACGAAGATATTTAGAACATACATGTCTCAGTTGAGACCAAGTGCAAGCCAAGTACGAAATAAGCAAAGCTACCCAACTAGATATGAACTTTACATAAAGCAACGGGGAAAGCTTTGGCTGTAACAATAAGTCAATATCGGTCTTTATAAATGGTGTAATGGGTTGACCGATATGTTCCATAACAAGTTTATTGCTAACAAGTAAATTACCCTTCTTCATTGGTCTTTCAAAGTTACTTATGAGAATATTTTTATAGATGCATCAATAATGAAGTCACGACCAAATCTGAGAATAGGTAAATTACTCTCTATGCATACCTCTTCAAATATGTTGGGAGAACATGATGGTGGTGTCACTTGAAGAACATCTTGCTCCATCTTTGGATGGCTCCCCAACACCTTTTCATCATCTTTTTCTTGATTCCGTGCATCATTGCTTTGAACATCCATGTCAGCCGAACTTTGTTCGGCTACTTGTTCTTGCCCTTGAGGCTTGTCAATTTTTATGGCACGGAACTCATAGGGCAGGAAGTAGGTTCCATTGACTTTTCGAAAAAAATCAAGTATGACTGTTTTGCTATGCTTTCCATGCCCTTTCTCAATAATGCTTGCCTCTTTGGATTTGATGGACTCAGAATATATACTACTTGATTCGGCTTTTCTAATAACCGAATTTTCTTTGTTACCTGAATCAACAACTTTATCTTTTTGAATTTGCAAGGCTTCTCGCTCTCGTCTAATTTTAGCCCACATCTCAGCTTGGCGAGCTTTAAACTTTTTCATCTCAATTTCCATCCACTCGTCATGAGATTGCCCCCAATACTTTGAGACTCTTTCGGCAATGAGGTGCCGAAACTTTGCGATTGTTTAGGTGGTACACTGGATGGTACAGCACTGGGCAACTGCATCATTTGCACAACTCTAGCTTTTACAGCAGCAAAATCATGAGGCTTCCCGCCTTCTATTAGTTCCTGGTGAATAGAGTTGCACAAATCCCAAGAGAATGTAAGCTTGTTCTCAATTACCCAGTCTGGATATGGTTGCCCCCCAATGCTTTTAGACTCTTTTGGCAATGAGATGTTGCCGAAATTCTGTTATTGTGTAGGGGGGACATGATATGCCACGGTAGTAGGTGAAGGCATTTGTGCTCCTGCAGAAGTTTCACTTATTTGGCCATGACCATTAAGGTGCGGAGCCGAATTATGGACATCAACAGTTGCGTATGGTGCCAAAAAAACTAGTAGCATGAGGTGTAGCATATGATGTTTGAGGATAATTGGCCGAATAACTAGTAGTAGAATGGCCAATTCCCCTATCCACCAGCATGTTTGGATTAACATGTTGCAAATTAGTTGTCGATGAATAAAAAGATGAAACACTATGTTGCATGCCATTGAAAGATCCTACATGTGGTGTTTCAACTTGATTAACCGAACTCATCATGTTGTTCATCGGCATATGGATTTGTGGGGTTGCCGATGCATGGGAGTTGGGATACATATGTTGCATGTTGCTAAAATTATATGAAGTAGAATGATGGAGATTTTGTTGCATCGGCCCTTGCACATAATTAGATGCATGATTGATAAAGCTAGGGCTAGCCGATACATTATGCTCATTAGATGATCTAGCAACAACATATGCATTATTTGCATCTACATATATGGATTGGGTATTCATATTACCTTTGTAGATTGCAAACCCTAGATGACGATCTCTTCGTAGCAAGAACGGGCCGAAGACCGTTCAAAGCTTCGTCCCCAGCGGAGTCGCCAAAAAGTGTGTTCGCACACGAACACGTCACCGTGTACCTCCAACGCCGAGGGTGATGCACCGCAGCTCACGTCGAAGGAGGCCCGTTTGGAAGCGCGGTACGCAAGCAATCCGGCGGGCGCTTTTGTAGACCCGAAACCCCACGCGCCCGGGAGGGACCCCGTCTGGACGCGCGGCGGCTATGGGCTGCCCTAGGTCGGCCTGACCGCCCCTAGGGCCTCGAGGTTCGCCGCCCTGCAACAAGAAGAACAGATGAAGAACGAGGAAGAAGAAGAACTAGGGTTAAGAAGAAAAGATAAAAGATAAAAAGTGGTAGATGATTTGATCGATTGTGTGTTGTTCTATCGGCCATCACCCCTTAGGTATATAAGAGGCGGCTGGACTTCCCGTGCAAGGAGAAGGCTTGGATTAACGTCCAAAACCCTAGCCAAATTCGGATTGGTTTTGTCCGAACTTTCCAAAACTGTTCGGTTTAAACTGGCTGTACCTTGCGGGTAATTTTTGAGGTGGTAAACGACCTCGGATGGAAAAGAGCCCAAAAGCAATCTTGACCGTTACGACGAGACGAACAACTTTCATGTTGAACATTTTTCGATTTGAAGCCATCTTCTAGGCCAAAACGGTCACGCAATACAGGTTGTTATTCGCGCTACCCATCAGACACGCGGCTGGTGGGGCGCGCCACTTATGGCTCTGTGACAGGGCTGTGTTCGGACGGCTGTAACTTTTGCATACGAACTCGGATTGGGATGATTTTTATATCAAAATCGACCGTTTCGACGAGACGCACAACTTTCATGTTGAAACTTTTTCCATTTGAAGTCATCTTAATTGGGTTTCAAGCCATTCTTTAATCTGGTGTCACCATGAGCATATCTGAACTTGTCATAACTTTTGCATCCGGACTCCGTTTTAGACCAGTTTCATATCCATCTTGATCTTCTCAAAGAAAGCCATCTCATGATGACTTCCAATCATAAGTTTGAAGTAATCTTGACATAGATTAAAGCAACTTTTACGATTGTGCCACTTTTGAGCGTCAACAGGAGAGTGGCGAAATGCCAGGCAACTAGGCACTGGCCACCCTTGACTGTGTTCTTGCCTTGCCAGAAAAAAGCCCTCAATAGCTTTTCCAACTTACTAATGGATTCCTTAGGCCAAAGGAAACATGTCATAAAGTAACTTGGAATGCTAGCAAGAACTGCATTAACCAGAGTCAAACGACCACCATATGACAGAAAGGTAGCAAGCCAACCAGATAATCTCTTGTCAACCCGATGAATGATAGGCAGAAGCATACCATGCTTAATCTTGTGTAAAGATAGTGGCAGGCTGAGGTATGTGCACGGGAAGTTGGAGACGGGACAACTGAACAGATCAGCAATCTCCTGGGTGCTACTCGAGTCGATCGATTGCATGGGATGGGGCCCGAGCACAGAGGGCAGCGCGGAGTTAGCCATCCATGCAGAAGAGCGGACGTGCGGGCGAGACAAGGGTAGAGCGGAAAAGGACAGGTCAGAAAGATACATCCCGACACAAAGCAAACCGGACGTCGAGCATCCCCGGAGCACGATCTCCTTGGCAATGCATGCATGGGCAACTTGGAAGGAAAAACAACCACGCTGCCATGGTCCGACAAGGTAACCGTTGGCGAAACCACCGAACCAGCTGACCAGGAGGGAGGTGAAAAAAGCCAGCGAGAGGGAGACGCCGTCGTTGAGCACGACGGCAAGGACGCCGACGGGTTGGCTATGGCCCGCTACGACCTCAACAGTGGCGCAGCCATACTTGACAAACATATCATCCTGGAACCGCATTCCATCCATGGAGCGAGCGAGAACCACGCAGCTAGACCGATGATGCAGCAAGAGCAGCGGGATGCAGCGACGACGCAACCCTACCAAGAACGACCGCACAGCAAGCAAGCAAGAATGCAAAGGGCGGAAGAGCAGAAGCATGCAACAAAGCAGCGGGCAGAACACACCAAGACCAGAACGAGAGAGAGGAAAGGTCACCAGCCTGGGATGAAGCAGAAACTGTGAACGAGGTAAGAGAGGAACCCCTGCCGCGCGGCGAGGCACACCGTAACTATTGTGGTCGCCGCGGCTGGAGCAGCCCACGACGAGAAGGTGGACGCCGTGCCCGGGCGGGACGCGGCGTATTGTGCTGGCCGCCGGCACCGGAGCGGTGGCCGGCGGGGTGTGCACTCACCTCCTATCACGCCCTCTGCAGAACCTCCGGGGCGTTGCTAACTCGCGCGCGCTCGTCCCGTCAAATAGGATTTGCCGGTCTGGACGTAGCGTGCGGCAACGCAGCTGGCAGCTGGGCCAAGGTGCGGTCCAGCGTAGGCACGTGGTCAGGCGGCTCAAGCAGGCGCACGGCTGGAAGGGTCAGCAGCGTCGTACATGATTCGACGTGGCCTGTGGATTCAGTGGTTATCTTGGTGCAATCAGAAACAGTTAAAAGTGAGATTTGTTTTGGAAACAAAATCGGGACCGAGTGAGATTTGTTTTGGAAACAAAATCGGGACCGAGTACCTGGCGGCGGCCTCTTGTGTTTGACGAGAGCAAATCGATTCAAGCGGAGAAAACTCCATCGTGGTATGCATCCATCGGGCAGACCAGGGGCTATTGGCAGCAACAACGGTGCATTGGGTTGTGCCCGGCGACAAGTAGAACATCAAAGGCAATTCCAGGGCTGGAGTTAGCGAGAGCATCAAGTAGTACATGACTTTCTCGTGAGTAGTAGGATTCAATCAATTGATCTGGTATTGCTGCTTGCACACGAGAAGTGTATTGGAGATTTGGGGCTTTGCTAAGGGCATGGGAATTGCGGGACATTCTCTTGAAGCTTGGTTACTTTTTCACAGGGTCAGTCATATGAAGAACCATGATGTCGGATACCAGTTTTGAGGTAGAGAAGTTTGATAGAACTGGAAGCTTTGGGTTATGGCAGACAAGGGTGAAATTTTTTGTTGGCACGACCGGGATACTTGAAGGCGTTGCAGGAAGCCAGGCAGTTAAGATGGAAATATTATGTGATGGATGAGAATGCGCGGAAGGTGATTTGGAAGGCTGGGCCGGACTAGACAGTGCCAGATCGACGTGAGTCGGTTGGTACAGAAGATGGTCGTGGAATCGGCGACGACGACATAGGAGCGTGATGCTGATGATGACCGACTTCTGGGAGGGCTTGTGCGGTTTTGACAAGACTATGGCGTGGGGTGGATTCAAGGTGATGTACACACAAAGCTTGAAGTCGACGAGGCGCGAGGGTGGACTGATCATCTACCATGGAGTCATGTTGAAGGTGGAGCTGGATTGAGGGCTACGGTGTAAGGATTCAGAGAATCGAAGCCTATTCAGTAGGAGGGAAAAAGCGAGTGACACATAGTTCGGACTGGAGCCCAGTGGTCTGATGGAAGCGTGAAACTCGTCATCGGTCGGTGATGATCAGTGGTACTTTGCAGTGGTGGTTGAGTGGTGTGGGTTCGCGACCCTTGATACTCGACCAGGATAGTAGAGGATCGACGCGGTAATAGCGACGAGGTGTGCGGTATGCACGGGTCATGGAGACGGGCCAGGGCTTTGGTGGTCATACATGTGGTGAGACAACTGCCATTTGACTCAGGATGACTACAAGTAACGGTGAAATTCCTTAAGAGTCTGACAGGCTGTCAAGAAAGAAGCGGTGATGTTGAGTTCAGGTAACTCTTATGTGTGACACCCAATATGTGAGTTGTTCACTTTCACGCAGGTCAGTGTGATGGCGCTGGACGGATACTCTGAAAGTTGGGAGCACAAACTAGAGTAACAAGGAACTTAATTTTGCTCGAGTGTTGACTCCGATCAAGAAAAGGAGGGACTACAAGTTGCAGGTGGAGTCACATAGAGTCTTTGGAGTAGCAGCGGTGCTCCTAGGATAAGCTCAAGTTCAATGTACTCCCTCTGTAAACTAATATAAGAGCATTTATTATAGATAACGAAAGTAGTGATCTAAACGCTCTTATATTAGTTTACAGAGGGAGTACATGGTAGTTTGACGCATGGACGAATTCAAGGTGGTGGAGAATATTCGCCAAGGTGGAGTTTGTTGGATTTGTGTCGAATATTGTGTACATGGTAGGTTACAGTTGGACTCTGAGTAGTATTGCGTTTAGATAGGATATGGAGTCGTGTCCTAATAGGACACTTGTATCATAGGCTTCTCATATATAGCGAGGGTAGACACATGATGTAACCTACGCCAACATAATAGCACAAGCACGCAGGGGGAGCCGGCGGCGTGTGCCGGTGCCCAGGGCGGCCGGGGTACGGTATTGTGACGGTGCCATGGGGAGGAGCGCCTGTAGTCATACCTCGGGGATGTAGCCATACTGGTGAATCTCGTTAACAAATCTCGGTGTCGTGCTCGTGTGATTGCTTGGTCCTCGGATGATCGACGGTGGGCTTGGATTTATTCTAACACCGGAGACTCCAAGTGGTGCTCTCTCTGCCTGCATGTAGTTGCTTGGAGTGGATGAGGTGATCTAGCTGTTCTTATACATCCCTGTATCTTGCCTTGAGTGTGTGTTGTGGGGGTGAGTTGTATGTGTTGGTTTGTATGGTGATCGTTGCTTTATATATAAAGCGGGGCGCGAGTCTTTTTCGGTAAATCAGTGGCACTTAATATGGAACTGACAGAGTACTTGTGTAATGCCCCGGAAGCGGCACTATACAGATCTAGCACATTTGCTAGCAAATGCATATTATCGACCCAAAGACGCCCACCAAACATAATGTGCACGCTGTATCCATACACGCAACATGCACGCTATGTGGGCAGAATGGTAGATATCACAACAGAACACTACAAAAGAACTGCAACAATATATATACAACCACTCCAATGAGTCAAAATTTAACAGATGAATACAATACAAGGGTCTCATGACCAAGTTGCAACTCGCACAATGGAAGTGACAGGTAAAATTTAATAAATGCCTTAAGAAAGGCTTAAAGAGAAGCAGATGGCATCGATAACCCTTCCAGACCGACTGCTTGGGATAACCATAGCTAACATCGTTCTTCACCATAGAAATTACCTGTTCCCAAATGCTACCATCTGATTTTCATCGTCCGGATAAAAAAGAATAAATATTGGGAGGCTATAGGTTTGTAAGAGATTTAACCATGTGAAATCCCTCAATTTGAAATAGATAAAAATCTATGCAATTTATTAAATTTGCATTTTATTTAGAATTTGATGATTTGATCCATTCTAACCCTTGTAATATTTTTGGGATGAGTTCATACGTATATAGATATGAAGGCCATGCCAAAATCTTAGGGTTGAGAACCGCATTTTGGACAATTGCCTGAATTTTGGGGTTTTAGCCCTTGAGAAAAACATGAGGGTTGGATTAATCCTCATTTTCAGATTAGAATGAAGGCGGCAGCTTCGCATCCACCGGCGGATCTTTTTAAAATATCGGCCGGCTCGCCAGCCATCGGATCTGGCGCATCGAGCGGCCAGCGGCACTCTCCATTATTGCAACACAAGCCTTGTTGCGGAAATATTTTGCAACCAGCAGCGCCCTTCATTATTGCAATACAAGTCTTGTTGCAGATTTTTTTTTTGCAACAGAGATCTTGTTGCAGATTTTATTTTTTGCAACTGGCAATGTCCTCCATTACTGCAACACAAGCCTTGTTGCAGAATTTTTTTCGCACAAGAGATTTTGTTGCAGAATTCTTTTGCCATGTTATTGAAGAAGGAACTTTTGCAACACACAGGATATTGCAGAAAAAATTGCAACAAAGGTGATGTTTCGGAAACACTGCCGCCGTTGCTGACAACACCATCGCTATTCACGCGGCCGGTGATGGTCAGGGGCGGCATGGACGAGGTCTTGCATGCAGTCGCAGTTCCCTGAACCACGCACTGGCTGCAAAAAACAACATCATCTAGCAGGAGATTTGGGTGAGAGATTGAGAGAAGGCTTGAGAGAGACAAAACGCCATGGAAGAAAGGATACAGTTGAGAGGTTGGTGTGGGTGAGATAAAGATGAAGGGAACTACTTCCATACAGATAATATTGGACGGGTCCCACGCAACACGCACATTGCACGGGAGAGGCGGCAGATGCTCGCGCTGGATCGGCCGTCTGATCTGAATCGTTTTCCTAGAATGAATGAAAAATGATGCTTATGAGATGCTCATGATGCACAATCATTTCCTAACAAATGTGTTGCTTCTGGACTTTTACAACTTGCATGTCTAACTCAGTGAAAATGTGTGCCACAAAACCGATTAGTGATAGCTCTTTTATTAGTTTCTTATTTTGTTGAAATCCCCTTGTTACTTGTTCAAGAAAGGTAGTAAAAATTATATACCATCTGATGTATATGAACTTATAGTTTTGTCTAATTAAAACTTCAGATAAGGTGAGATGGCCTGTTCTTGTACTAGCTATTCTGGCTTCAGTTGTTGGAAGCCAAGCAATCATCAGCGGAACATTCTCAATAATTAATCAGAGTCAGTCCCTAAGTTGCTTCCCTCGGGTGAAAGTTGTACACACATCTGAGAAAATTCATGGGCAGATATACATCCCTGAGATCAACTGGCTACTCATGATCCTGTGCATTGCTGTGACTGTTGGATTCAGAGACACCAAGCACATGGGAAACGCATCCGGTAAGATAAACTAACTAGTCTTGCCAATGGAATCTGATTTGTATTTCTTGATTCATGCATTGTACGTACGTTGCTTCAAAATGGGGCGAGTTGGTTTCTGAATCTTGTGGTGTTGTGCAGGACTGGCAGTGATCACTGTGATGCTGGTTACCACATTCCTGACATCCCTTGTGATCATGGTGTGCTGGCACAAGCCACCCCTGCTTGCCCTGGGCTTCCTCCTCTTCTTCGGCTCCGTGGAGGCGCTCTACTTCTCGGCGTCGCTCATCAAGTTCCTGGAGGGCGCATGGCTCCCGATACTCCTGGCCCTCATCCTCATGGCCGTCATGCTCGTGTGGCACATCACCACAATCAAGAAGTACGAGTTCGACCTGCAGAACAAGGTGACCTTGGAGTGGCTTCTCGCCCTGGGTGACAAGCTCGGCATGGTCCGTGTGCCGGGCATTGGTCTCGTCTACACCGACCTGACTTCGGGCGTCCCTGCCAACTTCTCCCGCTTCGTCACCAACCTCCCGGCGTTCCATAAGGTGTTGGTCTTCGTGTGCGTCAAGTCGGTCCCAGTGCCGTACGTGTTCCCCGCCGAGCGCTACCTCGTGGGCCGAGTGGGTCCGCCGGGTCACCGGTCGTACCGGTGCATCGTGCGGTACGGCTACCGCGATGTTCACCAGGACGTGGACTCGTTCGAGACGGAGCTGATCGAGAGCCTGGCCACGTTCATCAAGCTCAACGCCTCCTACCGGTGCAGCGGGGTCAGCCAGAGCGAGCAGCTGGAGGAGTGGGAGCCGGGGCTGACCGTCATCGGAAGCAACACGCTTCGAGACCACGCGAGCTACGACTTGCAGGACAGTGTCCAGCACTCGGCTTCGTCCAACGAGGTCGAGATGCGCCCTGCCGCCGACAGCCCCGGTGGCACGGGTTTGGAGTCCAACTCCTCCAAGCAAGTGAGGTTCTTCATAGATAGCCTGGTGGCGAGCCCTGAGGCGGACAAGCAGGTCGTGGAGGAGCTGGAGGCGCTGGCGGCGGCGAGGGAGGCCGGCACTGCCTTCATCTTGGGGCACTCGCACGTGCAGTGCAAGCCTGGCTCGTCGGTGGTGAAGAAGCTGACGGTGGTCGGCTACAACTTCCTGCGCCGCAACTGCCGTGGCCCGGACGTTGTGCTGCGGGTGCCGCCGGCGTCGCTCCTGGAGGTCGGCATGGTCTATGTTCTATGAAACTTGTTCGTTTTGGCATGTGTTTATGATAGGATAGGGTGAGAGTTTCCTGTGTCATAAATCTGCCCGTCGACCTGCTTTGCTGCTGTGTAGGTAACTAAACTTGTCAGTGATGTTGTAATGCCCCCCTGGATTATTTTGCATCCGGCTGCATAGTTTACAACTTCAGATTATTGCTCCTGCTGCTCATACACATTTGGTGTTCTGTCAGTTAGGTGTACAACTGCAGAGCACATGTTGTATTGTGTTCTTGATTTTTTATTTTTTTTGGAAAAGGAGGTCTGACCCCAGCCTCTGCATCAGAACGATGCATGCATTCAATTGTGTTGCTCACCAACCCAAAGTCTCTTTGCGCTAGAATTAATACTTCCACCACCGTTAACTTTATGGAAGCTCTCATCCGTGCTCAGGCCGTGTGGTATGAAGTGGGATCTAGCGCTTTTATCATGGCTATGAACTTGGACCGGGGAAAGTGATCATTCAAACCGATGCATAGGTTGTGGTGAACCAGTGAAATTCTCATGGATTTAATCGTTTGGAGATAGCTACCACTTCAAATGAAATTTATGAGCTTTGCAGGAATTTTGAAGAATTCCGCCTAGTGTTTACGGCGAGAGAAGCAAACGAACTAGCGCATCTTTGTGCGAAGCAATGTGATTCCTCTAGGAAGCGTTGTTTGTGGATAAATTATATTCCGTCATTTCTTACGCATTTTGATCAATAAAGCTCTTGATTTCCAAAAAAAAGAATATATAATGCGGAGTACGCTGACTTCACGGCCTTCAGAGATGGATAATTGTTCCACTAAAGTATACACGGCTTTAAGCTTCACCAGCATATCCTGGCCAAGGTTGGAGCTCCTCGGGCCTGTTAAGTCAACGTTCGGATGAGCCGCCAAGCGAGTTAAATTCAAAAGATTGGGAAATGTTAAAAGGTCAAGAATTACTTACCAAAAATAGTAGATGTCATTTGAGAAATGTGGCGTTTCAAGCCGGACAGCTCTGCAGTGGTCTACTTCAAGGAAGCTTCAACAATTTCAGCCCTTTGTAGTAGGACGGTTTTCTCCTTCTCCCAGGCGCCTCTCCCCGTGGAAAATCCGGCTTTGAGCTTCTCATTCTCATCCAGGCTGAACTTAAACTTGGAGTCAGCTTTGCGTATTTCAGATTCTTGATGTTCAAGCCGGTTCTTCACTTCCATCAATTGGGACTCAGTCAAGTTTAATGCATCCTGCGAGTAAGAAGCAAAAGGTTATAAACATATTTGTGAGGATACAATTTACATATAAGTCCCAAGCACATTGCAAGCAAAGCACTTGGCAGTTGGGGGCTAATGTATCAGCAAGTTCTTTTCAAATCACATTGCAGATGATCCGGCTCATCTTTGACAGATAAGCCGGCCTGTGAGGTCTATAAGGTAAAATTCCACTTTGAAGGTAATACATATGACCCGGCTCAGCTCTAATCAGACCAAGCCGGCTCATGAGGGCTATAACTCAAAATTTGCAATGACATTGATAAGTCTTAACCATACTCAATATATCCTTTCCTATGGTTATGACTTGGGGGCTGGATGACTATATAGACTGAGAAAGCAGATGTTCATAACTCATATTTCTGTCGCATTCTTTTGACTATGTCCGCTTCCAGATCACGACCAGTATGCAGATGGCTTAGATAACCAGAGTATAGTTCGTTGACACCCAAGTGTGAGTAGTTAGCAATGTCAAATTTGGATGAACTCTTTTCAATTAGCTCCTCCTTGGCAGAATGTTTGGCCAGAACGGTGGGGTTTCCTGGTTTTGCATAACCAGTCCGAGTGACCACAACATCTTCAACATCCTCTTCAGCAGGCTTGGGCTTGGCGGCTTAGTGCTTTCCGGGTCAACGCTCATTGGATCCATGGGGGTGTCATGGGTTTTTGGCGGCAGGTCATTGGAAGTGGCTTCAAGATTGTGACGCCCCGAGACCGATGCTCCAGACGCCTTCCATTTATTTCGTTGACGTTATGTGTCTCAACTGTTTGTTGCCATGATCGCGATGAGTGCCATTGTCATATTTTGCTTCTTGCATCATGTTCATCATTTGGTTATATTGCATTGCCATGCCCACCATTGTCATATTGCATTGTGACATGCTTGTTTTCTTTTGCCATGGTCGTCTCACTTGCCTTGTTATATGCTTCATGATGTGATATTGCCTTTTTCATTTTTCTTGTTGCATTTTGTGACGCCCCCGCTTTGACCGTACACTAATCATGGACGCAAATGTGTACGACCAAGATCAGGGACTCACTGGAAGATATCACAACACAACTCTAGACACAAATAAAATAATACAAGCTTCATATTACAAGCCAGGGGCCTCGAGGGCTCCAATACATAAGCTCGAATACACAAAAGTCAGCGGAAGCAACAATATCTGAGTACATACATAAGTTAAACAAGTTTGCCTTAAGAAGGCTAGCACAAAAACAACACGATCGAAAAGAAAAGGCCTCCTGCCTGGGACCTTCTAACTACTCCTGGTCGTCGGCGGTCTTCACGTAGTAGTAGCCTCCGTCGGGGTAGTAGCGGTCGTCAAGTGTGGTATCTGGCTCCTGGACTCCGCCATCTGGTTGCATCAACCAGCAAGAAGAAAGAAGGGGGGAAAGGGGGAGCAAAGAAACCGTGAGTACTCATCCAAAGTACTCGCAAGCAAGGATCTACACTACATATGCATCGATATCAATGAAAGGGGGTAGTATTTGTGGACTAAGCTGCAGAATGCCAGAATAAGAGGGGGAGAAACTAGTCCTAACGAAGACTAGCATCTTCTGGAAACCACCGTCTTGCAGCAACAGGGGGGAGTAGAGTAGTATAACATAAGTCATATTTAAGTTGTTGTTCCAACGCTCCGGGATGCTTTCTCGACTCCCGAAGCAACATATCCAAACAATGCCTCAGCATCCAGTTCTAGTTGTAGCGATCGGGATACAACTCCAAGTGTCCGTTACCGTAGGACAGGCTATCGATAGATGTTTTCTTCCCTGCAGGGGTGCACCAACTTACCCATCACGCTTGCTTAACTCCGGCCGGACACACCATCAGGTCATGCCCGCCCTCGGCCAAACAATACGCCGCAACCCGACCTAGACTTAATAGAGAGGTCATGCACGCCGGACTAAACCCTATGCCCCCAGGGGTCATGGGCCAATCGCCACGGGAACTCCTGCACGTTGCATGGGCGGCCGGTGAGCAGACCTAGCAACCACCTTTAAAAAGGTAGGAGCCTAACCAGTCCAACCCGGCGCGCGCCGCTCAGTCGCAATGACGTCAGTTAAGCTTCGGCTGATGCATACGACGCAGAACGCCCATACTATGCCCACGTGATGGTTAGCGCTATCAGGCCAGAGGCCCCTTGGATCAAATATCCAAACCATTTAGTGTCTTGGGAACGCGCGGTACCGAGCAGAGACTCACGAACACGTGACTCCATCACCCCGTCTCGAGAACTTGCGGCAAGGGCGAGTGCCCGGCCACGCCTCGTATTTATCTCGCGGGCACCTTCCAGGTCAACCCGACTACACATCACTCGCAATTAAGCTCGCGCGAGTACCCCTCAGGGTCGACCCGTCTTTAGTAACCAGGTTCAGTGTAAAGTCATAGTAACCATAGTAACTGTGTGTCTGACACCATAGGAAAACCTGAGGAAATCACCCTCGATGGAATTCCACCTGATGTTTATCGTCAAGGTGAACGAAAAAGGAGTCACCCTCGAGGTCCACTCTTGAGGAGTTGCACGACAGTGTCGTTATCGGGAGTGGAGAAAGAGGAATCACCCTCGATGACCACAACCGATGAACTAACCTACAAGGTTAACATCAGAAGTGCTGATGAGGTCTCACCCTCGGCACTCGATAGTAACCCAGTAGTGTCGAGCAACTAAGGGGAAAGTGATGTGCGGTGCCGGGTCCTGGTCTTCGATCCCGTTGATCGGGCCTTCTGATAATCCAGCGGGGCAGTCGGGACAATGTGGGGGTCACTGATGGATCTCTAACCAACCTATACTAAGCAGTTTAGTATAAACATGTAAGGTATGAAAGCAGGTATCAACAACAGGCTATGCATCAGAATAGGATCATACAAAAAGCAGTAGCAGTTCTAATGCAAGCATAAGAGAGAAGGGAATGGGCGATATCGGAATGATCAAGGGGGGTTGGCTTGCCTGGTTGCTCTGGCAAGAAGGAGGGGTCGTCAACACCGTAGTCGATCACCGGTAGCATCAGTCTCGTGGTCTATCGGAGAGAAGAGGGGGAAGAAACAATAAATACAAAGCATACAGATGCAACAAAGAAGCACGACATGTCAACACGCAGTGCTAGGGTGCTCTAACGCGGTGCTACACGATACCGGTGAAGGGGAAAAACATCTGGGAAAGTATTCCCGAAGTTTGGCTTTTTCAGACAGATGAATCGGAGGGGGAAAGTTGCAGGTTTACTATGCTAGATACGTGTGGCGAACGAACGGATCGCGTATTCGGATTCGTCTCGTCGTTCTGAGCGATTTTCATATATAAAACATTTTCATCCGAGTTACAGATTATTTTATATGATTTTCCGAAGTTTAAACAATATTCTGAAATTATTAAATTAAATTCAAAAGGCTTATTGCGTCAGCATGACATCATGCTGATGTCAGCAGGGTCAATAGTCAACTTTGACTTGGTTGACTGATCAAAAGGGGCAGTGGGGCCCACTGTCATAGACTGACTAAAATTAATAGTTAATTAGCTAACTAAACAGATTAATTAGGTTAGGTTAATTAACATGATTAATTAAGTTAACGAATTACCAATTAATTAATTAATTAAATTATTTTATTATTAATTATTATTTATGTTTAAACATTAACAATTTTCTTTTCTTGAAAAAAACGTTTAGGGGCGGGCCCCACGTGCAGTGGCACATGGGCCAATAGGGCTATCGGGCGCCGGGGCGAACGGGCGAACGGGCATGAGAGCCCGCTCGTGCGCCCGAGGCCACCACCGGCCAGGGAGGGTGCCGGCCCAGCGCGTGGGGGCGGCGGAGCCAGGCGGGCGCGGCGGCCAGGTGAGGCAGGGCAGAGGCGGGCGAGCCGTGGGTCGGCCGGGGCGGCCGCGGCGCGGAGGAGGGGCCACCAAGGGCAGCGGCAACTGCGGCCAAAGCCGGCGCGGTCGCACGCGCGATAGAGGTGGGGCGAGTTGAAGTGGCGGGCGACGACGACAGTGGAGCTGGCGACGGAGGGAGTGGCGGCGCAAGCGGGTGCCAACGGCGACGAGGAGGGGGCCGCGGGGCGAGCGGAGCGGCTGACCAGGGCGGGCGCGGGTGCGTGTGGCTAGGACGAGCGACAGGCGCAGCGGCAAGGAGCAGTGCTAGCCACAGAGCGATGGGGCTAAGCACGTAAGAACACTACACGTGCATTGAGCACGTCTACAAGCCCAGTTGAGCTCGACGGTAACCGCATCGACAGCGGCGAGCGGCACGGCAGTTCGGTAACGGCGGAGACGACGCAGAGAGCGAGCTACAACCTAGGGAATGTAATGCCCAGGATGGAGCTATATCTCCTACGTGTCGAGGCACGACTTAGAGACATAACCCCATGCTGGAATGATCGCAAGTCTGGTATCTTTGCACAACTCATGTAAAAAGGGGGATGGAAAACAAAAATATAGTTGGCTTACACTCGCCACGTCACACAAATACAATACATGTCTCAATCATCATACAATAAAACATCACAGCCCTCTAAGGGTAAAATCCAAATGACAAGATACCAAACATAATTTAAATCCATAGGTCGGATCGAATCCTAGTAGAAGTCTCCACTACTGATCATCAGGATAACGAACATAGTAACGACTACGCTCCTCGTCGTACTCCCAGTCAAGCTCGGTGCCATCACCTGGATAGCTCACAACTGGACCTGCATCTGGTGTGATGAAGTAACTGTGAGCCACAGAGGACTCAGCAATCCCGTTCCCGGGTAACAAGACTATTTAAGCCTTGGGAGAGGTTAAGGCTAAAGAAAAGAATAAGTGTCTGCAGCAGCAACTAGCACTAGCTTACGTGAAAGAGTGCGAGAAGAGAAGTGCCTCGGTCGAGAGATGATCACGAAGTGATCCTAGCTAAAGCTCAACAAACATAACCCCACCGTGTTCAACTCCCGAATCCCTATTCGGAAATTGACAGTCACGGTACACACGCTGGTAGTGTATTCGAACATTGTGTCAACTTATGTACATCCGGATATTAACAAGCTCCCATCTGCCACAAAACCGCGGGCATGGCTTTCGAAAGTTCATAACCCTGCAGGGGTGTTCCAACTTGGCCCATTACAAGCCCACGATCTGCGGAGTCGCAACTCCACGGTGGGAAGACCCGAGTATTCTCGGAATCCCGTGCTCAAGATACTCCGAACTAAGGTAAGGCTAATCCAGCAAATCCTCCCGGCGTGTCGACACCCTGATAGGTAGCCGCGCGTATCTAGTCTCAGGACACGACCGGATGGGCGATTCTACCGGTTTATATCAATCCTCGAGTTTCCTCGTGGTGACCCCGCAGACTCCCCGTTTCGGACCAACACTCATGTGGAGCACTGGCCCGGGGTTGTTGATTAAGAACTCGGGTTTGCAAGGCCCTATGCAAGTTTTATTAGTTATTAGGCGAATAGTACCAATGTTGGGACTTGCTGGAAAAGACTTAGCACTTAGCGGTTTATCGAGGGGGTCCCATACACCCCAACCGTGTTAGGAACGCATAATCAAGGAACATAACATCGGTTTAAACGGTTCCTAACGGCATGAGTGGAACAAATCACCAAGCAAAAGGCTTAGCCTTCCACCCTTGCCAATATATAGATGATTTCATTTTAAGCATTTATATAGTGTGATATAACCCAACAAAACTTCAATATGAAGCAAGCATCTTCGATCTTCACCTGCAACTAGCAATGCTATAAGAGGGGCTGAGCGAAGCGTTCTTAGCCAAGCAACGGTTTGCATAGGTAGGGTGGTTAAACATGGTAATGGTTACAAGTAGGAGGCTGACAGGAAAGACATGGGCATCGAGGCAAAACTATAGATCGAGACTACTAGCAATAGGCAAAGATAGTAATGTTATCGGGGTTCGGTCATCTTGCCTGAAGTGTAGTCGTTCGGATCGTAAGAAGGGTCCTCGTGCTCAACCTCGTTGGTAACGTCGTGCTCGTACTCGTACTCGGTCTCAGCTTCCGGCTCTAAACAATACAATCACACAAGGCATAAATCAACAAGATGCAATGCGCACACCAAAATGATGGATGCATGATGGATGCACTAAGGGAGCACACGGAGCACGGAAAATAGCACTCAAGCAAATCACTTCAAAACATGATAACAATGGGAGATTATGAATCTACACGGAAAATCAATCAAGTTTCATATAAGACTCGCTGAAAACGGAGCTACGGGCTAAAAGTTATGCCCGAAACAAGAAATATGCGAAAGCTGAAAATTACAGCAACATAGCAACTTCGGAGCACTAGATTATTAAGCTACAGCACTCAAACACCATGGCGAAGAGCATGAACATAAACTAGACATATCCTACAGCAAATAAGTCCAAAGGTGCACCCCCAAAGGAGCCACGGATCAATAGCAATAAGCTTGGACATATTGAACTTGACAACAAAATTCTGACAGCAGAATTTTATTGAAACTTTGGAGCAAAAGTTAAACATGCTACAGCCACTCAAATAAGCATGTGAGGACATGAATGGAAAGCCAACAATATATACTACAAGGAACCATCAAGATCCACCCCAAAACTATCATGGTTTGTCCTAGAGCAGCACGCAAACATGGCATCGGAACATTACAGTTGTCCTAGAGGCGGCCTGCTGCGCTGGCGAACGGCGGGTGGCTTCGGGCGTTGACCGATCTGGGGATCGGTCACTCGATCCGATCAAGCCAGTGGCTGGCGGGGCTTCGATGCGGGCAGGGTTGGCGACCTGCCCCGACGAGGAGGAGGCGGTGATGGTGAGGTGGCGCCGGTGGGGATGAGGTGGCGGCGGTGGTTTGGTGAGAGGAGGCCGTTGATGAGGTGAGAGGAACTCCGGCGAGGGTGGTGCGGACTCCGGCGCGGATTCCGGCGAACTCCGGCGAGGTGCTCCGGCGAGGTCCGGCCGAAGTGGGGAGAGGAGAGGCTGGAGGTAGGGGATGAAGTGGTGGCTAGGGTTTCCTTGATTTGGGGCCAAAATTTGGGGGAGTGGGCAAATATATAGGCACAAGGAGCTAGGGTTGCCCAAATGGAGTGCGGTTTTCGGCCACCGGATCAGATTTGGATGGCCTAGATGTTAGAAGTGGCTAGGAGTGGTTGGTGGGCTGTTGGAGGGGGTGTCTTGGGCCACAAAGTGGAGGTACTTTGAGCCCACACGAATAACTGTTGGGGTAGCAAACAGACTCGAAACGCGACGAGATTTGACAGGCGGGTTACACACACCAAAACAACAACACACGACAAGACTCGCGCGAAACCGGTAACGTTACACGGCCAAACACCAAAGTAGGCCTACGGGACGCCACGGACACGTGAGGGAGCTCCGGAACGCGAAACGGACAACGGGAAGGAACGCGTGGAACCGGATGCAACCGACAACACAAACGCAATGCGATGCACATGACTATATGATATGAATGAATGCCACACACGCACACAACAAAACAACGAAAACCTGAAAGACAAAGAACCCGGAATGGAATAGATGAAGCCGGAGATATATTATATGCCCAAAAGGGAAAGTATTACATCCGAGGCATTACAAACTCTCCTCTACTACAAAAGATCTCGTCCCGAGATCTAGGACTGGAAAAAGGAAGGGAACTCGGAACGAAGATGATCTTCTCATTCCCAGGTAGCTTCTCGGTCGGTGTGATGTGACCACTTGACTTTCAGAAATTTGATGGACTTGTTGCGGGTCTTGCGTTCGGTTTCTTCGAGAATAGCAATGGGATGCTCTCGGTAGGACAAATCTTGTTGAAGATCAATCTCTTCAAACGGAATCATGCGCTCAGGTGCCTTGAAGCATTTGCGGAGTTGAGACACATGGAACACATCATGAACATTGGCGAAGTTGGGAGGGAGCTCAAGTTGATAGGCTAGGTCGCCTCTTTTGCCAAGAATCTTGAAAGGCCCGACGTATCTAGGAGCAAGCTTTCCTTTGATACTGAATCTTTGGGTGCCTTTCATCGGAGACACACGGAGATAAACATGATCATCAATGTTGAAGGCCAAATCACGATGTTTGCCGTCATAGTAGCTCTTCTGACGCGCCTGAGCGGCCTTGAGATTCTCACGTATGACTTTGCACATTTCTTCGGCTTCTGAGATCAAGTCATTGCCAAGAAGTTGACGTTCGCCTGTTTTAGACCAGTTGAGAGGGGTACGGCACTTTCTGCCATAGAGGATTTAAAACGGGGCTTTACCGGCACTTGCTTGAAAGCTGTTGTTGTAAGAGAACTCGGCAAATGGAAGGCAGTCTTCCCATTTCATGCCGAAAGATATGACACAGGCTCTGAGCACGTCTTCTAGAATCTGATTCACTCGCTCGACTTGACCACTGGTCTGAGGGTGAAAAGCAGTGCTGAACCTGATCTTAGTGCCCATGGCGGACTGAAAAGAGTCCCAGAACTTTGAAGTGAACAAACTTCCACGGTTTGAGGATATAACTTGAGGAATGCCATGTAAAGACACAATTCTGGAAGTGTACAACTCTGCAAGTTGAGCTGCATTGATTGATTCTTTGACTGGAAGGAAGTGAGCGACTTTGGTAAGCTTGTCAGTCACCACGAAGATAGAATCATTCCCTCTCTTGGATTTAGGAAAGCCAGTGACGAAGTCCATTTCAATGTGGTCGAACTTCCACTCGGGAATAGGAAGAGGTTGGAGAAGACCGGCTGGACGTTGATGTGCTGCTTTCACTCTTCTACAAACATCACATTCATTCACGAATTGGGCAATCTCCCTTTTCATGCGTGTCCACCAGTAAGACTGCTTGAGGTCTTGGTACATCTTGGAACTGCCAGGATGAATGGAAAGGAGAGAATCATGTGCTTCTTCCATTATGAGCTTCCTGAGATCACCTTTGGGAACAACAAGTCTGTCCTCGAAGAACAAGGTATCTCTCTCATCAACACGAAAGCACTTGTATTTTGGAGTGCCCTTTGCAATACCATGTTTCACCTTCTTCACCATGGTATCCCTAAGTTGGGCCTCACGGACCTGATCTTCCAAGGTAGGAGCAATTCGAAGATTTGTAAGAAAACCTTGCGGAACAACTTGGAGGTTGAGTTTCCTGAATGCTTCACAAAGCTCAGGCTGGAACGGCTTGATAAGAAGGCTGTTGCAATATGCCTTTCTGCTCAAAGCATCTGCAATCACATTCGCCTTGCCAGGAGTGTATTCGATGCTGGGATCATACTCTTGGATCATTTCAACCCAACGAGTCTGGCGGAGGTTCAGATGCGGCTGTGTGAAGATGTACTTCAAGCTCTTGTGATCAGTGAAGATGTCGACTTTTCTGCCCAACAACAGATGTCTCCACGTAATCAAAGCATGTACCACAGCTGCTAGCTCGAGATCATGTGTGGGATAGTTCTTCTCACTTGGCTTGAGCTGACGAGAAGTGTATGCCACAATTCTCTTGTCTTGCATAAGCACACCACCAAGACCTTGAAGAGAAGCATCACAGAATACTTCATAGGGCTTGGACTCATCTGGAGGAGTCAGAACTGGAGCAGAGACGAGCTTTTCTTTGAGAGTTTTGAATGCCACTTCACACTCTGGAGACCAAAAGTATTTGACATTCTTCTGAAGCAAGTTGGAAAGAGGCTTGGCAATCTTGGAGAAGTTCTCAACGAACCTTCTACAATAGCTGGCAAGACCCAGAAAACTGCGGAGTTGCTTGACGTTCTGAGGAGCTTCCCAGTTGACAATTGCTTCAACTTTCTCGGGATTTACCGCAATACCGTCAGCTGAGATGATATGGCCCAGGTACAAAACCTTATCGAGCCAAAATTCGCACTTGGAGAACTTGGCATAGAACTTATGCTCACGGAGTCGATCAAGAACCAGACGTAAGTGCTTTTCGTGATCTTCTTCATTCTTGGAAAACACCAGAGTATCATCCAGATACACAAGCACAAACTCGCCGGTGTAGGGGTTGAAGATGTAGTGCATCATCCTCGAAAAGGTAGGAGGAGCATTAGCGAGACCAAAGGACATGACTGTATACTCGTATGAGCCGTAGCTCGTTCTGAAGGCAGTCTTGGGGATGTCTTCCTCGCGAATGCGAATTTGATGATAGCCCATTCGAAGATCGAGCTTAGAGAACACTTTAGCTCCTTTGAGCTGCTCGAAGAGTTCGTTGATGTTGGGGAGCGGGTACTTGTTCTTTATTGTCTTCTTGTTCAATGGCCGGTAATCAACACAGAGACGCTCCATGCCATCTTTCTTCTTGACAAATAAGACACCACAACCCCAAGGAGACGTACTAGGCCTGATGAGACCCATACTTTCCTGTTTATCAAGCTGCTTCTTCAATTCCTTCAATTCATCTGGAGAGAGCTTGTACGGACGCCGACATGCTGGCTCAGTACCCGGCTCGAGTTCAATTACGAATTCCACCTGACGGTGTGGAGGCATGCCTGGAAGTTCTTCAGGAAAGACGTCTTGGTATTCGTTCACCACCGGAATTTGAGATATGGCATTAATTTCGCCCTTATCATTTAGAGAGAAAAGCCTGATAGTGTTATCCCTGGAGGCAAAGATAATCACATCTTCATCAGGATGAGTCATCTTGACTTCCTTCTGTGCACAATCAATGTGAGGATCATGCTGAGAAAGCCAATCCATTCCGAGGATGAGGTCAATGTCGGAATTACCAAGAACCACCGGTTTAGCCAGAAAACGATAATCTCCCATGCGAATAGATACATCCGGAGCATAGACACTAGAAGTCATAATCCTGCCCGGAGAAACAACTTGCAACTTCTGGGGCAAATTTGAAGTGACAATATTGTGCTTGGATGCAAATGGTTGAGACATGAAAGAGCATGAAGCACCCGAATCAAACAAAACTTTAGCTGGAAAAGAGTTAACTGGAAGGTTACCCAAAATGACATCAGAAGAATTCTCCGCTTGTGCTGCATTCATCAGATTCACCCTTGCAGCCTTTGGATCATGCTTGACCATAGCGGTACCGACAGGTGGAGGAGGCGGAAGGCGCCTTGGGTTGTTGCACTTGTTGGAATAATGGCCCTTCTGGCCACACTTGTAGCAAGTCACCTCAGAAAGTGGACGGGCAGGAGGAACACTCGGTCTCGGAGCTTGGAACTGTTGCTTGGACTGCTTGTTGGAGTTGTATGGGTGGGAGAAACCACGACCACTAGCATTCTTGTTGTTGGAGTTGTTGTAAGGAGCTCGAATCACTGGAGGAGGAGGAAGCCAAAATTTATGTTGCTTCGAGACCATCTGAGACGATGAGGAGGAGTGAACGGCATCTCGAATCCTGTTTTTAGAAGCCTCCATCTTAAGCTGAGCTGCCTCTTGTTTCAAAGCCATGTTATAGAATTTGTCGAATTCATCGGGCTCGAACAAGGTGAGAGCAAGTTGAAGTTCGTCTTTGAGACCTCCACGAAACTGGTAGATTTTGCTCTTAGCATCAGGAATGTCTTGCTTAGCATAGCGGGCGAGGTTTTGGAACTTGACATTATACTGATAGACTGTCATAGAGCCCTGCTTCAGGTTGCGGAATTGCTCACGCATACCCTCGATGACACTTGTAGGAATGTGGTGAGAGCGAAAGTCCTTGCAGAAATCCTCCCAAGAGATCACACGACCTGGCCTGGAGTCTTTGTACTGCTGCCACCAGTCAGCTGCTTGTTCTTTGAGTTGGAAGGCTGCAAATTTCACATAGTCCTCTTCTTTTACGTTACTGCACTCAAAATGCTTCTTTATGTCGGTTAACCAATCTTCAGCATCAAGAGGGTCGACACAGTAACTGAAAGCTTTTGGGTTATTGGCCAAGAACTGGTTGAGAGTAGCATGGTGCTTCTGGTTGAAGAAGTTGCCTTGATTCCCTGGAACACCCTGATTAGCTTGATTAGCTTGCATCTGCTGCATCATCTACATCAACATCTGGGTGTTCTGAGCTGTAGTCTGCATAATCGCTCTCCAAGCCTCAGGTGGAGGAGGAGGGGAAGGAGGACGATCTGGGACCTCTTCCGCCTCTTGGTTAGCATTGGGAACTTTTTTCGGAGCCATCCTGAAAGAGGTGACCACGAATCAGCAATTGATTGACAGAAGGTATAAGCTGAATCAATGGAATGAATTGCAACAAGTCTTCACAATAATCATTCGAACAATAGGAACGAATGAAATCATTCGAACAAGAGGAACGAATGAAATTCTCAGTTTAATGATAACATCAATCTTCACGAGAAGCCACATAGGGGACAAAAGGTAAAATAAGAAAAACAACAAGGTACAGACGGGAACAAACACAAGGTAGGAGCTTCGTTCTAACATCTTTGTGCTGAAAGCATATGAACGCGTTACGAAAGGGTTTTGCAATCCCCGGATCAGCATAGCCAAGGACCCTTTAAGATGCAACTCCCGATCGGAACATCGGTCATAATACCACTTCACTCAATGTAGAACCCCGAACTCGCTAACCTACATTCGTTGGAAGAATGCATACGATCTACTGGATAAACCCACCTATTAATTTCCGAAAGATTCCAGTTATGCAATCAGGTGTTGGGGATACACGGGAAGCACCGCGCAATCAACTCTAAACCTACATCCAGGTGTATCCATCCTTCAACACATAACCAGTCTTTCTCGGAAACTGTTTACCTCGGACCTTCGAAAAGCATCCACTATAACAAGCTATGGCAATACTCCCGAACTACCTCCCCAGTACTGGGTGATGTCGGGGTTATCTTGCCACTAACCGTATATGAGAGATTTTCGATGTCGGTCGTCTTAAGTATTTAGTACTGCCGCGATATGCTTGTGACGACAATACCCCGAAGCTCAACTCCCAGGGACACTGCCACAACCCCTAATGTCAGGAGGCATCGAGAACAATATTCTCGTCACAAGAACATCGAAACAATCCCAGAATACTCGCGAGATTCCTAAAAAAAATTTGGTGCAATTTTTGAAGATAGAAGAGACAAGAGTAGTCGTCAGGAGTCCTCACCAGAGAGAAAGGGGATGAGAAGCAAAGAATTCCTACTCTCCGATATAATATAGGACTCAAAATATTTTCAGTGTGTGCCTAGACTCGACCGTCAACGATTCGATCAATCAGTGGGGGCTCCTAGGTCGGAGAAGGCTCTGAATACCAACTTGTAATGCCCAGGATGGAGCTATATCTCCTACGTGTCGAGGCACGACTTAGAGACATAACCCCATGCTGGAATGATCGCAAGTCTGGTATCTTTGCACAACTCATGTAAAAAGGGGAATGGAAAACAAAAATATAGTTGGCTTACATTCGCCACGTCACACAAATACAATACATGTCTCAATCATCATACAATAAAACATCACAACCCTCTAAGGGTAAAATCCAAATGACAAGATACCAAACATAATTTAAATCCATAGGTCGGATCGAATCCTAGTAGAAGTCTCCACTACTGATCATCAGGATAACGAACATAGTAACGACTACGCTCCTCGTCGTACTCCCAGTCAAGCTCGGTGCCATCACCTGGATAGCTCACAACTGGACCTGCATCTGGTGTGATGAAGTAACTGTGAGCCACAGAGGACTCAGCAATCCCGTTCCCGGGTAACAAGACTATTTAAGCCTTGGGAGAGGTTAAGGCTGAAGAAAAGAATAAGTGTCTGCAGCAGCAACTAGCACTAGCTTACGTGAAAGAGTGCGAGAAGAGAAGTGCCTCGGTCGAGAGATGATCACGAAGTGATCCTAGCTAAAGCTCAACAAACATAACCCCACCGTGTTCAACTCCCGAATCCCTATTCGGAAATTGACAGTCACGGTACACACGCTGGTAGTGTATTCAAACATTGTGTCAAGTTATCTACAACCGGATATTAACAAGCTCCCATCTACCACAAAACCGCGGGCACGGCTTTCGAAAGTTCATTACCCTGCAGGGGTGTTCCAACTTGGCCCATTACAAGCCCACGATCCGCGGAGTCGAAACTCCAAGGTGGGAAGACCCGAGTATTCTCGGAATCCCGTGCTCAAGACACTCTGAACTAAGGTAAGGCTAATCCAGCAAATCCTCCCGGCGTGTCGACACCCTGGTAGGTAGCCGCGCGTATCTAGTCTCAGGACACGACCGGATGGGCGATTCTACAGGTTTATATCAATCCTCGAGTTTCCTCGTGGTGACCCCGCAGACTCCCCGTTTCGGACCAACACTCATGTGGAGCACTGGCCCGGGGTTGTTGATTAAGAACTCGGGTTTGCAAGGCCCTATGCAAGTTTTATTAGTTATTAGGCGAATAGTACCAATGTTGGGACTTGCTGGAAAAGACTTAGCACTTAGCGGTTTATCGAGGGGGTCCCATACACCCCAACCGTGTTAGGAACGCATAATCAAGGAACATAACACCGGTTTAAACTGTTCCTAACGGCACGAGTGGAACAAATCACCAAGCAAAAGGCTTAGCCTTCCACCCTTGCCAATATATAGATGATTTCATTTTAAGCATTTATATAGTGTGATATAACCCAACTAAACTTCAACATGAAGCAAGCATCTTCGATCTTCACCTGCAACTAGCAATGCTATAAGAGGGGCTGAGCGAAGCGTACTTAGCCAAGCAACAGTTTGCATAGGTAGGGTGGTTAAACATGGTAATGGTTACAAGTAGGAGGCTGACAGGAAAGACATGGGCATCGAGGCAAAACTATAGATCGAGACTACTAGCAATAGGCAAAGATAGTAATGTTATCGGGGTTCGGTCATCTTGCCTGAAGTGTAGTCGTTCGGATCGTAAGAAGGGTCCTCGTGCTCAACCTCGTTGGTAACCTCGTGCTCATACTCGTACTCGGTCTCAGATTCCGGCTCTAAACAATACAATCACACAAGGCACAAATCAACAAGATGCAATGCGCACACCAAAATGATGGATGCATGATGGATGCACTAAGGGAGCACACGGAGCACGGAAAATAGCACTCAAGCAAATCACTTCAAAACATGATAACAATGGGAGATTATGAATCTACACAGAAAATCAATCAAGTTTCATATAAGACTCGCTGAAAACGGAACTACGGGCTAAAAGTTATGCCCGAAACAAGAAATATGCGAAAGCTGAAAATTACAGCAACATAGCAACTTCGGAGCACTAGATTATTAAGCTATAACACTCAAACACCATGGCAAAGAGCATGAACATAAACTAGACATATCCTACAGCAAATAAGTCCAAAGGTGCACCCCCAAAGGAGCCACGGATCAATAGCAATAAGCTTGGACATATTGAACTTGACAACAAAATTCTGACAGCAAAATTTTATTGAAACTTTGGAGCAAAAGTTAAACATGCTACAGCCACTCAAATAAGCATGTGAGGACATGAATGGAAAGCCAACAATATATACTACAAGGAACCATCAAGATCCACCCCAAAACTATCATGGTTTGTCCTAGACAGCACGCAAACATGGCATCGGAACATTACAGATTTCAGACTTGGTGAAAATCCACTAAGTGTTAAAACAGCAGTTTCATCATGGCATCTAAAAGAGCAAGTTTAAGTCACCTCGAAACTAAACATGGAAAGTGGTAAGCACCACATCAAAGTACACATGATGGTGATTCCGAAACATACAAGCATGCATCATGGAGATAAACACAACGATAGCAATGAGCTCAACAAGATGGCATTTCATAACAAGTTAAATAACTAAACAGCCACATAGCACTTTGCAACGAGGATAAACATGGCAATAATAAATCTATCATGCAACCTAACACAAACAACTTGTAGAGCATGGCAAGACGAACACGTGGACATGTCATTTGCATCAATCGGATAAACGAGCTAAAAGATATCACTATGCAAAGATGGCCTAAAAACATCACATAGCAGCAGTTTATATCGGGATGCACTCCTGCAACAGAAAAATATGCACCTAGATGATCTCTAACATGCATGGCACAATGGAATGAATCGTAGTGCTAGTCGCCACGAACGTCTGGACACCTCATTTGCGCAAAACGGATCATCACACACAAAGTTATCGCAGTTTGAAAAAGGCATCAGCACACATAAAACTGGGGACTTAGTGGTTTTAGGAGCAACCTCAGATCTGGAGGACAAGTCAACGGGCTCGGTGGAGATGGATCCGACCCGGCTGGAGGGCTGCAGCAGCGGGGCGGCTCGGACGGCCCGCGGCGGCTGGCGGAGCCTCGGCCCATCTGGCGAACGCGGCCCGCGGGAGGAGAGGCGCGCTCGGCCTGGAGGCAGAGAGGCCTCGCGAAGTGGCGGCTCGGGCTGGGCCTTGCAGCCCAGGAGGGAGTCGGGCGGACCGGAGCGCTCGAGTGGAGGCCCGACGGCTGGGGCTCGGCTGGGCCCGGCGGCGGCCTGATGGAGGGAGGCGGGCCGCGCGGCTGTGAGGGCCTCGGGTGGCTGGCGATGCGGGATCGGCGGCCTCGGCCTCCGATGGCGCCTGACGTCGGGAGCGGTCGGTCAACGGGGCGTCGAGGGAGGCTCGGCTGCGGCGCCTGGGCTTGTCGAGTGAAGGGAGGCGGCCTGCTGCGCTGGCGAACTGCGGGTGGCTTCGGGCGTTGACCGATCTGGGGATCGGTCACTTGATCCGATCTAGCCAGTGGCTGGCGGGGCTTCGATGCGGGCAGGGTTGGCGACCTGCCCCGGTGAGGAGGAGGCGGTGATGGTGAGGTGGCGCCGGTGGGGATGAGGTGGCGGCGGCGGTTTGGTGAGAGGAGGCCGGAGATGAGGTGAGAGGAGCTCCGGCGAGGGTGGTGCGGACTCCGGCGCGGATTTCGGCGAACTCCGGCGAGGTGCTCCGGCGAGGTCCGGCCGGAGTGGGGAGAGGAGAGGCTGGAGGTAGGGGATGAAGTGGTGGCTAGGGTTTCCTTGATTTGGGGCCAAAATTTGGGGGAGTGGGCAAATATATAGGCACAAGGAGCTAGGGTTGCCCAAATGGAGTGCGGTTTTCGGCCACCGGATCAGATTTGGATGGCCTAAATGTTAGAAGTGGCTAGGAGTGGTTGGTGGGCTGTTGGAGGGGGTGTCTTGGGCCACAAAGTGGAGGCACTTTGAGCCCACACGAATAACTGTTGGGGGTAGCAAACGGACTCGAAACGCGACGAGATTTGACAGGCGGGTTACACACACCAAAACAACAACACACGACAAGACTCGCGCCAAACCGGTAATGTTACACGGCCAAACACCAAAGTAGGCCTACGGGACGCCACGGACACGTGAGGGAGCTCCGGAACGCGAAACGGACAACGGGAAGGAACGCGTGGAACCGGATGCAACCGACAACAAATGCAATGCGATGCACATGACTATATGATATGAATGAATGCCACACACGCACACAACAAAACGACAAAAACCCGAAAGACAAAGAACCCGGAATGGAATAGATGAAGCCGGAGATATATTATATGCCCAAAAGGGAAAGTATTACATTCGGGGCATTACAGGGAAGAAGCAGGGGGCGGTGCTCACAGCGTCCCTGCAGAGGTGCTAGAGCGTGCTCGGGGAAGAGCTTGCGGTGGTCGGATTTGACGAAGTTCGCCGGCGACCGAAGACGAAGAATACGACGGCGACAACGCGATGCTGGGGCCCCGGGCGTGTAGAGGACGAGGATGACGCTGGGGAGTCCGTGGAACAACCGGTTGAGCCCCGGGAAGGCCGTTGGCCATGGCCACGGCGACATGACGGCGGCGGCAGCTCTCTGCGGGGCGAGTCCATAAGGGGGAAAAGGGGATCTGGATGCGAGGAAGGGGACGGCTAGGGTTAGGGTTTGGGCGCCAGGGAGGGGGTCTTATAGGCGCCGATGTTGCTGGGGTAGTCGCCGGATGGTCGCCACGGCGATGGCCGGGGCCGTCGCGGCCATCGATGCTGTCCACGCCTCCTGTGTGAACAGAGGAGGGGGAAATGGGGAGCGCTGTGGGCCGGCTTGGTGGGAGGAGTTGCTTGGGCCGACTGGGCCAAGTGGCCAGGGGACATTTCCTTTTTATTTTGTATTTTATTTTGTGTTTTGTTTATTTATTTACTTATTCTGTTTTATTTAATTTTAGCTTTTATAAAAATATAGCACTAGCCCCTAAATTAGTGGTAACAATTATGCCACTGCCACAACTATTTTGGCACTAAAATAAATTAGTTTATATTTGTTTATTATTTAAGAAGCATTTAAACAAATGTTTTAGCCACTGTTATATTCATCAAAAGGGCATTTAAATACTTTATAAGATATAGGTTTCAACATGACAAATATCCAAAGATTATTTTCCACAATTTGAACATTTTTATTTTGACACTTTGAAAACTTTATTTGTTTGTCACTCTGTGCGTTCGGTTTATTCGGTTTACATGGTTCGATTTATACGGTTTTTCGGTTTGTACGGTATTAATACTTCGGTAAATACGGTATGAAATGAAAATACGGTTCGGTTTCGGTATATACCAAATTATTTTGGTATGGTTTCGGTATATACCATAAAAACCAAAGTTGACACGAATTTGAAAATGAGGTAATAATAATTTACAAATTTATGACTCAAAACCAATCAAAACACATACTATTTTACATAAATAGTATATAACTATATATATAAGTATATATGCATGCATATATTCATCCCTTAATGATTATGGACGTGCTTAGCATCTTTTAAAGAGAAAAATAACTATGTTACAAGAAAAATGTACATACTTAGTAGTGAATTTGACTCATGTACAAGAAAAATGACAATTTGTATGGTTGTTTGTCTCAAGAAATATAAATTTATTTTTTACTTTGGTTTATTCGGTTAACCGTTCGGTTTTTCGGTATATACCATAAAAACCAAAGTTCAAATCGGTATGAAAATTCCATACCATACCAAAACCATAAACCATAAAAACCATAAAATTGGTTCGGTTCGGTTTATTTTCGGTATGGTTTTTCGGTTCGGTTTCAAAATGCACAGCCCTATTTGTTTGACTTATTTTAAATTTGAATTGGAACCGGTTTGAACCAAAGTGATTTCTAGCAACAGTAAAAGCAATGACGTGGCATCATTATCAGAGGATTACTGTAGCTTAATTATCCGGACGTTACAAATCTCCTCCACTACAAGAAATCTCGTCCCGAGATTCAAGGGGTGAAGTAAGGGGGAAAGACTTGGGAAGGATGGAGCTCAACATAAGATAGGTACATGGGGGCTATCTTAGTGAACGTGGCACGGAGGCACCTCTCTAGTCGAAATTCAGGAAAGACATCTAGAGCAAGGTAAGGAGGTGCAATAAGAAGTTTCAACCGGGTAGGCAATCATTCGGTGCCTGTAACAGGGCGTGAAAGGGGTTCATAGCAACAGGAATCGGTATTGGGTCTGATACCAGAATTGATGATCTCAGCGGGAGGTGGCTCATGATTTACATATGAAGCCAAGTGCGAGGAACATCTTTGGCAACAAAGGTATACAAGAGAGTCAAGTTTCGATCCTGTGGAACTATGGGTTATGGGCCGACCATGTGGGTTAAAAAGTAGGAAGGGTGATGATAGCAAGGGATGTCAGAGTATAGACTGTCAGTTATGTTGGCAACAATGTTGGTACTAAGGGCGAGGCACGAAGAGAACCATTTTCCTGCTCGTTGAAACGAGGCGGACCAATAGGCAAAGTTCTCGTCCATCTGTGGTTACCAGAATGTTATCAACAATAGTAACAGGGTCTTACTGACAGAGCTGTACACCAAGGTGTTTACATAAGCAGAAAATTATTACTGCTTAGATTATATGTAGATCAAAGAAAGGTTAAACAAACAAATGGAAAGGAAAATGTGTTTAAACACAATGAATAGGAGTATATCATTCCCAAGATTATGCAGGGCATGATATATGTGTCAGGAGATCAAAGTCATGACCTTATAGATAAAGGGGGTAAGAAGAATTATGATGTGTACCCACACAACGATGTTGGATATTTGATCAAAAACATTTAGCATTGTGCTTACCACGTTCTTGTGGATCTTCGGAGTATCACATACATGCTTCGAGATAGCACCGACATGATCATTGGGTAAAGACCCGATTTTGAATACACAAAGGATCCATCAGGAACAACTTATAGAATAAGTCTTACATTTACAGCAAGGAAAATATGAGGATGTGGCCGACAGGTTCAGGTGCAATCCATCGTCATGTCAAAAAGGATGTAATCCCAAAATTATATGAACATGTTTGTGTTGGGGCGAAGGCATAAATGTTGTCGATGATAACACAAATCATCGAGGGGCAAGGATGGTATTTCCCATCATGAATTCGATTCACAACTTGGAAGAAGGCAAATCATTGTTGATGGTGATCACGACACATTTGTCGAGAGATTTCATTAGGATGTAATCGATCGGCGATGACATCAAGTCCAATGAATGATGGAGCGAAAGGTTATTGAAACCAATAGTACAATACGAACTTGAAAGCAAGCTAGTTGTTCAAGGCGAAATGATGTGCCGAGGAAGATCGGCGTAAGCTTAGCTCATTGCCGAAATTGTGCTTCGGGAAGAAGGACCAGGTAGGATAGTTAAATAGATGCACGATAATGATTTAGTCGATCAGGCTAGATATGACTTGAAGAATTAATAAACTCATAAGCAATGGAGATTACTTAGAGTTATTGAATCGAAGTGCATAATTGATTCACTTATCGGTGTCCTGGAGTGCCTAACAACTCAGAACTTGGGAAAATTGGAATTGGTGAGAAGCAATACTTGAAGAAGAACTCATAAGAAGTAATATGGTTCTGTGACAGTATCGAGATACCACGGGGTAATACTCGAAGGTAGATCACAATAGAGGTTGGATAGGTGCATTGACCTGCAGAAGACAAGTGGTTTAACTTGTCCGGGAAATGGTATTTAAAGGAGAGCATGGTCGGAACCACAATTGCAAAAGGCCAGATCCCAGATATAAGATGAGCTTATATCAAGGGGATAATTAATTTTAAGAGAAGCCTTAATGATAAGATCTACACCGTGTACATGGGCATTGACAAAAAGTTCAAGGTTGACTCCCATTTATTCAAATGCATAACCTTCCATTCACTCCTTATTTTCGAAGAATTTGTAGTGCGAAAGGTTTATCTGACATAACAACAATAGAGTATGACCCATAGTAGTTTCCAGGTTCATACATATTAGAGAAGGCATAGATTCAACCCATCGAGGTAACTTAGGTACATACCATGCAAACTTCATGAGCAAAAATACAGCGGGAAAGCAGAGCATGGTTGAGAAAGCAGATGATATAATTTACCCAAGGCATTATATATCATGGCAGAACTCACAAGGTGTTTGAATATGAAGGATGTTGTCGGATAAAATCCCACAAAGGATCCGGTGGTCTACAAGGGATCTGATGTGAGCATCGGTACTCAACCAGAAGAAGAAAGAATGTAAGGATATCAGTTTATAGAAACAACTGACTAATTCAAGACTCAAATGCTAAATGACTTATGATTTCCAAATCAAGGGATCAGAAGCGAACGCTCTGATTAAGGATGGGTAAGTTGAAATGACTTAGGGGTGCAATCGACGACAATTTGGTTGGTCGAGAATCAGCTCATATTCGGAATGACGTCTGAGCTGGAAGAACGAATTCTAGTTTGACTGATGATTGCGAGTATTTGCAACCTGTTGAATGAATAAGATCACAAAGTCAATCTCAAAGGATTTTAACGAATATTTCCATACATATGGAATTAAACATAATGCAAGCAGGTAAAACTTTCCAGAGCAATAGGTTGCTGAGGATTTTGGAAGATTGAATAGCGTTTCGAAGACATTTGTGAAACGCATGAACAACAGAGGATGAACGAATCCTCGCTAAGTGTGAGGGATTATTCATACATGTATTCATGCAGAAAAGGAGTTGCAAGGCAGCAGGCACAAAGGATTCTCGGAATATCTGAAGTATTTCAGGGTATCTTGTAATACCAAGAACAATTGAAATGAAGGTATGGATGACAAGTTTATGCAACTATCCTTAGGGATTTATCGGTGATATGGAATTGCAACGGTGAAGGGCACAAGGTCTCGCGAGAACATCGTAAAGTATCTTCGGAAGCTTCTGGTGTAGCAGACCATTATCTTGAATGAAGGGCTCTCCGGGAGAAAGTATTTACGAGAACCTAGAGTTAGAGTCAGCAAAACCATTTAACCCGAAGAGAAGAGATGTCAGAATCCCAGAGTATAGATGAGGAATAAAAGATCCTAATACTACCCAATTGGCGACGTGGGCCCGTAAGCCACACAACCAAGTTAGTAAATCAGTTTTTCAAAGACTAGACTCAACTTCGGCCAAGGAGTTGGAAAGGGGGTTCCTACAGGCAGTCGGCTCTGATACCAACTTGGGATGCCCCCGATCTGACCGTATACTAATCATGCACGCAAATGTGTACAACCGAGATCAGGGACTCACTGGAAGATATCACAACACAACTTTAGACACAAATAAAATAATACAAGCTTCATATTACAAGCCAGGGGCCTCGAGGGCTCGAATACATAAGCTCGAATACACAAGAGTCAGCGGAAGCAACAATATCCGAGTACATACATAAGTTAAACAAGTTTGCCTTAAGAAGGCTAGCACAAAAACAACACGATCGAAAAGGCAAGGCCTCCTGCCTGGGACCTTCTAACTACTCCTGGTCATCGGCGGTCTTCACGTAGTAGTAGCCTCCGTCGGGGTAGTAGCAGTCGTCAAGTGTGGTATCTGGCTCCTGGACTCCGCCATCTGGTTGCATCAACCAGCAAGAAGAAAGAAGGGGGGAAAGGGGGAGCAAAGAAACCGTGAGTACTCCTCCAAAGTACTCGCAAGCAAGGATCTACACTACATATGCATCGGTATCAATGAAAGGGGGTAGTATCTATGGACTAAGCTGCAGAATGCCAAAATAAGAGGGGGAGAAACTAGTCCTAACGAAGACTAGCATCTTCTGGAAACCACCGTCTTGCAGCAACATGGGGGTGTAGAGTAGTATAACATAAGTCATATTTATGTCGTTGTTCCAACGCTCCGGGATCCTTTCTCGACTCCCGAAGCAACATATCCAAACAATGCCTCAGCATCCATTTCTAGTTGTAGCGATCGGGATACAACTCCAAGTGTCCGTTACCGTAGGACAGGCTATCGATAGATGTTTTCTTCCCTGCAGGGGTGCACCAACTTACCCATCACGCTTGCTTAACTCCGGCCGGACACACCATCAGGTCATGCCCGCCCTCGACCAAACAATACGCCTGAAAGGATCGATATGGTTGACTAGAGGGGGGGGGGTGAATAGGCAACTAACAATTTTAGCTTTTCTTAACCACTTTAAATTAAGCGTCAAAGTAAGTTGTCTAGATAAGTTACTAAGATGACAACCAGAGGAAAGTAAAGATCACAACTTCACAAGCAAGCTATATAAGATAAACAAGTAAAGCTTGCACAAGTAAAGGATAGAAATAACCACAAGTGGAGACGGTGAAGACGAGGATGTGTTATCGAAGTTCCTTCCCTTTGAGGGGAAGTACGTCTCCGTTGGAGCGGTGTGGAGGCACAATGCTTCCCAAGAAGCCACTAGGGCCACCGTATTCTCCTCACGCCCTCACACAATGCAAGGTGCCGTGAATCCACTAGTGGTGCCCTTGAAGGCGGCAACCGAACCTTTACAAACAAGGTTGGGGCTCTCTCCACAACTTAATTGGAGGCTCCCAACGAAACCCCGGAGCTTCACCACAATGGAATGTGGCTCCGAAGTGACCTCTTCCATCTAGGGTGCTCAAACACCCAAGAGTAACAAAATCCACACAAGAAAGTATGGGGGAATCAAGTTTCCTTTGGTGGAAGTGTAGATCTAGGTCTTCTCCTTCAATCCCTAGCAAATCAACAAGTTTGGTTGGCTAGGGAGAGAGATCGGGCAAGAAAGCTTTAATGGCATTAATGGTGGAGAGAGAGAGGCAAGAGATAAGATGGAGGTGGGAGAAGGGCCTCCTTAAATAGGGTCACCAAGGATCCAACCGTTATGTGCAGAAATGCATAGGACCGGTACTTCCGCTCACCCCACCGGTAGTACCGGTGAGTGAAGGAACCTGCGCCCATGGCACCAAGGCGGTACTTCCGGTGACGCACCCGGTAGTACCGGTCTTCCAGAGAAAACCAGAACTACCGCCCCACCACCGGTCAACTACCGCTTTGAGACCAGAAGGTTTCAAGCAGGGGCGGTAGTTGGGACGGTGGTTGGGCTAGAACTACCGCCAGGCAGGTAGTTTCTGTGTGATGGCAGTCAGAGCGGTACTACCGCCCTGAGCACCGGTAGTACCGGTTTCATTGGGAGAACACCGGTACTTCCGGGCAACCACCGGTCTACCACCGCACCCAGTACAAAAGGTATCACCCCTGAGCGGTACTTGGGGCGGTGGTTCGACCGGAACTACCGGCCACCGGTACAACCGCCTACAACGGCGGTACTACCGCTGTAGAGGAAACTACACATAAGGAAGAATCAAAAGGGGACCACTCTCTCCACGAACGGAGGTAATATAGTGGGTGCAAAGTATCTGTGTACGTGACTTGATTCACCCATTACCTTCCGATGTGGGTTCCCTCTTAATAGTACGGATTTCCTATGACCAAAAGAAACAAAAAGGCATCGAAACATCCGTCTTCGATCTTGTCCTTCTTAGAGGGAAGGCCTAACCGTCTTGTGCCACATGCTATAAACCTGAGTAATATTGATGCACGATTAGTCCACATACGGATTGTCATCATCACCAAAACCTTAGGCAAGAGATGCCCTTACAATCTCCCCCTTTTTGGTGAATGATGACAACCATATGACAATCACGGGGGTCTATAGGATGTAGGCAGAGCTCCCCCTGAGTGTGAGCACTCATTTAGAGTTTGCTTTTGGAATGAAAAAGTGCTCAAACTAGGATCTATGCTCCCCCTAGGTTTTATAGACCGACCAGCGACCACAATCAAAACAAATAGTCAACAGAGCATATGATTGTAGAGAGCTTAAACATAAGTGCAAAGATAACTTAGATAAGGGCACATGTCTTACACCATGCTACTGACAAGTTCACAGGAAAGAGCATGAACTAACGAAAAAACACCAAGAAAAACCCATGCAACTCCCGTGACCTAGCAACTCTCAACTCTCTCCCCCTTTGGCATCAAGCACCAAAAAGGAAAAGAGCGAGACTAACGCCCCAGGGCTCAGTAAAGCTCATCGCCTGTCGCCAGGGAGTCATCCGAGTCATCATCGTCAGAGTCCTCCGTATCCTCAACGTCCTCAGCAGCCTCAGCCTCAGTCTCTATAGCATCCACAGTCGCTCGAGCAGAGGATGTCGTAGGCTCGTCATCAGACTACTGGCAGTTGGCCAGACACCACTTATCCTCAGGAGTGATGCTTTTCTCAGGGCCACTCTTCACATCTGGCACATTGAGGTGCTTCATCATCTGAATCTGCCGGCGGCGCGCTATCTTCTCAGTCACATGAGCCTTGTAGAGCTTCTTCTGGATGTGGGCGTGCAGGCAGAAGGTCTTCTTGACCTTGGCAGTAAGCTTCTCCACCCAAGAAGGCTTGGCCCCAGCCTCTAACTCATAGTCATCATCATCCAAGGTAGCAAATGTATCCTCCTCATTTCCCACGGCGAAACGAGGACCTGCATGTTTCTTCTGTCTCAGCACCTTGACCTCATGCTCCGTGAGCCTATCCAGAGTAGAAAGAGGCTCTCCAGGCCTCCGAACTTCCCAAACCGAGTACAGGAAGCGCATCACAAAGGGAGCGTAGATCGGTACCTTGCGGTACCAAACACAGTTTTACATCTCCTCCCACATCCACTTGGACACATCAAAAGTGATGCCCTTGCCTCGCTTGGTCTTCATGGCCACAAGCAAATCCACCTTATATCCATAAATGTCATCCTGGTTCCCAACTTTGGGCAGCAGCACACACCGGAACACACGGTGTAGAATGTCATAGACTGGCAGGAGATCATTGGATTTACCTACAATGCCACGGCCAGGGATATACAGAGGGGCTAGCTTCACCTTATCCATGGGGTGGCTCGGTCGTGAGAACGGAGGCCACCTTGACCCTCCAAGCCAGTGTCATCATAGCCCAGAGAATTGCAGAAGGCTCTCCAGGGAACACGGAAGAACTCATCCCGGCACATAAAGGAAAGGTGACGCTGATCGTCACTGCCGAAGTGGACAGTAGCATAGAACTGATGAATGAGTTCCACATCAAAATCACATCGCAGCTCCATGAGCTTGATCAAATCAAACTCCTCACAGACCTCCAGAGCCTCTCCAAAGTAATTGCGGTTGCTTCTCCACTTCTCAAGGTCAATGGACCACATCCGGGTGAACTTGTTTTTGTGGTGCTCGAAGATTTCAGACAGAATCCTTATTGCATTTCATTGCGGAACTGAGGATTACTCCAGCGTGGAGGAGGTGGTGCGGTGTATGGGTCCTGAAAGCGAAACTTCTCCTAGTCCGGAAGCTTCCACTTGTACATAGGAAGCGCTGCACGCTGCTTGGCAGCAACTGACTTTTCCCGGCGAGTTGATTTGGAGGGGACCACAACCTTGGGAACATCTTCATCATCTGCCGGCCTCTTGCCCCTACGGGCCTTTCTTTTGGCGAACTGACCAGTACGAGAGCTAGAGCCACCTGCAAACGCACACGAAGAACACATAGCAACCAAGAAAAGATGAGAGGAATGTACCCAAGATCAGAAGAATAATTCACAAGTACGTAAGGAGAATAGAGACAATGCATATAAATTCAGAGCAACCGGTATTTCCGGTAACTGCACCGGTAGTTCCGGACCGGCGGTAGTACCGGTCGTGGGACCGGTAGTACCGCTGAGAACGGATCTGCCAAGTAGCGGAGGGGAACTACCCGATCTCAAAACTACATGCACGATGTCTATTATTAACTCGCACAAGTGAATAGGAATCTATAAGGATCTCTCCCTCAAAACATTTAGCCAAAAATGAAGGAATACACGCATTGCCCTAGAAGAAGGATTCAAGATAAGAACCCTAACAAAAAGGAGAAGTAGGGCAATACCGGTATCCATGGGAGGAGATCGAAGAGGAGGCGGCCTCCACGGAGCGGATCCGGTGAAGGGCCGACGGGTCCGAAGTGCCGGAGGGCGCTTCGGGGCAGTGAGTGGAGCACCCGGCGGCTAGGGCAAAAACAATGGACGAGTGAAGGGGAAAACCCCTTCAGTCCGTGCCTTTTATACCCGCCTTATTCAGCCACCGGTAGTACCGGTCCAGGGACCGGTAGTACCGCTCCGGATGCTACCAGGTGGTTGGAGCGGTACTTCCACGCCAGGCGGTAGTTCCGCGAACCAACACCGGTAGTACCGGCCAGGGGCATAGGTCAGAGTACCAGCGGTAGAACCGCTGGCTCTTGACCGGTACAACCGCTGGGCTGTAACCTGGTGGTCAAGCGGTAGAACCGCTTGTACCACCGGTTGTACCGCCAAGGAGCACCAACCCACTCCATGATAACAAGCTTGTGTACATTTGGAGTAGATGGCTTGGATGAGAAGGCTTAGGATGGAGCTAGTCACTGTAGTATGTGGAAGAAAAACATGAAAGACAGAAACCAAACAAGCCTGAGGGCGGTGGCCGGAGCCACCTATGTTAGAGTCAATTGGCATGGCACCGCGAAGAATTATCCTTGGGCCCATAACCAAAACTCGTCTTTGAAACACAAGTGTCATAAAAAATGACGAATGTGGAAAGATGATCAATTTATGCATAATGGGGGGAGGGAGAGTTCATTGAGAGAACACCACTCCCCCTATTTCCATGCCTACACCTAGAATAGACCATATGAAGAGTATGGTGGGGTGTGCACGTGCTCAAGCCACAGTGCTCAAATCAATGATATTTAGCTCATGCCTTAACTCGCGAAATCTTGCTTCATCCAACGGCTTTGTGAAGATATCTGCAAGGTTATCATGAGTGTTGACACAGTGAAGCTCGATCTCTCCTTGCCTTATGTGATCCCGGATGAAGTGATACCGAATCTCTATATGCTTCGTCTTGAAGTGTTGCACCGGGTTGAGAGAAATCTTGATGGCACTTTCATTGTCACACCAAAGAGGCACTTTGTCACAAGTGACACCGTAATCCTTTAAAGTTTGCCTCATCCATAAGAGTTGAGCACAACAACTGCCAGCAGCCACATACTCTGCTTCAGTGGACGAGAGAGACACACAACTTTGCTTTTTTGAAGACCAACTAACAAGAGAGCAACCAAGAAATTGGCACCCTCCAGAAGTGGACTTCCTATCCACTTTGTCTCCCGCCCAACCAGAATCAGAGAAACCTACAAGGTTGAAGTTTGCTCCTCTTGGGTACCATAAGCCAAAGTTTGGGGTATGAGCCAAATATCGAAAGATTCGCTTGACAGCCACAAAGTGACTTTCCTTAGGGAGGCTTAAAACCATGCACAGATTCCCACACTCAACATAATATCCGGTCTAGATGCACAAAGGTAAAGCAAGGAACCAATCATAGAGCGATATACCTTTTGATCCACCGCTTTACCATTGGGATCAATGTCAAGTTGGCACTTGGTTGGCATTGGAGTAGTAGCCGGCTTGACATCACTTAGATTGAACCTCTTGAGAATGTCTTGAGTATACTTGGATTGTTTGATGAAGATCCCTTCTCTTCTTTGCTTGATCTCAAACCCAAGGAAGTACTTCAACTCTCCCATCATGGACATCTCAAAATGTGTGGTCATGAGTGCGGCGAACTCATCATTGAAAGCTTTGTTAGGAGAACCAAAGATAATATCATCAACATATAGTTGGCATACAAACAACTCCCCTTTGACCTTATTAGTAAAAAGAGTGGGGTCGATTTTCCCAATTTCAAACCCACGATCTTGTAACAACTCGGTAAGATGCTCATACCACGCACGTGGGGCTTGTTTAAGGCCATAGAGTGCCTTATCGAGTTGGTACACGTGATTGGGGAGCTTAGGATCCTCAAACCCCGGGGGTTGTTTAACATACACCAACTCATTAATAGGACCATTAAGAAATGCACTTTTCACATCCATTTGTTGCAATTTAAAGTTATGATGGGAAGCATAGGCAAGCAACAAACGAATGGATTCAAGACGAGCAACGGGGGCAAAGGTTTCACCATAGTCGATACCCTCGACTTGGGAGTAGCCTTGAGCCACCAGACGCGCCTTGTTGCGGATCACAATGCCATGAGCATCTTGCTTGTTCTTAAAGATCCACTTGGTTCCAATGACATTATGGTTTTCCTTTGGCCTTGGCACCAGACGCCACACCTTGTTGCGCTCGAAGTTATGGAGTTCTTCATGCATGGCATTGAGCCAATCAGGGTCTTCGAGCGCCTCATAAACCTTCTGAGGTTCAACACAGGAGACAAAAGCTTGATGAGCACAATAGTTTGCTAATTGTGTGCGAGTGCTTACCCCCTTTTGATGCTTCCTAGAATGTTCTCCATGTGATGTTCTCTGGAATCAAGCCTGGAGGCAACTTTTGCAGCACGACGCTCCAATTGCTCTTCAAGAGATAACTGAGGAGCATTGAGTTGATCATCTTGAGCGTCGTCAGGAGCTAGATCTTGATCTTGAGCTTCCTCTTGACCTTGATCTTGCTCGAAGGACAGAACTTGGCCTTGTGCATCATTTGGTGGCTCTCCACCATCTTGTGATTGATCTTGCACTTGGCCTTGTTCGTACGATTGAGGGCCTTCACTTTGTTATTCAGAAGCGTGTGGGTCTTGGGTTGGTGATGGTTCCACTTGAGTGGAACAATGTCCTTCTCCTTCAGCCACAAGGGGTTCCTCAATGGGTAGGATATATCCAACACACATTCTTCTTATGGCTTGAGGAGGAATTTCATCACCTACATCACAAGTACCACTTTGCTCCACTTGGGAGCCGTTATTTTCATCAAACTCTACGTTACTCGTCTCCTCAATGAGTCCATTGGACTTGTTGAGGACACGGTAAGCATGAGAGTTTGTAGCATAACCAACAAATATGCCCTCGTGAGCTCTAGATTCAAATTTAGACAAGCGAACACCTTTCTTGAGAATGAAACACTTACACCCGAATACCCGAAAGTACTTGAGATTGGGCTTGTTACCGGTAAGTATCTCATATGGAGTTTTGTTCAAGCCTTTGCGGAGATAGAGCCGATTTGATGCATGGCAAGTGGTGTTGATGGCTTCGGCCCAAAAGTTGTATGGAGATTTGAATTCCGCCATCATGGTTCTTGCCGCATCCATCAGAGTTCAGTTCTTTCTCTCTGCTACACCGTTTTGTTGAGGGGTATAGGGAGCTGCATAATGATGTTTGATCCCCTCATCACCGAGAAACTCATCCAAGGTGTAGTTCTTGAACTCGGTGCCGTTGTCACTTCTGATCATCAAAATCTTTGCTTCATGTTGTCGTTGAGCTTCATTTGCAAAGTTGATGACGGTTTGTTGGGTCTCACTCTTCTTCTTGAAGAAGTATACCCAGGTGTATCTTGAGTAATCATCCACAATCACCAAGCAGTACTTTCTACCCCCAAGACTATCAAAAGATGGAGGCCCAAAGAGGTCCATGTGAAGGAGCTCTAGGGGTCTCTTTGAATAGATGATAGTCGTGGGAGGGTGAGCCGTCTCATGTAACTTTCCTTCAATGCAAGCCCTGCAAGCACGATCTTTGGAAAAGCTAACATTTGTTAGTCCACGGACATGGTCCCCCTTGAGAAGACTTTGCAAAGATCTTATATTGATATTGTTCAAACGGCGATGCCAAAGCCATCCCACATCAACTTTAGCCATTAAGCATGTCGCGACCTTAGTGGGTTGCTTCAAAAAGTTAACCACATAAAGACCGTTCTCGACATGCCCAACATAGGCTACTTTAAGAGTCTTGCTCCACAAGAGGGCCACAGTATCAATATCAAAGAATGTAGCAAAGCCCATGAGTGCAAGTTGGCGAACATAAAGTAAATTGTATGCATGGGACTCAACAAGCATGACTTTCTCGATCGTGAGATCATGAGATACAACAACCTTGCCGAGCCCCAATACTTTAGAAGATGAAGCATCACCCCATTCGACGTTGGTGGCCATAAATGAACCTAGATGCACGTCCACCACCAAGTCCTTGCTTCCGGTCATATGATTTGTGGCTCCACTATCGAGCAACCATGATCGCCCACCGAAAGCAAACTCCTACAAGAGATCAATGCTTGGACTTAGGTACCCATTTGGTAATGGGTCCTTTGAGGTTAGTAACAAGGGTCTTAGGAACCCAAATGGACCATTCAATGTACTCATAAGAAGAACCAACAAATTTTGCAAACACATGACCATCACTAGCACGACATAAAACATATGAAGGATTAAAGTCACCGGCTATGTTTGATGGTATGGTGGAGTTTTTCTTGACACCACCACCTTTCTCTGTTTTCTTCTTCTTTGATGTGCCCTCTCCTCCTTTCACAAAAGTTTGTCGGAGAGGGGGTGGTAGCTTGATCTTGTCATTCTTCTTTTTCTTGGGCTTAGGAACAAACCCAATTCCTTCTTTTGCCACAACCTCCTTTTGATTTCTCAAAAGGTTGTTGAGGTTCTTCTCACCTTGTATGCATGTCAGAAGGCCTTTCTCAAGTTGCTTCTTCAACTTGGCATTTTCTTCAACAATATGCACATGCTCGCTACATGGGTTAGTAGCATTTGCATTATCAATTAACAACATGCGAGGAAAGACAGCCTTTTCCTTGGTTAGCGAAACTTGGAGTTGATCATGAGACTCCTTGAGAGAAGCATGCATACTTTTCAAGGACTTGTGAGCCTTGTCGAGTATAACAAACTCCTCTTTGAGTTTAGCATGGTCAACCCCAAGTTTTGCCTTCTCGGAATTAAGCACACGAGAGACAACTAAGGCATGATCAATATCTTTCTTTAATTTAGCATGATCATCGTTGTGTGACTCCTCAAGAGCCAAACGAAGTCCACGCTCTTCCTCTAGGGCGTTAGAGAGATCCGATATCTCATCGGCATAGTCTCGACTATGTCCTTCCATTTTAGTAATGGTTTCCTCGTGAGCCTCGATCATGTCATTGGCCTCCCCGAGTTGTTCCAAGAGAGCAACAAAATGCTTCTTGGGTTTGCCCTTGAGATTTTTCATGAAGAACTCAAATTCATTCTATCCCTCCTTAGTTCCCTCACTCTCATCAATACAATCCATCAATGAAGGATTAGAAGTGATAGTAGTATTGATGTTTGGGGTTACCTTGTTGGTGGCCTTGGCCATGATACACTTGGCGGTGATGTTCTCATTTGGTGAGTCGAAGAGAGATGAGTGCGGAGTAGTAGCAATAGCAATTGTGGCCATGGTGACCATCTCATCATCTTCATCATTATCATCATCCTCAACATATTCTTCTTGGGCCACCAACCCTTTAGGAGGAGTCTTCTTGTTGAAGTTGTTCTTGTTGGGATAAGACTTTGACTTGTCCTTCCGGATAAGCTTGCCTCCAAAGTCTTCTCTTTTCTCATATGGGAAATCCGCAACGAAGTGGCTTACATTTCCACAGTTGAAGCATGTCCTCACTCGTTGCTTGCCCTTGTTCCCACTCGAGTTGTTCCTGTTGAAGTTGGGTCTTGTGTTCTTCTTGTTGCCCCAGAATTGCCTTGAAGCAAGAGCCATGTGCTCATGATAGGCATATTTGTCCTCCGGGCTACACTCATCATCATCCTCCACCTCCTCTTCTTCCACACAAGCCTTGGCCTTCAGGGCAAGGTTAGGCTTCTTCGATCGTTGAGCTCTTAAGACCGCATTGTCGGCGGTCATGTCCAAGATCCTCATGGCAACGAACTCATCCAACACTTCATTTGAGGATAAGTGGTGGAAATACGGTCTCTGAAGAATGACAGAGGACATGGCCTTATGATAGGGCATCATGGCCTTGAGGAACTTGCGCTTGATCCAATTGTCATCCGTGTCCTTACTACCATGATCTCGAAGAGAGACCGCAAGGGTAGTTAATCTCCGATAAAGTTCACGAGGATCTTCTTCTTCGATCATAGCAAACTCATCGGCTTCATCTTGCACAACTTCATAGTTAGAGCGTTGAATGCTAGTGCTTCCCTTGTACATAGTGCCAACATGCTCCCAAGCTTCCTTGGCCACAGTGAAGGGTCGAAGATGTGCAATGTCTTCTGGAGGAATAGCATCTTGAAGAATGCAAAGAGCGGACTCGTTGAATTGATGATCCGCAGTTTCTCATGGAGTCATGTTGTCGGGATCACGCGAATAAAAACCTTGCTCAATGATTCTCCAAAGATCAGTAGAACAATGATTTATATGACGTTTGAAACGAAACACCCAAGTATAAAAATCAGATTTTTTTATAAACTTGGGAGGAGGCCCAACGGAATTTAAATGCGGTGTAGGAACGGGTCCTCCATAGTGAGTAGGAGGAGCAGAGTGGGCAAAGATCCCACTCCCATTATTAGTAACAGGGGCTTGTTCACTACTAGCTTCTCCCTTGTCGGGATTAGCCTCCGACACGTTGGTAGCGGGATGAACCACTTCCAACGGTGCGGTGGATAATTTAAGCCCCTCAAGCAAATCTTTAAACATGCCTTTGACCTCGGTCGCTAGTGACTCTTTCAATGTGGTCAAGGCCACATTGAACTCCTCACGAGAGATCGAGGCTCCCCCATCGGACGTAGGCAAGGACGGAGTTCCACCGGAATGATCCTCCGTCTCGACTACGTTGTCACCCATACTCTTTGGACGATAAAGTCCTTAAAAAGAGACGAGGCTCTGATACCAATTGAAAGGATCGATATGGTTGACTAGAGGGGGCGGGGGTGAATAGGCAACTAACAATTTTAGCTTTTCTTAACCACTTTAAATTAAGCGTCAAAGTAAGTTGTCTAGATAAGTTACTAAGATGACAACTAGAGGAAAGTAAAGATCACAACTTCACAAGCAAGCTATATAAAATAAACAAGTAAAGCTTGCACAAGTAAAGGATAGAAATAACCACAAGTGGAGACGGTGAAGACGAGGATGTGTTATCAAAGTTCCTTCCCTTTGAGGGGAAGTACGTCTCCGTTGGAGCGGTGTGGAGGCACAATGCTCCCCAAGAAGCCACTAGGGCCACCGTAGCCCTCACACAATGCAAGGTGCCGTGAATCCACTAGTGGTGCCCTTGAAGGCGGCAACCGAACCTTTACAAACAAGGTTGGGGCTCTCTCCACAATTTAATTGGAGGCTCCCAACGAAACCCCAAAGCTTCACCACAATGGAATGTGGCTCCGAAGTGACCTCTTCCGTCTAGGGTGCTCAAACACCCAAGAGTAACAAAATCCACACAAGAAAGTATGGGGGAATCAAGTTTCCTTTGGTGGAAGTGTAGATCTAGGTCTCCTACTTCAATCCCTAGCAAATAAACAAGTTTGGTTGGCTAGGGAGAGAGATCGGGTAAGAAAGCTTTAATGGCATTAATGGTGGAGAGAGAGAGAGGCAAGAGATAAGATGGAGGTGGGAGAAGGGCCTCCTTAAATAGGGTCACCAAGGATCCAACTGTTATGTGCAGAAATGCATAGGACCGGTACTTCCGCTCACCCCACCGGTAGTACCGGTGAGTGAAGGAACCTGCGCCCATGGCACCAAGGCGGTACTTCCGGTGACGCACCCGGTAGTATCGGTCTTCCGGAGAAAACCGGAACTACCGCCCCACCACAGGGTCAACTACTGCTTTGAGACCAGAAGGGTTCAAGCAGGGGTGGTAGTTGGGACGGTGGTTGGGCCGGAACTACCGCCAGGCAGGTAGTTTCTGTGTGATGGCAGTCAGAGCGGTACTACCGCCCTGAGCGCCGGTAGTACCGGTTTCGTTGGGAGAACACCGGTACTTCCGGGCCACCACCGGTCTACCACCGCACCCAGTACAGAAGGTATCACCCCTGAGCGGTACTTGGGGCGGTGGTTTGACCGGAACTACCGGCCACCGGTACAACCGCCTACAACGGCGGTACTACCGCTGTAGAGGAAACTACACATAAGGAAGAATCAAAAGGTGACCACTCTCTCCACGAATGGAGGTAATATAGTGGGTGCAAAGTATCTGTGTACGTGACTTGATTCACCCATTACCTTCCGATGTGGGTTCCCTCTTAATTGTTGGGGAACGTAGTATTTTCAAAATTTTCCTACGATCACGCAAGATCTATCTACTAGATGCATAACAACGAGGGGAAGAGTGTGTCTACATACCCCCGTAGACCGGGAGCGGAAGCATCAAGTGACGCGGTTGATGTAGTCGAACTTCTTCGCGATCCAACCGATCAATCACCGAACGTACGGCACCTCCGCGTTCAACACACGTTCAGCTTGATGACGTCCCATGAGCTCTTGATCCAGTTGAGCTTCACGGGAGAGTTTCATCAGCACGACGGCGTGGTGACGGATATGATGTATCTACCGGCGCAGGGCTTCGCCTAAGCACTGCAACGGTATAATCGAGGTGTGTTTCTGTGGAGGGGGGCACCGCACACGGTTGGGAGAGATCAACTGATCAACTTGTGTGTCCTAGGGTGCCCCTGCCCCCATATATAAAGGAGCAAGGGAAGGGGTCGGCCAGCCCTTCTATGGTGCGCCAGGGAGGCAATCCTACTAGGAATAGGATTGCAATCCTATTCCTAGTAGGAGTCCACCAAGAAGGAAGAGAGGGAAAGGAAGGAGAGGGAGAGGTGGCGCCCCCAATCCTAGTCCAACTAGGATTCCCTGGTGGGGCGCCGGCCAGCCTCGATGGGCTGCCTCTCTTCTTTCCTTAAGGCCCACTATGGACCATCCCCCTCGTGGGGGGTTCCGGCAACCCCCTCCGGCAATCCGGTTAAATCCGAAACTTTTCTGGAACACTTCCGGTGTCCGAATATAGTCGTCCAATATATCAATCTTTATGTCTCGGACATTCTGAGACTCCTCGTCATGTCCGTGATCTCATCCGGTACTCCGAACTTCCTTCGGTACATCAAAACTCATAAACTCATAATACCGATCGTCATCAAACGTTAAGCGTGCGGACCCTACGGGTTCGAGAACTATGTAGACATGACCGAGACTCATCTCCGGTCAATAACCAATAGCGGAACCTGGATGCTCATATTGGTTCCTACATATTCTACGAAGATCTTTATCGGTCAAACCGCATAACAACATTCATTGTTCCTTTTGTCATCGGTATGTTACTTGCCCGAGATTCGATCGTCGGCTATACCTAGTTCAATCTCGTTACTGGCAAGTCTCTTTACTTGTTCCGTAATACATCATCTCATGACTAACTCATTATTCATTTGCTTGCAAGGCTTATTATGATGTGCATTACCGAGAGGGCCCAGAGATACCTCTCCGACACTCGGAGTGACAAATCCTAGTCTTGATCTATGCCAACACCACGAATACTTTCGGAGACACCTGTAGAGCATCTTTATGATCACCCAGTTACGTTGTGACGTTTGATAGCACACAAGGTGTTCCTACAGTATTCGGGAGTTGCATAATCTCATAGTCATAGGAACATGTTTAAGTTATGAAGAAAGCAATAGCAGTAAAACTAAACGATCATAGTGCTAAGCTAATGGATGGGTCTAGTCCATCACATCATTCTCCTAATGATGTGATCCCGTTGATCAAATGACAACTCATGTCTATGGCTAGGAAACATAACCATCTTTGACCAATGAGCTAGTCTAGTAGAGGCATACTAGGGACATACTGTTTTGTCTATGTATTCACACATGTATCAAGTTTCCGGTTAATACAATTCTAGCATGAATAAAAGACATTTATCATGATATAAGGAAATACAAATAACATCTTTATTATTGCCTCTAGGGCATATTTCCTTCAGTCTCCCACTTGAACTAGAGTCAATAATCTAGATTACAAAGTAATGATCCTCACACCCATGGAGTCCTGGTGCTGATCATGTTTTGCCTATGGAAGAGGCTTAGTCAACGGGTCTGCAACATTCAGATCCGTATGTATCTTGCAAATCTCTATGTCTCCCTCCTTGACTAGATCACAGATGGAATTGAAGCGTCTTTTGATGTGCTTTGTTCTCTTGTGAAACCTGGATTCCTTCGCCAAGGCTATTGCTCCAGTGTTGTCACAAAAGATTTTCATTGGACCCGATGCACTAGGTATTACACCTAGATCGGATATGAACTCCTTCATCCAGACTTCTTCATTTGCTGCTTCCGAAGCAGCTATGTATTCCGCTTCACACATAGATCCCGCCATGACGCTTTGCTTGGAACTGCACCAACTGACAGCTCCACCGTTCAATAAAAATACATATCCGGTTTGTGACTTAGAGTCATCCGGATCAGTGTCAAAGCTGGAATCGACGTAACCGTTTACGACGAGCTCTTTGTCACCTCCATACACGAGAAACATATCCTTTGTCCTTTTCAGGTACTTCAGGATGTTCTTGACCGCTGTCCAGTGATCCACTCCTGGATTACTTTGGTACCTTCCTGCTAGACTTATAGCAAGGCACACATCAGGTCTGGTACACAGCATAGCATACATGATAGATCCTATGGCTGAGGCATAGGGAATGACTTTCATTTTCTCTCTATCTTCTGCAATGGTCGGGCATTGAGTCTTACTCAACTTCATACCTTGTAACACAGGCAAGAACCCTTTCTTCGACTGATCCATTTTGAACTTCTTCAAAACTTTATCAAGGTATGTGCTTTGTGAAAGTCCAATTAAGCGTCTTGATCTGTCTTTATAGATCTTGATGCCTAATATATAAGCAGCTTCACCGAGGTCTTTCATTGAAAAACTCTTATTCAAGTATCCTTTTATGCTATCCAGAATTTCTATATCATTTCCAATCAATAATATGTCATCCACATATAATATCAGAAATGCTACAGAGCTCCTACTCACTTTCTTGTAAATACAGGCTTCTCCAAAAGTCTGTATAAAACCATATGCTTTGATCACCTCATCAAAGCGTATATTCCAACTCCGAGATGCTTGCACCAGTCCATAGATGGATCGCTGGAGCTTGCGTACTTTGTTAGCATCTTTTGGATCGACAAAACCTTCTGGTTGCATCATATACAACTCTTCTTTGAGATATCCATTCAGGAATGCAGTTTTGACATCCATTTGCCAGATTTCATAATTATAAAATGCGGCAATTGCTAACATGATTCGGACAGACTTAAGCATCGCTACAGGTGAAAAAGTCTCATCGTAGTCAACTCCATGAACTTGTCGAAACCCTTTCACAACAAGTCTAGCTTTGTAAACAGTAACATTACCGTCTGCGTCGGTCTTCCTCTTGAAGATCCATTTATTCTCAATGGCTTGCCGGTCATCGGGCAAGTCAACCAAAGTCCATACTTTGTTTTCATACAAGGATCCCATCTCAGATTTCATGGCCTCAAGCCATTTTGCGGAATCTGGGCTCATCATCGCTTCCTCATAGTTCGTAGGTTCATCATGGTCTAGTAACATGACTTCCAAAACTGGGTTGCCGTACCACTCTGGTGCGGAACGTACTCTGGTTTATCTACGATGTTCAGCAGAAACTTGATCTGAAGTTTCATGATCATCATCATTAGCTTCCTCACTAATTGGTGTAGGAATCACTGGAACAATTTTCTGTGATGTACTACTTTCCAATTCAGGAGAAGGTACAATTACCTCATCAAGTTCTACTTTCGTCCCACTCACTTCTTTCGAGAGAAACTCCTTCTCTAGAAAGGATCCATTCTTAGCAACAAATATCTTGCCTTCGGATCTGTGATAGCAGGTGTACCCAACAGTCTCTTTTGGGTATCCTATGAAGACACATTTCTCCGACTTGGGTTCGAGCTTATTAGGTTGAAGCTTTTTCACATAAGCATCGCAGCCCCAAACTTTAAGAAACGACAACTTTGGTTTCTTGACAAACCATAGTTCATAAGGTGTCGTCTCAACGGATTTAGATGGTGCCCTATTTAACGTGAATGCAGCTGTCTCTAAAGCATAACCCCAAAACGATAGTGGTAAATCGGTAAGAGACATCATAGACCGCACCATATCCAATAAAGTATGGTTACGATGTTCGGACACACCATTACGCTGTGGTGTTCCGGGTGGCGTGAGTTGTGAAACTATTCCATATTGTTTCAAATGAAGACCAAACTCGTAACTCAAATATTCTCCTCCATGATCAGATCGTAGAAACTTTATTTTCTTGTTACGATGATTCTCTACTTCACTCTGAAATTCTTTGAACTTTTCAAATGTTTCAGACTTGTGCTTCATTAAGTAGATATACCCATATCTGCTCAAATCATCAGTGAAGGTCAGAAAATAACGATACCCGCTGCGAGCTTCAACACTCATTGGCCCACATACATCAGTATGTATGATTTGCAACAAATCTGTTGCTCGCTCCATAGTTCCGGAGAACGGAGTTTTAGTCATCTTGCCCATGAGGCATGGTTCGCAAGCACCAAGTGATTCATAACCAAGTGATTCCAAAAGTCCATCACTATGGAGTTTATTCATGCGCTTTACACCAATATGACCTAAATGGCAGTGCCACAAATAAGTTGCACTATCATTATTAACCTTGCATCTTTTGGTTTCAATATTATGAATATGTGTATCACTACAATCGAGATCCAATAAGAATAGACCACTCTTCAAGGGTGCATGACCATAAAAGATATTATTCATAAAAATAGAACAACCATTATTCTCTGATTTAAATGAATAACCGTCTCGCAACAAACAAGATCCAGATATAATGTTCATGCTCAACGCTGGCACCAAATAACAATTATTTAGGTCTAAAACTAATCCCGAAGGTAGATGTAGAGGTAGCGTGCCGACGGCGATCACATCGACTTTGGAACCATTTCCCACGCGCATCGTCACCTCATCCTTAGCTAATCTTCGTTTAATCCGTAGTCCCTGTTTCGAGTTACAAATATTAGCAACCGAACCGGTATCAAATACCCAGGTACTACTACGAGCATTAGTAAGGTACACATCAATAACATGTATATCACATATACCTTTGTTCACCTTGCCATCCTTCTTATCCGCCAAATACTTGGGACAGTTCCGCTTCGAGTGTCCAGTCCCTTTGCAGTAGAAGCACTCAGTTTCAGGCTTGGCTCCAGACTTGGGTTTCTTCGTGGGAGTAGCAACTGTCTTGCTATTCTTCTTGAAGTTCCCCTTCTTTCCCTTGCCCTTTTTCTTGAAACTAGTGGTTTTGTTAACCATCAACACTTGATGCTCCTTTTTGATTTCTACCTCCGCAGCTTTGAGCATAGAGAAGAGCTCGGGAATCGTCTTCTGCATCCCTTGCATATTATAGTTCATCACGAAGCCTTTATAGCTTGGTGGCAGTGATTGAAGAACTCTATCAATGACACTATCCTCGTCAACTTTGCAACCAAGTTGAGTCATATGATTGTAGTACCCAGACATTCTGAGTAAGTGTTCACTGATAGAACTATTCTCCTCCATCTTGTAGCTGTAGAACTTATTGGAAATCTCATATTTCTCAATCCGGGCATTTGCTTGAAATATTAACTTCAACTCCTGGAACATCTCATATGGTCCATGACGTTCAAAACGTCGTTGAAGTCCCGGTTCTAAGCCGTAAAGCATGGCACACTGAACAATCGTGTAGTCATCAGACCGCGTCTGCCAGACGTTCAAAGCGTCTACATTAGCGGGAGGGGGCTTTTCACCTAGCGGTGCTTCAAGGACATAATTCTTCTGTGCAGCAATGAGGATAATCCTCAAGTAACGGACCCAGTCCGTGTAATTGCTACCATCATCTTTCAACGTAGCTTTCTCTAGGAATGCATTAAAATTCAAAGGAACGGTAGCACGGGCCATTGATCTACAACAACATAGATATGCAAAAACTATCAGGACTAAGTTCATGATAAATTAAAGTTCAATTAATCATATTACTTAAAGAACTCCCACTTAGATTGGAATCCCTCCGGTCATCTAAATGATCACGTGATCCAAATCAACTAAACCATGTCCGATCATCATGTGAGATGGAGTAGTTTCAATGGTGAACATCTTATGTTGATCATATCTACTATATGATTCACGTTCAACCTTTCGGTTTCCAGTGTTCCAAGGCCATATCTGCATATGCTAGGCTCGTCAAGCTTAACCCGAGTATTCTGCGTGTGCAAAACTGGCTTACACCCGTTGTATTTGAACGTAGAGCTTATCACACCCGATCATCACGTGGTGTCTCGACACGACGAACTTTCGCAACGGTGCATACTCAGGGAGAACACTTATACCTTGAAATTTTGTAAGGGATCATCTTATAATGCTACCGTCGTTCTAAGCAAAATAAGAAGTATAATAAGATAAACATCACATGAAATCAAAATATGTGACATGATATGGCCATCATCATCTTGTGCTTTTGATCTCCATCTCCAAAGCATCGTCATGATCACCTTCGTCACCGGTGCGACACCTTGATCTCCATCGTAGCATCGTTGTCGTCTCGCCAACTATTGCTTCTACGACTATCGCTACCGCTTAGTGATAAAGTAAAGCAATTACATGGCGATTGCATTTCATACAATAAAGCGACAACCATATGGCTCCTGCCAGTTGCCGATAACTTTACAAAACATGATCATCTCATACAAAACCGTATATCTCATCATGTCTTGACCATATCACATCACAACATGCCCTACAAAAACAAGTTAGACGTCCTCTACTTTGTTGTTGCAAGTTTTACGTGGCTGCTACGGGCTTAGCAAGAACCGTTCTTACCTACGCATACCAAAACCACAACGATGTTTCGTCAAGTATGTGCTGTTTTAACCTTCACAAGGACCGGGCGTAGCGACACTTGATTCAGCTAAAGTGAGAGAGACAGACACCCGCCAGTCACCTTTAAGCAACGAGTGCTCATAACGGTGAAACCAGTCTCGCGTAAGCGTACGCGTAATGTCGGTCCGGGCCGCTTCATCTCACAATACCACCGAAGCAAAGTATGACATGCTGGTAAGCAGTATGACTAGTATCGCCCACAACTCATTGTGTTCTACTCGTGCATATCATCTACGCATAGACCTGGCTCTGATACCACTGTTGGGGAACGTAGTATTTTCAAAATTTTCCTACGATCACGCAAGATCTATCTACTAGATGCATAGCAACGAGGGGAAGAGTGTGTCTACGCACCCTCGTAGACCGGGAGCGGAAGCGTCAAGTGACGCGGTTGATGTAGTCAAACTTCTTCGCGATCCAACCGATCAATCACCGAACGTACGACACCTTCGCGTTTGGCACACGTTCAGCTTGATGACGTCCCACGAGCTCTTGATCCAATTGAGCTTCACGGGAGAGTTTCGTCAGCACGACGGCGTGGTGACGGATTTGATGTATCTACCGGCGCAGGGCTTCGCCTAAGCACTGCAACGGTATAATCGAGGTGTGTTTCTGTGGAGGGGGGCACCGCACACGGTTGGGAGAGATCAACTGATCAACTTGTGTGTCCGAGGGTGCCCCCTGCCCCCGTATATAAAGGAGCAAGGGGAGGGGCCGGCCAGCCCTTCTATGGCGTGCCAGGGAGGCAATCCTAATAGGAATAGGATTGCAATCCTATTCCTAGTAGGAGTCCACCAAGAAGGAAGAGAGGGAAATGAAGGAGAGGGAGAGGTGGCGCCCCCAATCCTAGTCCAACTAGGATTCCCTGGTGGGGCGCCGGCCATCCTCTATGGGCTGCCTCTCTTCTTTCCTCAAGGCCCACTATGGACCATCCCCCTCGCGGGGGGTTCCGGTAACCCCCTCCGGCAATCCGGTTAAATCCGAAACTTTTCCGGAACACTTCCGGTGTCCGAATATAGTCGTCCAATATATCAATCTTTATGTCTCGGACATTCCGAGACTCCTCGTCATGTCCGTGATCTCATCCGGGACTCCGAACTTCCTTCGATACATCAAAACTCATAAACTCATAATACCGATCGTCATCAAACGTTAAGCGTGCGGACCCTACGGGTTCGAGAACTATGTAGACATGACCGAGACTCATCTCCGGTCAATAACCAATAGCGGAACCTGGATGCTCATATTGGTTCCTACATATTCTACGAAGATCTTTATCGGTCGAACCGCATAACAACATATGTTGTTCCTTTTGTCATCGGTATGTTACTTGCCCGAGATTCGATCGTCGGTATCTCTATAACTAGTTCAATCTCGTTACCGGCAAGTCTCTTTACTCGTTCCGTAATACATCATCTCGTGACTAACTCATTAGTCATTTGCTTGCAAGGCTTATTATGATGTGCATTACCGAGAGGGCCCAGAGATACCTCTCCGACACTCGGAGTGACAAATCCTAGTCTTGATCTATGCCAACACGACGAATACTTTCGGAGACACCTGTAGAGCATCTTTATGATCACCCAGTTACGTTGTGACGTTTGATAGCACACAAGGTGTTCCTACGGTATTCGGGAGTTGCATAATCTCATAGTCATAGGAACATGTATAAGTTATAAAGAAAGCAATAGCAGAAAAACTAAACGATCATAGTGCTAAGCTAACGGATGGGTCTAGTCCATTACATCATTCTTCTAATGATGTGATCCCGTTGATCAAATGACAACTCATGTCTATGGCTAGGAAACATAACCATCTTTGACCAATGAGCTAGTCTAGTAGAGGCATACTAGGGACATACTGTTTTGTCTATGTATTCACACATGTATCAAGTTTCTGGTTAATACAATTCTAGCATGAATAAAAGACATTTATCATGATATAAGGAAATACAAATAACATCTTTATTATTGCCTCTAGGGCATATTTCCTTCATTAATAGTACGGATTTCCTATGACCAAAAGAAACAAAAAGGCAACGGAACATTCGTCTTCGATCTTTTCCTTCTTAGAGGGAAGGCCTAACCGTCTTGTGCCACATGCTATAAACCTGAGTAATATTGACGCACGATTAGTCCACACACGGGTTGTCATCATCACCAAAACCTTAGGCAAGAGATGCCCTTACCGCAACCCGACCTAGACTTAATAGAGAGGTCATGCACGCCGGACTAAACCCTATGCCCCCAGGGGTCATGGGCCAATCACCCTGGGAACTCCTGTACATTGCGTGGGCGGCCGGTGAGCAGACCTAGCAACGACCTTTAAAAAGGTAGGAGCCTAACCCGTCCATCCCGGCGCGCGCCGCTCAGTCGCAATGACGTCAGTTAAGCTTCAGCTGATGCATACGACGCAGAACGCCCATACTATGCCCACGTGATGGTTAGCGCTATCAGGCCAGAGGCCCCTTGGATCAAATATCCAAACCATTTAGTGTCTTGGGAACGCGTGGTAACGAGCAGAGACTCACGAACATGTGACCCCATCGCCCCGTCTCGAGAACTGGCAGCAAGGGCGAGTGCCCGGCCACGCCTCGTACTTATCTTGCGGGCACCTTCCAGGTCAACCCGACTGCACATCACTCGCAATTAAGCTCGCGCGGGTACCCCTCAGTGTCGACCCGTCTTTAGTAACCAGGTTCAGTGTAAAGTCATAGTAACCATAGTAACCGTGTGTCTGACACCAAAGGAAAACCTGAGGAAATCACCCTCGATGGAATTCCACCTGATGTTTCTCGTCAAGGTGAACGAAAGATGAGTCACCCTCGAGGGCCACTCTTGAGGAGTTGCACGACAGTGTCGTTATCGGGAGTGGAGAAAGAGGAATCACCCTCGATGACCACAACCGATGAACTAACCTACAAGGTTAACATCAGAAGTGCAGATGAGGTCTCACCCTCGGCACTCGATAGTAACCCAGTAGTGTCGAGCAACTAAGGGGAAAGTGATGTGCGGTGCCAGGTCCTGGTCTTCGATCCCGTTGATCGGGCCTTCTGATAATCCAGCAGGGCAGTCGGGACAATGTGGGGGGTCACTGATGGATCTCTAACTAGCCTATACTAAGCAGTTTAGTATAAACATGTAAGGTATGAAAGAAGGTATCAACAGCAGGCTATGCATCAGAATAGGATCATACAAAAAGCAGTAGCAGTTCTAATGCAAGCATAAGTGAGAAAGGAATGGGTGATATCAGAGTGATCAAGGGGGGTTGGCTTGCCTGGTTGCTCTGGCAAGAAGAGGGGTCCTCAACACCGTAGTCGATCACCGGTAGCATAAGCATCGCGGTCTATCGGAGAGAAGAGGGGGAAGAAACAATAAATACAAAGCATACAGATGCAACAGAGAAGCACGACATGTCAGCACGCAGTGCTAGGGTGCTCAAACGCGGTGCTACACGATACCGGCGAAGGGGAAAAACATCCGGGAAAGTATTCCCGAAGTTTGGCTTTTTCGGACAAATGAGTCGGAGGGGGAAAGTTGCAGGTTCACTATGCTAGGGACGTGTGGCGAACGAACGAACCACGTATTCGGATTCGTCTCGTCGTTCTGAGCTATTTTCATATATAAAACATTTTCATCCGAGTTACAGATTATTTTATATGATTTTCCGAAGTTTAAACAATATTATGAAATTATTAAATTAAATTCAAAAGGCTTATTGCGTCAGCATGACATCATGCTAATGTCAGCAGGGTCAACAGTGAACTTTGACTTGGTTGACTGGTCAAAAGGGGCAATGGGGCCCACTGTCATAGACTGACTAAAATTAATAGTTAATTAGCTAACTAAACAGATTAATTAGGTTAGGTTAATTAATATGATTAATTAAGTTAACGAATTACCAATTAATTAATTAATTAAATTATTAAATTATTAATTATTAATTATTTTTAAACATTAACATTTTTCTTTTCTTGAAAAAAACGTTTAGGGGCGGGCCCCACGTGCAGTGGCACATGGGCCAATAGGGCTATCGGGCGCCGGGGCGAACGGGCGAACGGGCATGAGAGCCTGCTCGTGCGCCCGAGGCCACCACCGGCCAAGGAGGGCGCCAGCCCAGCACGTGGGGGCGGCGGAGCCAGGCGGGCGCGGCGGCCAGGTGAGGCAAGGCAGAGGCGGGCGAGCCGTGGGTCGGCCGGGGCGGCCGCGACGCGGAGGAGGGGCCGCCAAGGGTAGCGGCAGCAGCGGCCAAAGACAGCGAGGGCGGAGCGGTCGCGCGGCAGAGGTGGGGCGAGTTGAAGTGGCGGGCGGCGGCGGCAGTGGAGCTGGAGACGGAGGGAGTGGTGGCGCAAGCGGGTGCCAACGGTGACGAGGAGGGGGCCGCGGGGCGAGCGGTCGGCTGACCAGGGCGGGCGCGGGTGCGTGTGGCTAGGACGAGCGACAGGCGCAGCAGCAAGGAGCAGTGCTAGCCGCAGAGCGATGGGGCTAAGCACGTAAGAACACTACGCGTGTACTGAGCGCGTCTACAAGCCCAGTTGAGCTCGACGGTAACCGCATCAACAGCGGCGAGCGGCATGGCAGTTCGGTAACGGCGGAGACGATGTAGAGAGCGAGCTACAACCTAGGAAAGAAGAAGGGGGCGGTGCTCACAGCGTCCCTGCAGAGGTGCTAGAGCGTGCTCGAGGAAGAGCTTGTGGTGGTCGGATTCGACGGAGCTCGCCGGCGACCGAAGACGAAGAATACGACGGCGACAACGCGATGCAGGGGCCCCGAGCGTGTGGAGGACGAGGATGACGCAGGGGAGTCCGTGGAACAACCGGTTGAGCCCCGGGGAGGCCGTTGTCCATGGCCATGGCGACGTGACGGCGGCGGCAGCTCTCTATGGGGCGAGTCCAGAAGGGGGAAAAGGGGATATGGACGCGAGGAAGGGGACGGATAGGGTTAGGGTTTGGGCGTCGGGGAGGGGGTCTTATAGGCGCCGATGTCACCGGGGTAGTCATCGGATGGTCGCCACGGTGATGGCCGGGGCCGTGTCGGCCATCGGTGCTGTCCACGCCTCCTATGTGAACAGGGGAGGGGGAAACAGGGAGCGCTGTAGGCCGGCCTGGTGGGAATAGTTGCTTCGGCCGACTGGGCCAAGTGGCCCAGGGGACATTTCCTTTTTATTTTGTATTTTATTTTGTGTTTTGTTTATTTATTTACTTATTCTGTTTTATTTAATTTTAGCTTTTATAAAAATATAGCACTAGCCCCTAAATTAGTCTTAACAATTATACCACAGCCACAACTATTTTGGCACTAAAATAAATTAGTTTATATTTGTTTATTATTTAAGAAGCATTTAAACAAATGTTTTAGCCACTGTTATATTCATCAAAAGGGCATTTAAATACTTTATAAGATATAGGTTTCAACATGACAAATATCCAAAGATTATTTTCCATAATTTGAACATTTTTGTTTTGACACTTTGAAAACTTTATTTATTTGACTTATTTTAATTTTGAATTGGAACCAGTTTGAACCTAAGTGATTTCTAGCAACAGTAAAAGCGATGACGTGGCATCATTATCAGTGGATTACTGTAGCTTAATTATCTGGACGTTACACATTTGCATCATGATCATCATTGTAGTGTGCATATTTGATTTGTGCTTGTTATATTTGTGAACTCCTCCTCATCTTCTTTGCCGTTTCATCTTGCCCTTACCATCTAATCCATCATCAAGTGCAACACCCCATCTCTAGCTTCTTTATTTTAATTCTATTCGGTTATGCAAGTGGCATATTTCCTGCCTCCGTTAATGTTCATTCTTTTCCTAGAAATTCCCAACCATGCCTTCAACCTCTCTGCCAAATTTCAGCTCATTTTGGTTTGATTTGGTTGGGTTCAAAAATGGCTGAAGTTTGAATTAATTCAAACTTGAATTATTTTTCTATCTATAAAAATTGCCAAGCCAATTTACTAAAATCTTGCATAATCTATGCATTCCTGAGATCTTTGTATTCCAGCCTACTCCCTCTCCTAAGTCCCTGTGATGTTTCCCTTTGTTTTCTGCCTGAAGAAATTCGAAGAAAAGAAATTAAGGCACGGGAGAGAGAGCAGCAGCAGCGGCCCAGCACAGCAGTAGTGCAGCAGCAGCGCAGCCCAGCAGTCCGAGCAGCCGCATCCCATGTCGACCTCCCATGGTTAATTCTTCCAGCATGGCAATTTTGCACCCTCCCGGTCCCGCCTGGCAGCCTCTCCTTTCTCTCCTTTTTCTTCCTCCTCTCTCTCCTTTCCCCCTCACAGTAAACTCCAGCGCCAGGAGCACATGGCCACGAGGGCAAGCCCCGATGCCGCACCCCCTCCTATAAAGCCGCCCCGGGCCTCGCCCTACGGTTTCTCTCCTTCCCTCTGCGCCGCCGCCTCTCCACAAATATCCACTATCGCCCTGCCCCGCTGCTTCTAGGAGCCATGGCCGGCGAGGCCATGAGCTTCCCTCCAGCATAGGAGCTCCGCTGGCCTCCCTCCCCACGCCTTCGAGCACCGCAACGCTGTCACGGTTCCATTCAGACGCCAAGGCGCGCCCAAGGATCACCATGTTCCTTGACGTTATCTTCGTCATATTCCTCTGCTTCACGGACCCACGCGCATCCGTCGATCATCGCGTCCTCCCGTCGTCTCCGATCACCCACGACCTTGTTCGACTCCAGCAACAACCCCAGGGTGAAGCCCCGCTCCTCCCCAACTCTCTCTTCTGTTCAATTCTGTCGCCGTAGTCATCTTCCCGAGCCCCCTATTCCATATCCGCCATGGGCGAGTTTCTGCAAGTCACCTTGCATGCCCACCCTGCCATGCACACTCACTCCCGCGGGCGCCCTTCTTGCTTTGCCTGGCTGCCGCGCCTCTGCTTCGCCCTTATCTCGCGCGCAGCCGCACCGCACCACCTAGCCATGCCATGCTGTCAGTGTATTTGGATCGACACCTATGGGATCACAAGAATCCCTACTACGGTTGCGGGGCGCGGGGTTGAGAGATGAGCGGATCTAACGATCAGGAAACGGTTCCTTTACCCAGGTTCAGGCCGCAAAGATGCGTAAAACCCTACTCCTGCTTTGGTGGATTATATGTTGGTGTTCTCCAGCTAACGAGGAGCTCCAAAAGATTCGTGAGGGGTTCCGAAAAGCCGAATCCTTCTCCTGGTCACCTCAGGCCTCCTTTTATAGGGAAAAGGGGCTGCATAGTGGCACACATGAGGTGGAAAGGGCACAGTGATGCGAGGTTATCCCTCGCATTACAGGACAAGGTGCATTCAATGCGCCCTGCTTAGGTGTCCTTGCTTTATCGGGGACGAGGGGACACGCCCGTCTTGTTCGTCGCCGCTCGTCCTCGTGTCGACACGCGCCCTGGCCAGCGGTGCCTGAGGTGCCATGTAGGCAGATAGGCAGCTGAGGTGGCGCAACGGCGGGCCTCCACGAAGATCTGTGGGTTGCCACGTAGGAGTCCGTCCAGCTGGTTGGGTCGGCAGCTGATGGGTCGGTGGAGACCCGGTTGGTGCGGGCCTGATGGTGGCCCCGTGGGTGTCCTCGGCAAGAGCCTTGCCGGGGCCCCGGCAAGGGTCTTGCCGTGGCGCCCGCTGTCATCCCCGGCAAGGTGCTTGACGGGGGTCTTGTGGACCTCCTTGGCTGGGATCCCGCCAAGGGTCGTCTTCTTACCTTGCATTTGATCTTGAAGGTCTTCACAAAGATCTGCATGCCAGCACGGGGATATCTCCCGAATCCTCCCCCCATGGGGGTGGTGGACTCAAGGGTGATTCGCTCCGTAGGTGGGGGGGGGGAGGGGGGTAGCTGTCGCGGCAAGGGTCTTGCCGGGGCTGCCAGAGCTGGTCCCGGCAAGGATCTTGCCAGGGGAAACTGCTTCGTCCCCTTGCTCTTCGTGGTCTTGTTCTTGGTGTCACTCCAGTCTTCATCAAGCATCAGTCTTGCCCCGGCTTGCCTCCCTTGCCTTGCTTGGTGGGATGGCGTCGTGGCTTAGACTGCCCGTGCACAGTCATAGGGGTACAAAAAGTGCACCCCTCGTTTTGTACACCGACAGGAGCCCCCGGGCCTGGGCCACACATAAGCGCGACACGTTATTGGGCCAGGCCCAGAACGGTGTGCGGGCAGGCGGGGTGGTTCTTACTGCGGTAGAATTTTCGCGCGCTGCGCCTCCCACGGCCCGCGCGAGCGGCGCGGGGTGGAGGGGCGTGCGTGACGTGGGCGGCATGCGTGGGGCGGTTTCCGCACGCATGCGTCACGTCGCTGTAAATGCGGAAGGAGGCGGCCCGCGCCTTCCCCGTAAACAGGGGAAGGTGTGGGGGCGTGGCCCGCTGACCGGATGGGGCCGAGGCGCGGTCTGCTAGGCGTCCCTCCCCCATGATCACGGGGTAGGGAGAAGTCGCCTCACCCGTCCCTTCGGTCCCGCGCGTTCGCCACGTGCCCTCCATGCGTTCAAGGTGGCGAGCGGTGGAGGCGGGAAACCGAGCCGTCGTTGGTTGTTGCGGCGGGTCGGCCCCAGCCCCTCTCGCCTTCTGCGTCTTGCTTGGCCGAGCGGGGCGGTCGAGCTCCAGCCCCGCCCCTTTATAAAGGGCGGAGGGAGGGGACGGCGCTCCACACTCCTCCATCTTCTTTCTCCTCCAGCTTCTACTCCTTTCTTCTATCCGCCATGAAGAAGGAAAACCCCGGCTCCTCAACGGTGGGGGCGAGGGTCGCCGCTCGACAGCGCGTCCCCCCTTCTCCTGCACCCGCAGTGGTTGAACCAGCTACGAGGGGAAGAGGGAGAGGGCGAGGCCGTGGGCAAGGCCAGGGTGCTCGGGGAAGAGGAAGACGGGGTGGCTCGCCGGCATCGCCCCTGCCAGCAGCTCCTCCTCCGGTGGAAGGTCATGTTGGAGATGACCCCTGCGAATTCTTCATTAGGATGCAAGGGTCGCCGCGCCGTCGCCTTCGTCTCCCGACCCCGTTTGTGCGGGAGATGGAGGCGAACCCGCCGGAGTCGCTGCGGTTGCACATGAGGGGTTGTGGGATCAGTGGTACGCGAGCCGTCATCGACTTCCCCGCCCCTCATGTGATGTATCTTCGTCGAGGATGGAAGAGGTTCACCCACATCCACAGCCTGACGGACGGGCTCACTCTCCACTTCAAGCTGATGGAGGATGGCCACCTCTCCGTCAAGGTCTTCGGGCACCTCGGAACTCGCGCGAGGTGCTGCATAGAGAGCTCCTCTGACGACGAAGACTCCTCCTCGAACGAGGGTGACTAGGAGGACAGCGACAGCGACGACGAGGGCGGGGGACGGCAGGATGACGGGTCCGACTAGGTGTCGGGCTCCACTCCTGGTGGCACCGGCGACCCCATCATCCGCGTCGCCGGCTCCTTGAACTTCTCGAGGTCTTCTCCTTGGCGGCTGGCGTAGGGAGGCAGCGGAAGAGGAAGAGGAAGAAGGTGGACGGCAAGGTCGTCATGTCGGAGTACGTGGGCACCGACGCCTTCGTCTCCTACCGACGTCCTGCCGCCTCGTCTTCGAGCTCAGCCTCCGGCGCCGTCATCACCGTCCAGCCCCGGGGAGGCTGCCGAGATGCCTTCTCGGTGTCTTCTATCACCCGTAGCTCGCCTAGGCACCCCTTTTGCCCTTCTCGCCTCCTTGACCTACCTCCTGAGGAGAGGGACAAGAAAGGCATTACGGGCATCTTATCTCTTTTTAGTCTGTAAGCCTTCGGGCATCTGTAAAGTTTAAAACTTGTAATCCCCCTTATTCATGTCTTTCATCCCCTATGGACTGTACCTGAATGGAATGTTTTTAATGAAAAAGGAATGTCTGCCGGGGCCTTTTGTTCGTAGGTAAAAACCCACTACAGGGAATAAATCCCTGATATCCTTAAGATGAACATTTTCTCGCCCGGCGACAAGCCCTGCCATTTCCCCACTTCGCTCGAACTTTCTCACTCTCTTGGCGGAGGCAGGGATGAAGCGGGCCTAGGCTCCTCGTCTTATCCTTTTGCTGCCGCGACTGCGAGCAAACTTGGTCCCAGGGACGAGCCTTAGGACCTAGAGTTATGGGAGCACGGTAGCTCAAGGAAAAGAACGAGGTTTCGCATACCTCAGTCCATAGCAGAATGCATGACAAGGGAAAAAGGACTTATCTGAGATTGCAGCCCTCGGCAACCCTGGTCTGCCGCGGGCGAATTCTTGCTCTTGTAGCCCCCGGCAATGCTGGCTTGCCGGGGTCCAAGTACTGATTTGTTCTTCTCTCCTTCCTTCATGTGGCCTCGGCAAGGATGCCTGTGCGTCCTGTAAACCAAGGATGACAGAGGAAAGATAAAGACTCGACCTCTAAGCTAGGGGTTAGCCGCTGCTAAGCACTATCAACCCTAACCAAGGACGAGATTCGACTCAGCATGCATGCTTAAACTTAGGGCGCCAGCGCTTCATTTATTTATGCTCAGGGTCTGCGCCTGGCTTTGCACAAAGGGTTACATGCCTTGCCGGCAAAGCTTTTAGAAAAGGGTGGCTTGCCGGGAGGCCCGGCAAGCCGCGCCTTATGGGTAAAACTTGCGAAGATGCTCGATGTTCCAGGAGTTACTCACCGGAACGGCATCCTCGGTCTGCAGGCGGACTGCGCCAGGCCTGGTGACTCGTATTACCCGATAAGGGCCCTCCCACTTCGGTGTCAACTTGTTCGTATTCCTGGCCGATTGAACGCGCCGGAGAACAAGGTCACCTTCCTCAAAGCTTCGGGCATGAACCTTGCGGCTATGGTAGCAGCACAAGGCTTGCTAGTAGCGCGCTGCTCTCACAGCCGCCCGAAGACGATCTTCCTCAAGGAGCATCGTGTCATCTTGCCGCAATTGCTCTTGCTCAAGCTCATCATTAGCGAGCACTCGAGGCGACCCGTATATGAGTTCCGTAGGGAGAACTTCTTCTGCCCCGTATATCAGGGCAAAGGGCGTCTGGCCGGTGGCTCGATTTGGCGTCGTCCTGATCGACCAAAGAACCACCGACAATTCATCAATCCAGCGCCTCCCGCTCTTGTGCAGCCTGTCAAAGGTCTTTGTCCTTAATCCTCGCAGCACTTCAGCATTTGCCCTCTCAGCTTGACCATTGCTTCGGGGGTGAGCAACGGAAGCGAAACAGACCTTGCTGCCGAGGTCTTGGGTATATTGCATGAAGGTGCGGCTTGTAAACTGCATGCCGTTGTCGGTGATAATCCTATTGGGTACACCAAAACGGCACACTAGCCCCTTGAAGAACTTGACGGCTGACTAAGCTGTGACCTTCCTCACTGCTTCCACTTCTGGCCACTTTGTGAACTTGTTGATTGCAACGTACAAGTACTCAAAGCCCCCGACGGCACGGGGGAAAGGGCCCAGTATGTCAAGCCCCCAGACCGAGAAGGGCCAGGAGAGAGGAATGGTTTGAAGGGCTAGAGCTGGTTGATGAAGCTTCTTTGAATGGATTTGGCATGCTTCACACCTGGTGACCAGCGCCGCCGCATCCTGGAGGGCAGTGGGCCAGAAGAAGCCTTGCCGAAATGCCTTGCCGGCAAGGGCTCTTGACCCTATGTGGGATCCACACATGCCTCCATGTATTTCCGCCAACAGCTCCAGTCCTTCCTCCCGAGGGATGCACTTCAATTTCACACCGTTCGGTCTCCTCCTGTACAGGACGTCATCGACGAACTGATACATGACGGACCGACGGGCTACTTTCTCCGCTTCTTCCTACTCCTCAGGAAGTTCCCTAGTCTGAAGGAATCAGACGGTATGCTGCGCCCACGCTGGAGCCTGGGGCTCGACGGCGAGGACTAAAGGCATTTCCTCCGCCAAGGGAGTGGCCATCTCGACGACAAAAGCTTGACGCTCCGCCGTGTTGGGGAACGTAGTATTTTAAAATTTTCCTACGATCACACAAGATCTATCTACCAGATGCATAGCAACGAGAGGGAAGAGTGTGTCTACGTACCCTCGTAGACCGGAAGCGGAAGCGTCAAGTGATGCGGTTGATGTAGTCGAACTTCTTCACGATTCAACCGATCAAGTACCGAACGTACGGCACCTCCGTGTTCAGCACACGTTCAGCTTGATGACGTCCCACGAGCTCAGTTGAGCTTCACGGGAGAGTTTTGTCAGCACGACGGCGTGGTGACGGATATGATGTATCTACCGGCGCAGGGCTTCTCCTAAGTAATGCGATGGTATGACCGAGGTGTGTTTCTGTGGAGGGGGGCACCGCACACGGCTGGAACAATTCAACTTGTGTGTCTTTGGGTGCCCCCTGCCCCCGTATATAAAGGAGCAAGAGGGGAGGGCCGGCCGGCCTCCTATGGTGCGGCTAGGGCAATCCTACTAGGAATAGGATTGCAATCCTATTCCTAGTAGGAGTCCATCAAGAAGGAAGAGAGGGAAAGGAAAAGAGGGAGAGGTGGCGCCCCCCCAATCCTAGTCCAACTAGAATCCCTAGGTGGGGCGCCGGCCAGCCTCTATGGGCTGCCTCTCTCCTTTCCTCAAGGCCCACTATGGACCATCCCCCCTCGTAGGGGGTTCCAGTAACCCCCTCCGGCAATCCAGTTAAATCCGAAACTTTTCCGGAACACTTCCGGTGTCCGAATATAGTCGTCCAATATATCAATCTTTATGTCTCGGACATTCTGAGACTCCTCGCCATGTCCGTGATCTCATCCGAGACTCCGAACTACCTTCGGTACATCAAAACTCATAAACTCATAATACCGATCGTCATCAAACGTTAAGCGTGCGGACCCTACGGGTTCGAGAACTATGTAGACATGACCGAGACTCATCTCCGGTCAATAACCAATAGCGGAACCTGGATGTTCATATTGGCTTGTACATAGTCTACGAAGATCTTTTATCGGTCAAACCGCATAACAACATACGTTGTTCCTTTTGTCATCGGTATGTTACTTGCCCGAGATTCGATCGTCGGTATCTCTATACCTAGTTCAATCTCGTTACCGGCAAGTCTCTTTAGTCGTTCCGTAACACATCATCTCGTGACTAACTCATTAGTCTTTTTGCTTGCAAGGCTTATTGTGATGTGTGTTACCGAGAGGGCCCAGAGATACCTCTCCGACACTCGGAGTGACAAATCCTAATCTTGATCTATGCCAGCACCACGAATACTTTCGGAGGCACCTGTAGAGCATCTTTATGATCACCCAGTTACGTTGTGACGTTTGATAGCACACAAGGTGTTCCTACGGTATTCGGGAGTTGCATAATCTCATAGTCATAGGAACATGTATAAGTCATGCAGAAAGCAATAGCAGTAAAACTAAACGATCATAGTGCTATGCTAACGGATGGGTCTTGTCCATCACATCATTCTCCTAATGATGTGATCCCGTTGATCAAATGACAACTCATGTCTATGGCTAGGAAACATAACCATATTTGGTCAATGAGCTAGTCTAGTAGAGGCATACTAGGGACATACTGTTTTGTCTATGTATCCACACATGTACTAAGTTTCCGGTTAATACAATTCTAGCATGAATAAAAGACATTTATCATGATATAAGGAAATACAAATAACATCTTTATTATTGCCTCTAGGGCATATTTCCTTCAGTCTCCCACTTGAACTAGAGTCAATAATCTAGATTACAAAGTGATGATCCTCACACCCATGGAGTCCTGGTGCTGATCATGTTTTGCCCGTGGAAGAGGTTTAGTCAACGGGTCTGCAACATTCAGATCTGTATGTATTTTGCAAATCTCTATGTCTCCCTCCTTGACTAGATCGCAGATGGAATTGAAGCGTCTTTTGATGTGCTTTGTTCTCTTGTGAAACCTGGATTCCTTCGCCAAGGCTATTGCTCCAGTGTTGTCACAAAAGATTTTCATTGGACCCGATGCACTAGGTATAACACCTAGATCGGATATGAACTCCTTCATCCAGACTCCTTCATTTGCTGCTTCCGAAGCAGCTATGTATTCCGCTTCACACGTAGATCCCGCCACGATGCTCTGCTTGGAACTGCACCAACTGACAGCTCCACCGTTCAATAAAAATACATATCCGGTTTGTCACTTAGAGTCATCCGGATCAGTGTCAAAGCTAGAATCGACGTAACCGTTTACGACGAGCTCTTTGTCACCTCCATACACGAGAAACATATCCTTAGTCCTTTTCAGGTATTTCAGGATGTTCTTGACCGCTGTCTAGTGATCCACTCCTGGATTACTTTGGTACCTCCCCGTTAAACTTATCGTAAGGCACACATCAGGTTTGGTACACAGCATTGCATACATGATAGATCCTATGGCTGAGGCATAGGGAATGACTTTCATTTTCTCTCTATCTACTGCAGTGGTCGGGCATTGAGTCTTACTCAACTTCATACCTTGTAATACAGGCAAGAACCCTTTCTTTGACTGATCCATTTTTAACTTCTTCAAAATCTTATCAAGGTATGTGCTTTGTGAAAGTCCAATTAAGCGTATTGATCTATCTCTATAGATCTTGATGCCTAATATATAAGCAGCTTCACCGAGGTCTTTCGTTGAAAAACTCTTATTCAAGTATCCTTTTATGCTATCAAGAAATTCTATATCATTTCCAATCAGCAATATGTCATCCACATATAATATTAGAAATGCTATAGAGCTCCCACTCACTTTCTTGTAAATACAGGCTTCTCCAAAAGTCTGTATAAAACCATAAGCTTTGATCACCTCATCAAAGCGTATATTCCAACTCCGAGATGCTTGCACCAGTCCATAGATGGATCGCTGGAGCTTGCACACTTTGTTAGCACCTTTCGGATCGACAAAACCTTCTGGTTGCATCATATACAACTCTTCTTTGAGATATCCATTCAGGAATGCAGTTTTGACATCCATTTGCCAGATCTCATAATCATAAAATGCGGCAATTGCTAACATGATTCGGACAGACTTAAGCATCGCTACAGGTGATAAAGTCTCATCGTAGTCAACTCCTTGAACTTGTCGAAACCCTTTCGCAACAAGTCGAGCTTTGTAAACAGTAACATTACCGTCTGCGTCGGTCTTCCTCTTGAAGATCCATTTATTTTCGATGGCCTGCCGATCATCGGGCAAGTCAACCAAAGTCCATACTTTGTTCTCATACATGGATCCCATCTCAGATTTCATGGCCTCAAGCCATTTTGCGGAATCTGGGCTCATCATCGCTTCTTCATAGTTCGTAGGTTCATCATGGTCTAGTAACATGATTTCCAGAACTGGGTTGCCGTACCACTCTGGTGCGGAACGTACTCTGGTTGATCTACGACGTTCAGCAGAAACTTGATCTGAAGTTTCATGATCATCATCATTAACTTCCTCACTGATTGGTGTAGGAATCACTGGAACAATTTTCTGTGATGTACTGCTTTCCAATTCAGGAGAAGGTACAATTACCTCATCAAGTTCTACTTTCCTCCCACTCACTTCTTTCGAGAGAAACTCCTTCTCTAGAAAGGATCCATTCTTAGCAACGAATATCATGCCTTCGGATCTGTGATAGAAGGTGTACCCAACAGTCTTATTTGGGTATCCTATGAAGACACATTTCTCCGACTTGGGTTCGAGCTTATCAGGTTGAAGCTTTTTCACATAAGCATCGCAGCCCCAAACTTTAAGAAACGACAACTTTGGTTTCTTGCCAAACCATAGTTCATAAGGTGTCGTATCAACGGATTTAGATGGTGCCCTATTTAGCGTGAATGCAGCTGTCTCTAAAGCATAACCCCAAAACGATAGTGGTAAATCGGTGAGAGACATCGTAGATCGCACCATATCCAATAAAGTACGGTTACGACGTCCGGACACACCATTACGCTGTGGTGTTCCGGGTGGCGTGAGTTGTGAAACTATTCCACATTGTTTCAAATGAAGACCAAACTCGTAACTCAAATATTCTCCTCCACGATCAGATCGTAGAAACTTTATTTTCTTGTTACGATGATTCTCTACTTCACTCTGAAATTCTTTGAACTTTTCAAATGTTTCAGACTTGTGCTTCATTAAGTAGATATACCCATATCTGCTCAAATCATCAGTGAAGGTCAGAAAATAATGATACCCGCCGCGAGCTTCAACACTCATTGGCCCACATACATCAGTATGTATGATTTCCAATAAATCTGTTGCTCGCTCCATAGTTCCAGAGAACGGAGTTTTAGTCATCTTGCCCATGAGGCATGGTTCGCAAGCACCAAGTGATTCATAATCAAGTGATTCTAAAAGTCCATCACTATGGAGTTTCTTCATGCGTTTTACACCAATATGACCTAAACGGCAGTGCCACAAATAAGTTGCACTATCATTATTAACCTTGCATCTTTTGGTTTCAATATGATGAATATGTGTATCACTACAATCGAGATCCAATAAGAATAGACCACTCTTCAAGGGTGCATGACCATAAAAGATATTATTCATAAAAATAGAACAACCATTATTCTCTGATTTAAATGAATAACCGTCTCGCAACAAACAAGATCCAGATATAATGTTCATGCTCAATGCTGGCACCAAATAACAATTATTTAGGTCTAAAACTAATCTCGAAGGTAGATGTAGAGGTAGCGTGCCGACGGCGATCACATCGACTTTGGAACCATTTCCCACACGCATCGTCACCTCGTCCTTAGCCAATCTTCGTTTAATTCGTAGTCCCTGTTTCGAGTTACAAATATTAGCAACCGAACCGGTATCAAATACCCAGGTACTACTACGAGCATTAGTAAGGTACACATCAATAACATGTATATCACATATACCTTTGTTCACCTTGCCATCCTTCTTATCCGCCAAATACTTGGGGCAGTTCCGCTTCCAGTGTCCAGTCCCCTTGCAGTAGAAGCACTCAGTTTCAGGCTTGGCTCCAGACTTGGGTTTCTTCGTGGGAGTAGCAACTGTTTTGCTATTCTTCTTGAAGTTCCCCTTCTTTCCCTTGCCCTTTTTCTTGAAACTAGTGGTCTTGTTAACCATCAACACTTGATGCTCCTTTTTGATTTCTACCTCCGCAGCCTTAAGCATAGCGAAGAGCTCAGGAATTGTCTTTTGCATCCCTTGCATATTATAGTTCATCACGAAGCTTTTATAGCTTGGTGGCAGTGATTGAAGAACTCTATCAATAACATTATCCTCGTCAACTTTGCAACCAAGTTGAGTCATATGATTGTAGTACCCAGACATTCTGAGTAAGTGTTCACTGATAGAACTATTCTCCTCCATCTTGCAGCTGTAGAACTTATTGGAAATCTCATATTTCTCAATCCGAGCATTTGCTTGAAATATTAACTTCAACTCCTGGAACATCTCATATGGTCCATGACGTTCAAAACGTCGTGGAAGTCCCGGTTCTAAGCCGTAAAGCATGGCACACTGAACTATCGTGTAGTCATCAGACCGCGACTGCTAGACGTTCAAAGCGTCTACATTAGCGGGAGGGGGCTTGTCACCTAGCGGTGCTTCAAGGACATAATTCTTCTGTGCAGCAATGAGGATAATCCTCAAGTTACGGACCCAATCCGTGTAATTGCTACCATCATCTTTCAACTTAGCTTTCTCTAGGAATGCATTAAAATTCAAAGGAACGGTAGCACGGGCCATTGATCTACAACAACATAGATATGCAAAAACTATCAGGACTAAGTTCATGATAAGTTAAAGTTCAATTTAATCATATTAATTAAAGAACTCCCACTTAGATAGACATCCCTCCGGTCATCCAAATGATCACGTGATCCAAATCAACTAAACCATGTCCGATCATCACGTGAGATGGAGTAGTTTCAATGGTGAACATCTTATGTTGATCATATCTACTATATGATTCACGCTCGACCTTTCGGTCTCCCGTGTTCCGAGGCCATATCTGCATATGCCAGGCTCGTCAAGTTTAACCCGAGTATTCTGCGTGTGCAAAACTGGCTTACACCCGTTGTATTTGAACGTAGAGCTTATCACACCCGATCATCACGTGGGGTCTCGGCACGACGAACTTTCGCAACGGTGCATTCTCAGGGAGAACACTTACACCTTAAAATTTAGTAAGGGATCATCTTATAATGCTACCGTCGTACTAAGCAAAATAAGAAGCATAATAAGATAAACATCACATGCAATCAAAATATGTGACATGATATGGCCATCATCATCTTGTGCTTTTGATCTCCATCTCCAAAGCACCGTCATGATCACCTTCGTCACCGGCGCGACACCTTGATCTCCATCGTAGTATCGTTGTCGTCTCGCCAACTATTGCTTCTACGACTATCGCTACCGCTTCGTGATAAAGTAAAGCAATTACATGGCGATTGCATTTCATACAATAAAGCGACAACCATATGGCTCCTGCCAGTTGCCGATAACATTACAAAACATGATCATCTCATACAAAACCGTATAACTCATCATGTCTTGACCATATCACATCACAACATGCCCTGCAAAAACAAGTTAGATGTCCTCTACTTTGTTGTTGCAAGTTTTACGTGGCTGCTACGGGCTTAGGAAGAATCGTTCTTACCTACGCATACAAAACCACAACGATGTTTCGTCAAGTATGTGCTGTTTTAACCTTCACAAGGACCGGGCGTAGCCACACTTGTTTCAGCTAAAGTGAGAGAGACAGACACCCGCCAGTCACCTTTAAGCAACGAGTGCTCCTAACGGCGAAACCAGTCTCGCGTAAGCGTACGCGTAATGTCGGTCCGGGCCGCTTCATCTCACAATACCGCCGAAGCAAAATATGACATGATGGTAAGCAGTATGACTAGTATCGCCCACAACTCATTGTGTTCTACTCGTGCATATCATCTACGCACAGACCTGGCTCATGACGCCACTGTTGGGGAACGTAGTATTTTAAAATTTTCCTACGATCACACAAGATCTATCTACCAGATGCATAGCAACGAGAGGGAAGAGTGTGTCTACGTACCCTCGTAGACCGGAAGCGGAAGCGTCAAGTGACGCGGTTGATGTAGTCGAACTTCTTCGCGATTCAACCGATCAAGTACCGAACGTACGGCACCTCCGTGTTCAGCACACGTTCAGCTTGATGACGTCCCACGAGCTCTTGATCCAGTTGAGATTCACGGGAGAGTTTCGTCAGCACGACGGCGTGGTGACGGATATGATGTATCTACCGGCGCAGGGCTTCTCCTAAGTACTACGATGGTATGACCAAGGTGTGTTTCTGTGGAGGGGGGCACCGCACACGGCTGGAACTATTCAACTTGTGTGTCTTTGGGTGCCCCCCTGCCCCCGTATATAAAGGAGCAAGAGGGGAGGGCCGGCCGGCCTCCTATGGTGCGGCTAGGGCAATCCTACTAGGAATAGGATTGCAATCCTATTCCTAGTAGGAGTCCATCAAGAAGGAAGAGAGGGAAAGGAAAAGAGGGAGAGGTGGCGCCCCCCCAATCCTAGTCCAACTAGGATCCCTAGGTGGGGCGCCGGCCAGCCTCTATGGGCTGCCTCTCTCCTTTCCTCAAGGCCCACTATGGACCATCCCCCCTCGTAGGGGGTTCCGGTAACCCCCTCTCGCAATCCAGTTAAATCCGAAACTTTTCCGGAACACTTCCGGTGTCCGAATATAGTCGTCCAATATATCAATCTTTATGTCTCGGACATTCCGAGACTCCTCGTCATGTCCGTGATCTCATCCGGGACTCCGAACTACCTTCGGTACATCAAAAGTCATAAACTCAGAATACCGATCGTCATCAAACGTTAAGCGTGCGGACCCTACGGGTTCGAGAACTATGTAGACATGACCGAGACTCATCTCCGGTCAATAACCAATAGCGGAACCTGGATGTTCATATTGGCTCGTACATATTCTACGAAGATCTTTTATCGGTCAAACCGCATAACGACATACGTTGTTCCTTTTGTCATCGGTATGTTACTTGCCCGAGATTCGATCGTCGGTATCTCTATACCTAGTTCAATCTCGTTACCGGCAAGTCTCTTTACTCGTTCCGTAACACATCATCTCGTGACTAACTCATTAGTCTTTTTTCTTGCAAGGCTTATTGTGATGTGTGTTACCGAGAGGGCCCAGAGATACCTCTCCGACACTCGGAGTGACAAATCCTAATCTTGATCTATGCCAGCACCACGAATACTTTCGGAGACACCTGTAGAGCATCTTTATGATCACCCAGTTACGTTGTGACGTTTGATAGCACACAAGGTGTTCCTACGGTATCCGGGAGTTGCATAATCTCATAGTCATAGGAACATGTATAAGTCATGAAGAAAGCAATAGCAGTAAAACGGAAACATAACCATCTTTGATCAATGAGCTAGTCTAGTAGAGGCATACTAGGGACATACTGTTTTGTTTATGTATCCACACATGTACTAAGTTTCCGGTTAATACAATTCTAGCATGAATAAAAGACATTTATCATGATATAAGGAAATACAAATAACATCTTTATTATTGCCTCTAGGGCATATTTCCTTCACGCCGGAGTTAGCCCTCCGGAGGCGGGCTCAGTGTCCCCGGCAACATCCTTGCCGGCGGCTCCGGGGAGCTCGGCGGGAAAGTACTTGCCGGGCCCTGACTTCTTCCTCTTGTTCTGCTCTGTTGATGGATCAACGGATGGCTGAGAAAGCTGGAGCACAAAGGTACCTGGTTCCACAGGTAACTTGAGAGCAGCGCGCTTTGACAGGTAATCGGCGATGTCGTTCTCCGCTCGGGGAACGTGCTCCGCCTGTATACCGTCAAAGCGCTCTTCCAACTTCCTCACTTCATCGACATAGGCCTTCATCAACGGGCTCTGGTAATCCTTGTTGACTTGTTTGACGACAAGCTGTGAGTCGCCTCTGACAATGAGCTTCTTGATTCGGAGGTCCGCCGCGATCCTAAGACCGGCAAGCAGCCCCTCGTACTCGGCAGTGTTGTTTGTTGACACCTCCCTAGGGAAGTGCATCTGGACCACGTACTTGAGGTGATCTCCGGTGGGCGCGACCACCAGTACGCCAGCCCCGGCGCCCTGTAAAGAGAAAGCGCCGTCAAAGTACATGACCCAGTTGCAACTTGCCTCTTTGCCGGGGAGAGTAGTTTCTTGGACTTCTTCATCAGGCGTTGCAGTCCATTCTGCGACGAACTCTGCCAGGACTCGGCTCTGAATTGTCGAGGTGCTCTCAAACTTGAGGCAAAAGCTGGATAGCTCCAGTGCCCACTCCACAATCCTTCCCGTTGCATCTGGATTGTGCAATATCCGTTGTAGAGGGAGGCGAGTGACGACAGTGATCTCGTGTGCCTGGAACACTTGCTATATCGAGAAGCTTATACCAATCTGAAGCCTTATCTATAAGTGATACGGCGAACAATTTCCTCATGACAAACTCCCTTGATACACCTGCAAGCTTAAATAATGAACATAGTTGTGACAGATATAGCAAGTGTTCACCGGGATGTCTGTCTCCTGCATAACGATTAGCCAAGATATAATTGATAATACCAGCTGGTATTTTATAGGGCACAATTTCAGTAGGGGGAGGAGCAACCACCATAGGTGCGGGGCGTCTTCCCGCAAGCAACGATCCAATAGCAAGGTTGTCCATAAGCATAACTAGTGAAATACATGAAGAAAACTGAAAGGTAAACTAACAAGACTAAAAAGCAAAGGTAAAAGATAGCGTGCAACTCCCCTATCCTGAAGAGTGGAGTCCCCGGCAACGGCGCCAGAAAATACTCCTTGATGGGCCTCGAACCCCTCGTTGGTTACCCCAAGTGGAAGGTGTAAGATGTAGTATGTAGAAGTGTTTTCCCTTAGCAAAGATGCCAAGGATCGAATCCCCAGAGACTCCTAGGTTCAACAAGTAGGTGTCAACTGCTAACGGCGTGTATTAGCAATCAACGTGGACCTGCACACAGATACAAATAACTTTGCTCCCAACGAGTACAGAGAGGTTGTCAATCCCTCCGGCCTTGTAGTTCACAAAGGGTTAAAAGAAAATGATAGTAGTGATAGATAATGTTTGCAATAGTAAATAAAAGCGAAAAAGTAAATAGTGGATGTGATAAATGATGGTAATATGGACCGGAGTCTCATGATGTTCAATAGTGATGTCTCTCTCCCAAAAGACGATAAAACAGCTATGTGAGGTAAACAAATTACAGCTGGGCAATTGACAGGACCACGAACGCAAACCAATGCTGATTACATTACAGAAAGGTTGAGGTTCAAAGCATGGGCGGTACGCCAAATTAAGTAGACCGAAATCCATCAATATCTACTACTAATCATCCACCTTGAGATATCTATCCAGAACATCTCGCTGGTATTAAGTTGCGAGTCCCACCCATAGTGTAAACTCAATGCAACAGACAACTGCATTAAAAGAACTTTGCGTAAAGTAAACAATCCTTGCACCCGCGGGCACAAGCACCGTTGTTTTCCCCCTTGTGGCAACAGCACATCCCCTAGACTCATGTTTCTGTCACTCAAGCTAGTCATCGAGGGGCATGAACCCACAATCGAGCATAACGTTCCCTCTTGGAGTCACTACGTATTACTTGGCCAAAGCAATAAATAACAACGGAGAACATGCAAGAATTACTTATGAACATAAATATAAAAGAGGTAGATCAAATATATTTCTCAAGATCAATCTGAACATAATCTCATAATCCATCGGATCCCAGCAAACTCAACATAGCAACACATAAGGATATATGTGCCTCGATCATGTAGGGCAGCTCACGAGGACTAATTAGTGAAGCACAAGAACGGGAGGAGAACATCACATAGCTACTGGTCATGGACTCATGGTCCAAGGGAGACTACTCACGAGTCATCCGGGAGGCGTCCATGGTGGTGGAGAAGCTCCCGGTGGTGATCCTCCCCTCCGGCAGGGTGCCGTGAAGAGTTCTCTTGGTGCTCCCGATCTTGGAAGCGGCGGCGGTGGCGGAACAGAGATGGGATCGCGAAAAGAGTTCCTGTTCTGAGGGTTCCGGAGGACGCTTTAAATATATGACAAAGGGGGGCATCGGGGAAGCTTCGGGGGGCCCAGGCGCCCCCCCGGCGCGGCCCAGGGGGGGGCGCCGCCAGGGCGCTTGGAGCCCTGGTGGCCCCCCCGGCTGTCCTTCGGACGCAGGGTAGTTTCCGGAACGCTGATTTTTTATATAATTTTTCTGGATTTTTCCTGGCAGTTCTCGTAACGTGAAAACCTGAAATACAAAAACAGCCGAAAACAGAAACTGGCACTGGGGTGCACTGGATTAGTAAGTTAGTCCAAATATGATCAAAAGTGTATGGAAGTGTATGAATATCATAGCAATATCACCCAAAAGTGGCATGGAGCAAGCAGAAATTATAGATACATTTTGGACGTATCAAGGGACTCGCGTCGTCCTCGGGTGGTGCGACCGCGGCCTTGGAGGGCCCCGCGCCACCCGAGGAGGGCCAGGTTCCATCTCTGGAACTGGCGACGTGCGGCCTGTTACCAGGCGCACAGGCATCGCCACCTCCCAAACTTCGGCTATCGGGGTGGCGTTGGTGTTCGCGAGCAGCGCCCCGATTCCTTTCCGCATCTGGTCCACTGCTCGCCCGCGTCGGGATGGGCTGTCCGGCTTCCGACTGGCCAACCGCCACCGTCGTCTTCTTCTTGGGCGCCATGATGATGCAGAAGCGTCGAACTAACAGCTAAAGCTGATTCTCACAACTGCGCCCCCTACCTGGCGCGCCGAAGATGTCGGTGTATTTGGATCGACACCTATGGGATCACAAGAATCCCTACTACGGTTGCAGGGTGCGGGGTTGAGAGAAGAGCGGATCTAACGATCAGGACACGGTTCCTTTACCCAGGTTCGGGCCGCAAAGATGCGTAAAACCCTACTCCTGCTTTGGTGGATTATATGTTGGTGTTCTCCAGCTAACGAGGAGCTCCAAAAGAGTCGTGAGGGGTTCCGAAAAGCCGAATCCTTCTCCTGGTCGCCTCGGGCCTCCTTTTATAGGGAAAAGGGGCTGCCATAGTGGCACACATGAGGTGGAAAGGGTACAGTGATGTGAGGTTATCCCTCGCATTACAGGACAAGGTGCATTCAATGCGCCCTGCTTAGGTGTCCTTGCTTTATCGGGGACGAGGGGAGACGCCCGTCTTGTTCGTCGTCGCTCCTCCTCGTGTCGACACGCGCCCTGGCCAGCGGTGCCTCAGGTGGCATGTAGGCAGACATGCAGCTGAGGTGGCGCAACGGCGGGCCTCCACGAAGATCTGTGGGTTGCAACGCAGGAGTCCGTCCAGCTGGTTGGGTCGGCAGCTGCGTGGGTCGGTGGAGACCCGGTTGGTGCGGGCCTGATGGTGGCCCCGTGGGTGTCCTCGGCAAGAGCCTTGCCGGGGCCCCGGCAAGGGTCTTGCCGTGGCGCTCGCTGTCATCCCCGGCAAGGTGCTTGCCGGGGGTCTTGTGGACCTCCTTGGCTGGGATCCCGCCAAGGGTCGTCTTCTTACCTTGCATTTGATCTTGAAGGTCTTCACAAAGATCTGCATGCCACCATGGGGATATCTCCCGAATCCTCCCCCCATGGGGGTGGTGGACTCAAGGGTGATTCGCTCCGTAGGGGAGGGGGGGCGAGCTACCGCGGCAAGGGTCTTGCCGGGGCTGCCAGAGCTGGCCCCGGCAAGGATCTTGCCGGGGGAAACTGCTTCGTCCCCTTGCTCTTCGTGGTCTTGTTCTTGGTGTCGCTCCAGTCTTCATCAAGCTTCAGTCTTGCCCCGGCTTGCCTCCCTTACCGTGGCTCAGACTGCCCGTGCACAGTCATAGGGGTACAAAAAGTGCACCCCTCTTTTTGTACACCAACACATGCCATGCTCGAGACGAGTTCAAGCTCATGTTCGAGCAGCCCCGCGCGTGCACGTTCCGTAGCAGCTCCGCTTGCAGGAACGGCAACCCCACCAAGTCCCACACCCACGCCGATACTCTTCTACTGCAGAAGCCACCGCCTTCACTCGCCGTCATCGCCGGAGTTTCGCCGTCCGTCCCTAAAGCCGTGACTTGCTGTTGGGATTCTTCCATTAGTTATTGCGCCCCATGTGAGCACAATCCCCTTGCTAGCCAGGTGGTCATGGAGGCGCATGCTAATCTAAGGGATCGAGGTTCGAATCCCAGTGTAATACCCAGGATGGGACTATACCTCCTACATGTCAAGGCACGACTTAAAGGTATAAGCCCATTCTGGAATGATCTCAAGTTTGGTATATTTGCACATCTCATGTAAAAATAGGGATGAAAAGCAAAAGAGATAGTTGGCTTACACTCGCCATGTCACACAATTCATTACATAGCAAATCATCATCCAAATAACATCACAACCCGACTACGGGTGCATATCCAAATGAAAGATACCAAATACATAAAGCCACATGTTCGGATCGCCCCTAGTAGAAACCACTACTGATCGTCGGGATAGGGCACATAGTAACGACTACGTTCCTCATCGTACTCCCAGTATAGCTCTGTGCCGTCACCTGAGTAGCTCACCATGGTACCTGCATCTGGTGTGGTGTAGAATCTGTGAGCCACAGAGGACTCAGCAATCCCGTTCCCGGGTAGCAAAACTATCTAAGCCTTGGGTGTGGAACAAGGCTGAAGAAAGAATAAAAGGCTGCAGCAGCACTAGCACTAGCATACGTGATAAGAGCGAGAAGAGAAATGCCACGAGCGACAAGGTGATCACGAAGTGATCCTATCTAAGCCCGTCAAACATAACCCCACCGTGTTCACTTCCCGAACCCCTTTCGGAAAATGACCGTCACGGTACTCACGCTGGTACTGTGTTCTGAACATGGTGTCAAGTTTTCTACAACCGGATATTAACAAATTCCCATCTGCCACATAACCGTGGGGACGACTTTCGAAAGTCCAAAACCCTGCAGGGGTGTTCCAACTTGGCCCATTACAAGCCCACGATCCGCGGAGTCGCAACTCCAAGGTGGGAAGGCCCGAGTATCCTCGGAATCCCGTGCTCAAGATACTCCGACTAAGGTAAGACTAATCCAGCAAATCCTCCCGGCGTGCCGACACCCTGACAATAGACGTGCGTATCTAGTCTCAGGCCACGACCGGATGGGCGATCCTACAGGTAAAACCAATCCTCGAGTTTCCTCGTGGTGGCCCCGGATAACCCCCAGTTTGGACCAACACTCATGTGGAGCACTGGCCCGGGTTATTGATTAAGAACTCGGGTTTGCAAAGCCCTATGCAAGTTTTAGTTATTAGGCAAATGGAGTACCAATGTTGGGACTTGCTGGAAAAGCCTTAGCGCTAAGTGGTTTATCGAGGGGGTCCCATAACCCCAACCGTGTGAGGAACGCATAATCAAGGAACATAACACCGGTTTATACGGTTCCTAGGGCGGCATGAGTGGAACAAATCACCAAGCAAGAGGCTTAGCCTTCCACCCATTACCAATATATAGATGATTTCCTTAAAGAGTTTATATAGTGTGATATCCCAACAAGCTTCAATATGAAGCAAGAATCTTCAAATCTTCTCCTGCAACTAACAATGTTATAAGAGGGGCTGAGTGAAGCCTATGTAGCCAAAACAAAGGTTTGCATAGGTTGGGTGGTTAGACAGATTTCTGGTTACAATAGGAGGCTGACAGGAAAACATGGGCATCGAGGCAATAAGCTAAAGGGCGAGACTTCTAGCAATAGGCAAAGATAGTAATGATATCTGGGTCAGGTCATCTTGCCTGTCGAGTCGTCGATGGGATCGTAAGACAGCTCCTCGTCCTCAACCTCGGTAGTAACCTCGTTCTCTTACTCGGTCTCGGCTTCCGGCTCTACTCAACACAAGAACACACGAGGCACAAAATCAGACAAGGTGCAATGCACAACCTACAGGATGCATGTATGATGCACTTAGGATGCACAGCAGATGCACTTAGGATGCATTATATGACAACATAGGAAGCACAGAGAAACAACACAAGAAACATGATAATATGCTCAAGCAAGTAGGATGCAAGACAAGTCTATTTAGGAAGCAAAACATGGCGGGGTAGGAATCACACAAAAAACAACACAAGAAACAACAGGTTTAAATGAGGTCGGAAACTACTTTAGACAAAACCGCTAAGTCCTCATAAGCATAGTTTGAAATTAGTCCAGATCTGATCAAACCTTAAGTTAAAGTTGTTAAACAGCAAGTTAACATGCACCATGATGATCTACACGAAAATCTAGTCAAGTTCCATATAAAGTTTGTTTAAAACGGAGCTACGGTCTAGAAGATATGATCAAAACAAGATAAGCATGGCAACGGTGCAAGATGCACCCAAACATCAAGCAAAACATACTCCAACATGTTAACAAGATGATATTATGAATCTACATGCAAAAACACACAAGTTTCATGTAGGACTTGCTCAAAACGGAGCAACGGACTAAAAGATACACCCGAAACAAGAAACAATGCAAAGTTGAAATTAACAGCCACATAGCAACTTGGAAGCAAGATATATATACTCTACAGCACTCAAACATGGTGACAAGAAGCATGGACATGAAGTAGACATATCCTAAAGAAAACAACTCCATTGGAGCATCTCCATAGGAGGCATGGATCAATAGCAACATGCTACAACATTTTGATCATGAAAATAAAAACCTGATAGCAATATTTTATAGCAACTTGGGAGCAAGAATTAAATATGCTACAGCAAACCAAATGAGCATGTGAGGGCATGGCTGGATAGACAACAACATATAAAACAAGGAATGATCAATGGCCACCCCAAAACTAACATGGATTTGCCTAGGACATCAAGCAAACATAGCATCAGGATATGACAGATTCCAGACTTAGTGAAATTTCACTAAGTGTTAAAACAGTAACATTATCATGGCATGTTTGTGAGCATGTTTAAGTCACCTCAAAGCATAACATGGCAAGAGGTTTGCACCACAGCAAAGAACACATGATGGAGAATCTAAAACATATGAGCATGTGACATGGGGACAAACACATCAATAGCAACGAGCTCCTCAACTAGGCATCTCGTAACAAGTTACAAAACCTAACAGCCACATGCACGTTTGCAACAGAGATAAACATGGCAATATGAACTCTAACATGCATGCTATGGCAACCAACATGTAGAGCATCTCATGATGAACATTTTGACATATCATTTTCTTCATTTGGATAAACATGCACCAAGTTATCACATCTCAAACATGGCAAGAAAACAACTAATAGCAGCAGTTTATAACATATAGCACTCTTGTCATGAATATCAAGACATCTAGATGAACTCGAACAAGCATGACACAATGGAACAAAACATAGTACACATCACCACGATCATTTTGACAAATTATATGCACAAAACGGACAAGCACAGTAAAAGTTATCATCATCACAAAAATGCATCAGACAACTAAAATAGCAAAAGACTTAGAGGAAACGGGGTCAACCTCAGAGGGTCAACGGGTCGGGTCGCCGGTCAAACGGGTTGCGGTGCGGGCGAAGCGGGTCGCGCCCGTTAGGGTTTGCAGAGGCTCAGATCAGATCGGGCGATGCCCTCGATCGGATCGGCGGCATTGGCTCGAACCGGCCGTGGCCTCGGGCGGCGGACGACGGGCGCCGGCGGTGAGGCTCGGCCTCCGACGAGGGAGCTTGACTGGCGGCGGCTTGAAGGGAGCCCGGCGGCGGAGCTCGTGGCCCGCGGCGGCGCGCGGCGCGGCTGCTTGCCGGGGCGGCGGCGGCGGCGTGCTCGGCCGGCGGCGGCGCGGTCAACGGTGGCGAGGTGTGGCACGGGGGTGGACGGGCCCGAAGGCGGCGGCGGCGGGCCGCACGGGCCGGCACGGTAGGGAGCGGCGGCGGTGATGTGTCGCGCTGCGACTGGTCCGGCCGTCGGCTGGATGTGTCCGCCGGCGGTCGGACGTGTCCGGCTCGGGGGTGGAGGTTGGATCTAGCGTTTTTTTGGACGAAAATGGAGGGGTGGACGTTTTTATAGGCACAAGGATCTAGGAGACTCCAAATGGGGAGCGGTTTTTGTCCACGCTATCACAATTCAACGACCGAGATGATGGGAAGGGTTGTGCTGGGTTGGTGGGCTGTTGTGGAGGGGGTCTTGGGCCTCAAAGAAGGGGTTCTTTTAGCCCACGAGGTTAACCGTTGGAGTACCAAACTAACTCCAAACGCGACGAAACTTGACAGGCGGCCTACACGTACCAAAACAACATCGCACGACAAGTCTCACGCCATTCCGGAAACGTTACACGGCCAAACACGAAAGAAGGACTCGGGGATCCCACGGGCACGTGTGAGAGCGTCGGAACTTGAAACGGACAACGGGAAGAGACGAGTGGGACCGGATGCAAGTGACAACACAAATTCAATGCAATGTACATGACAACGTGACATGGATGAAAAGCACACACGCACACGACAAAACAAAGAAACCAGAAAAGAAAGAAGAACCCGGAAGGAAAAGATGAGGCCAAAGTTTATATATTGCCATATAGGGAAAGTGTTACATCCGGGGCATTACAAACTCTCCTCTACTACGAAAAGATCTCGCCCCGAGATCTAGGACTGGAAGAAGGAAGGATACTCGGAACGAAGGTGGTCTTCTCGTTCCCACGTAGCTTCTCGGTCGGTATGGTGTGACCACTTAACTTTCAATAACTTGATTGACTTGTTGCGGTTCTTGCGCTCGGTTTCTTCAAGAATAGGAACGGGATGCTCTCGGTAAGACAAGTCTTGTTGAAGATCAATCTCCTCGAACGGAATGGTGCGTTCAGGTGTCTTGAAGCACTTGCGGAGTTGAGACATGTGAAACACATCATGAACATTAGCGAAGTTGGAAGGGAACTCAAGTTGATAGGCTAGATCGCCTCTTTTGCCAAAGATCTTGAAAGGGCCCACGTATCTAGGAGCAAGCTTTCCTTTGATACCGAATATTTGGGTGCCTTTCATAGGAGAAACACGGAGATAGACATGGTCACCAATGTTGAAGGCCAAATCACGATGCTTGCCGTCATAGTAGCTCTTCTGACACGACTGAGCGGCCTTGAGATTCTCACGTATGACTTTGCACATTCTTCGGCTTCTGAGATCAAGTCATTGCCAAGAAGTTGACGTTCACCAGTCTCGGACTAGTTGAGAGGGGTACGACACTTTCTGCCATAGAGAATTTCAAACGGAGCTTTGCCGGCACTTGCTTGGAAACTGTTGTTGTAAGATAACTCGGCAAACGGAAGGCAATCTTCCCATTTCATGCCAAAAGATATGACACAAGCTCTGAGCATGTCTTCTACAATCTGGTTCACTCTCTCGAGTTGACCACTAGTCTAAGGGTGAAACGCAGTGCTGAAACGGATCTTAGTGCCCATGGCAGACTGAAAGGAGTCCCAGAACTTGGATGTAAACAAACTTCCACGGTCTGAGGAGATAACTTGAGGAATGCCATGTAAGAACACAATTCTGGAAGTGTACAACTCTGCCAGTTGAGCTGCATTGATGGATTCTTTGACTGGAAGGAAGTGAGTTACTTTGGTAAGCTTGTCAATCACCACAAAGATAGAATCATTTCCTTTCCTGGACTTAGGAAACCCAGTGACGAAATCCATTTCAATGTGGTCGAATTTCCACTCGGGAATAGGAAGAGGTTGGAGAAGACCGGCTGGACGTTGATGCTCTGCCTTCACTCTTTCACAGACATCACATTCATTCACGAATTGGGCAATCTCCCTTTTCATGCGAGTCCACGAGTAAGATTGCTTGAGGTCTTGGTACATCTTGGAACTTCCCGGATGAATCGAGAGGAGGGAGTCATGTGCTTCATTCATTATGAGCTTCCTGAGATCACCCTTGGGAACCACAAGTCTGTCCTCAAAGAACAAGGTATCTCTCTCATCAACGCGATAGCACTTGTATTTGGGAGTACCCTTTGCAATACCATGTTTCACTTTCTGCACCATAGCATCACTGAGTTGGGCCTCACGGATCTGATCTTCCAAGGTAGGAGCAACTTGAAGATTTGCAAGAAAGCCTTGCAGAACAACTTGGAGGTTGAGCTTCGTGAATGCTTCACAAAGCTCAGGCTGAAACGGCTTGATAAGGAGACTGTTGCAATATGCCTTTCTGCTCAAGGCATCTGCAATGACATTGGCCTTGCCAGGTGTGTATTCGATGCTTGGATCATACTCTTGGATCGTTTCAACCCAACGAGTCTGGCGGAGGTCCAGGTTCGGCTGTGTGAAGATGTACTTCAAGCTCTTGTGTTCGGTGAAGATGTCGACTTTTCTGCCCAACAGAAGGTGTCTCCACGTGATCAAGGCGTGTACCACAACTGCTAGCTCGAGATCATGTGTGGGATAGTTCTTCTCACTTGGATTCAGTTGACGGGAAGTGTATGCCACAATTTTCTTGTCCTGCATTAGCACACCACCAAGTCCTTGAAGAGAAGCATCACAGAATACTTCGTAGGGCTTGGACTCATCTGGAGGAGTAAGAACTGGAGCAGAGATGAGCTTTTCTTTGAGAGTTTTGAATGCCACATCACAATCCAGAGACCAATTGAACTTGACATTTTTCTGTAGCAAGTTGGAGAGAGGCTTGGCAATCTTAGAGAAGTTCTCAACGAACCTTCTGCAATAGCTAGCAAGACCAAGAAAGCTTCGGAGTTGCTTGACGTTCTGAGGAGGTTCCCAGTTGACAATGGCTTCAACTTTCTCGGGGTTTACAGCAATACCGTCAGCGGAGATGATATGGCCTAGATACAAGACCTTATCGAGCCAGAATTCGCACTTGGAGAACTTGGCATAGAACCTATGTTCACGGAGTCTGTCGAGAACCAGACGGAGGTGCTTTTCATGATCCTCTTCATTCTTGGAGAATACCAAGATGTCATCCAGATACACAAGCACAAATTCGTTGGTGTAGGGGTTGAAAATGTAGTGCATCATTCTCGAGAAGGTAGGTGGAGCATTAGCGAGGCCAAAAGACATGACTGCATATTCATAGGAGCTGTAGCTGGTTCTGAATGCAGTCTTGTGGATATCTTCTTCACGAATGCGGATCTGGTGATAACCCATCCGGAGATCGAGCTTAGAGAACACTTTTGCTCCTTTGAGCTGCTCAAATAATTCATTGATGTTGGGGAGCAGATACTTGTTCTTTATTGTCTTCTTGTTCAATGGCCGGTAATCAACGCAAAGGCGCTCCGTGCCATCCTTCTTCTTGACAAATAAGACACCACAGCCCCAAGGAGATGTTCTAGGCCTGATCAGACCCATACGCTCTTGCTCATCGAGCTGTTTCTTCAACTCCTTCAACTCTTCAGGGGAGAGCTTGTACGGACGCTGGCATGCTGGCTCAGTACCAGGCTCGAGTTCAATGACAAATTCAACTTGACGATGTGGAGGCATGCCTGGAAGCTCTTCACGGAAAACGTCTTCGTATTCACATCTCATGTAAAAATAGGGATGAAAAGCAAAAGAGATAGTTGGCTTACACTCGCCACGTCACACAATTCATTACATAACAAATCATCATCCAAATAACATCACAACCCGACTACGGGTGAAGATCCAAATGAAAGATACCAAATACATAAAGCCACAGGTTCAGATCGCCCCTAGTAGAAACCACTACTGATCATTGGGATAGTGCACATAGTAACGGCTACGTTCCTCATCGTACTCCCAGTATAGCTCTGTGCCGTCACCTGAGTAGCTCACCATGGTACCTGCATCTGGTGTGGTGTAGAATCTGTGAGCCACAGAGGACTCAGCAATCCCGTTCCCGGGTAGCAAAACTATCTAAGCCTTGGGTGTGGAACAAGGCTGAAGAAAGAATAAAAGGCTGCAGCTGCACTAGCACTAGCATACGTGATAAGAGCGAGAAGAGAAATGCCACGAGCGACAAGGTGATCACGAAGTGATCCTATCTAAGCACGTCAAACATAACCCCACCGTGTTCACTTCCCGAACCCCTTTCGGAAAATGACCGTCACGGTACTCACGCTGGTAGTGTGTTCTGAACATGGTGTCAAGGTTTCTACAACCAGATATTAACAAATTCCCATCTGCCACATAACCGCGGGCACGGCTTTCGAAAGTTCAAAACCCTGCAGGGGTGTTCCAACTTGGCCCATTACAAGCCCACGATCCGTGGAGTTGCAACTCCAAGGTGGGAAGGCCCGAGTATCCTCGGAATCCCGTGCTCAAGATACTCCGACTAAGGTAAGACTAATCCAGCAAATCCTCCCGGCGTGCCGACACCCTGACAATAGCCGCACGTATCTAGTCTCAGGCCACGACCGGATGGGCGATCCTACAGGTAAAACCAATCCTCGAGTTTCCTCGTGGTGGCCCCGCATAACCCCCAGTTTGGACCAACACTCATCTAGAGCACTGGCCCGGGTTGTTGATTAAGAACTTGGGTTTGCAAAGCCCTATGCAAGTTTTAGTTATTAGGCAAATGGAGTACCAATGTTGGGACTTGCTGGAAAAGCCTTAGCGCTAAGTGGTTTATCGAGGGGTCCCATAATCCCAACCGTGTGAGGAACGCATAATCAAGGAACATAACACCGGTTTATACGGTTCCTAGGGCGGCATGAGTGGAACAAATCACCAAGCAAGAGGCTTAGCCTTCCACCCATTACCAATATATAGATGATTTCATTAAAGAGTTTATATAGTGTGATATCCCAACAAGCTTCAACATGAAGCAAGAATCTTCAAATCTTCTCCTGCAACTAGCAATGCTATAAGAGGGGCTGAGCGAAGCTTACGTAGCCAAAACAAAGGTTTGCATAGGTTGGGTGGTTAGAAAGATCTATGGTTACAATAGGAGGCTGACAGGAAAACATGGGCATCGAGCCAATAAGCTAAAGAGCAAGACTTCTAGCAATAGGCAAAGATAGTAATGACATCTGGGTCAGGTCATCTTGCCTGTCGAGTCGTCGATGGGATCGTAAGACGGCTCCTCGTTCTCAACCTCGGTAGTAACCTCGTTCTCGTACTCGGTCTCGGCTTCCGGCTCTACTCAACACAAGAACACACGAGGAACGAAATCAAACAAGGTGCAATGCACAACCTACAGGATGCATGTATGATGCACTTAGGATGCACAGCAGATGCACTTAGGATGCATTACATGACAACATAGGAAGCACAGAGAAACAACACAAGAAACATGACAATATGCTCAAGCAAGTAGGATACAAGACAAGTCTATTTAGGAAGCAAAACATGGCGGGGTAGGAAGCACATAGAAACAACACAAGAGACAACATGTTTAAATGAGGCCGGAAACTACTTAAGACAAAACCGGTAAGTCCTCATAAGCATAGTTTGAAATTAGTCCAGATCTGATCAAACCTTAAGTTAAAGTTGTTAAACAGCAAGTTAACATGCACCATGATGACCTACACGAAAATCTAGTCAAGTTTCATATAAAGTTTGTTTAAAACGGAGCTACGGTCTAGAAGATATGATCAAAACAAGATAAGCATGGCAACGGTGCAAGATGCACCCAAACATCAAGAAAAACATACTCCAACATGTTAACAAGATGATATTATGAATCTACATGCAGAAACACACAAGTTTCATGTAGTACTTTCTCAAAACGGAGCAACGGACTAAAAGATACACCCGAAACAAGAAACAATGCAAAGCTGAAATTAACAGCCACATAGCAACTTGGAAGCAAGATATATATACTCTACATCACTCAAACATGGTGACAAGAAGCACAGACATGAAGTAGACATATCCTACATCAAAAAACTCCATTGGAGCATCTCCATAGGAGGCATGAATCAATAGCAACAAGCTACAACATTTTGATCATGACAATAAAAACCTGACAGCAATATTTTATAGCAACTTGGGAGCAAGAATTAAATATGCTACAGCAAACCAAATGAGCATGTGAGGGCATGGATTGATAGACAACAACATATACAACAAGGAATGATCAATGGCCACCCCAAAACTAACATGGATTTGCCTAGGACATCAAGCAAACATAGCATCAGGATATGACAGATTCCAGACTTAGTGAAATTTCACTAAGTGTTAAAACAGTAACATTATCATGGCATGTTTGTGAGCATGTTTAAGTCACCTCAAAGCATAACATGTCAAGAGGTTTGCACCACAGCAAATAACACATGATGGAGAATCTAAAACATATGAGCATGTGACATGGGGACAAACACATCAATAGCAACGAGCTCCTCAACTAGGCATCTCGTAACAAGTTACAAAACCTAACAGCCACATGCACTTTTGCAACAGAGATAAACATGGCAATTTGAACTCTAACATGCATGCTATGGCAACCAACATGTAGAGCATCTCATGATGAACATTTTGACATATCATTTGCTTCATTTGGATAAACATGCACCAAGTTATCACATCTCAAACATGGCAAGAAAACAACTAATAGCAGCAGTTTATAACATATAGCACTCTTGTCATGAAGATTAAGACATCTAGATGAACTCTAACAAGCATGACACAACGGAACAAAACATAGTACACATCACCACGATCATTTTGACATATTATGTGCACAAAACGGACAAGCACAGTAAAAGTTATCATCATCACAAAAATGCATCAGACAACTGAAACAACAAAAGACTTAGAGGAAACGGGGTCAACCTCAGAGGGTCAACGGGCCGGGTCGCCGGTCAAACGGGTTGCGGTGCGGGCGAAGCGGGTCGCGCCCGTTAGGGTTTGCAGAGGCTCAGATCGGATCGGGCGATGCCCTCGATCGGATCGGCGGCGTTGGCTCGAACTGGCCGCGGCGGGGCGGCGGCCTCAGGCGGCGGACGACGGGCACCGGCGGTGAGGCTCGGCCTCCGACGAGGGAGCTTGACGGGCATCGACTCGAAGGGAGCCCGGCGGCGGAGCTCGTGGCCCGCGGCGGCAGCCCGCCCGGCGGCGGCGCGGCTGCTTGCCGGGGCGGCGGCGGCGCGGTCAACGGTGGCGAGGTGCGGCGCGGGGGCGGACGGGCCCGAAGGCGGCGGAGGCGGGCCGGCGCGGTGGGGAGCGGCGGCGGTGATGTGTCGCGCTGCGACTGGTCCGGCCATTGGCTGGACGTGTCCGCCGGCGGTCGGACGTGTCCAGCTCGGGGGTGGAGGTTGGATCTAGGGTTTTTTTGGACGAAAATGGAGGGGTGGACGTTTTTATAGACACAAGGAGCTAGGAGACTCCAAATGGGGAGCAGTTTTCGGCCACGCGATCACTATTCAACGACCGAGATGATGGGAAGGGTTGTGCTGGGTTGGTGGGCTGTTGTGGAGGGGGTCTTGGGCCTCAAATAAGGGGTTCTTTTAGCCCACGAGGTTAACCGTTGGAGTACCAAACGAACTCCAAACGTGACAAAACTTGACAGGCGGCCTACACGTACCAAAACAACATCGCACGACAAGTCTCACGCCATTCCGGAAACGTTACACGGCCAAAAACGAAAGAAGGACTCGGGGATGCCACGGGCACGTGTGATGCCACGGGCACGTGTGAGAGCGTCGGAACTCGAAACGGACAACGGGAAGAGACGAGTGGGACTGGATGCAAGTGACAACACAAAGGCAATGCAATGCACATGACAACATGACATGGATGAAAAGCACACATGCACACGACAAAACAAAGAAACCCGAAAAGAAAGAAGAACCCGGAAGGAAAAGACGAGGCCAAAGTTTATATATTGCCATATAGGAAAAGTGTTACATCCGGGGCATTACACCCAGGCGCCCCTATTTCTTTTTCATCTTGTTTCTGTTATTTTTCAGTCAGGTTCGCTCGAAATGTTCGTTCAGTTAGTGTTTGTCTGCAATATGTCACAATTGCACTTCTGTTCCTACTAGTTAGACTATCAGGTTTACTCCCGGGCGACCCGAGGCCGCCAGTCCCTTTTACACCATTTTTTTTGCTTCACCCTGATCAAGCTTAGGTCCTTTTTCATGTTCTATGAAGTCCATACTTCACCACAAAACATGCAGCAGCCTAGCTGGTTCGCTCGCTGCGCTCAGACCAGGAGGTCTTGGGTTCGAAACCCAGCTCTCCACTTTTTTCCTCTGTTTTTTCCTTCTGCCTGCATACACACATTCAGCCGCTTGGGTCAGTTCCACTTCTAGGCTTGCACAGTATGTTGAATCCGCCCCGCGTGTTTTTTTCCTGTCCCATGTAATTTAGCATTTATTCATTTTCTGCATATTCACATCAATGGCATCATTTTGAATTGTTAATAACAAATTATCCATGCATCCAAATGAAACATGTCATATATGCATCTTTCTCAGTTTGCCATGGTCTTTATCAGTATGCAACTTGCATCCATGTTTAAAATGTTTAAATTGCTATTTGCATTAATTTGTTTAAATAACATGTGAAAATGATTTATTTCATAACTATTCAACCGTAGCTCGGAATTAAATGAATTTTATATGTAAATGGAGTGGAAAAATGCATAAATTAACATGGTGCACTTTTATCTTGCTGTTTAACAACATTAAAATTGTGTATAGGGAAGAACAGTACCAAATTCGTAATATGCATATGGGGATTTTCCGGAATTGTTATTTTTGTTTTTGGCCTCATTTGAACTTGCCTAAATAGGTAGTTTGCATATACTTCACCTCTTGCCATGTTAATAACATTTAATCTTGTCATGCATCATACTTGGTTGAGCATCATGCCATGTTTATGCTTGTGTGTTTACCATGTTGTTTGCTTCTTTCCGGTTGTGCTTCCTCTCGTTAGTTCTGGTTTCGTTGCGATCGTGAGGATTCGTTCGACTATGCTTGGTTCATCTACGCCCATTCATCTTCTTCATGGAGTCGATCTTCTTCCTTGCGGGATTTCAGACAAGATGACCGTCACCTTGGATCTCACTACTATCTTTGCTATGTTAGTTGTCTCGATGCTATCGCTGTATCGCGCTTCCTACCACTTGTTTATCAAGCCTCCCAATATGCCATGAAATAGCCTCTAGCCTTTTCACCATCCCAGCAAACCATTGTTTGGCTATGTTACAACTTTGCTCAGCCCCTCCTATAACGTTGTTAGTTGCAGGTGAAGATGAAGTTTGCTCCATGTTGGAACATGGATATGTTGAATATCACAATATCTCTTACTTTAATTAATGCACATATATACTTGGTAAAGGGTGGAAGGCTCAACCTTTTGCCTGGTGTTTTGTTCCACTCTTTCCGCCCTAGTTTCTGCTAAACTGATGTTATGTTCCTTGAGTTTGCGTTCCTAACGCGATCGGGGTTTATGGCCCCCCCTCGACAATTCGCTTTGAATAAAAATCCTCCAGCAAGGCCCAACTTTGGTTTTAATTTGCCCAACATAATAAACATGATAATAAATTTGACGCATAGGGAGTTAGTGCTACCCGAGGTTCGTTATTCAACCTAATATAGGGGGGCAGTGCTGATGGTGTTGGTCCCAAACGGGTAGACTGCAGGACCGCCTCGGGGAAACTCGAGGTATTTGGTTGTACCTATAGGATGTCCCATCCGGACGTGGCTTGAGACGAGATACGCATGGCTACTATCAGGTGTCGGCACGCCGGGAGGTTTTGCTGGACTTGTTTTACCATTGTCGAAATGTCTTGTGCACCGGGATTCTGACTCTGATCAGGTTGTCCCCAAGATGGAGGTTTTACCTCTGCTGGTCGTGAGAGCTTGTGATGGGCTAAGTTGGGACACCCTTGCAGGGTTATGATCTTTCGAAAGCCGTGCCCGCGGTTATGCGGCAGATTGGAATTTGTTAATATCCGGTTGTAGAAAACTTGACACAAGACCCGAATTAAAATACGCCAACCGCGTGTGTAACCGTGATCGTCTCTTTTCAATTCGAGAAGAGAACACGGTGGGGTTATGTTTGACTCGTAGGTAGTTCAGGATCACTTAGTGATCATTACTAGTTTGCGACCATTTGCGTAGCTTCTCATCTATCTCTGGAAATCGTAAGTTAGCCACCATACTGAAGGAAATATGCCCTAGAGGCAATAATAAAGATTTTATTTGTATTTCCTTATATCATGATAAATGTCTTTTATTCATGCTAGAATTGTATTAACTGGAAACTTAGTACATGTATGAATACATAGACAAAACAATATGTCCCTAGTATGCCTCCACTAGACTAGCTCATTGATCAAAGATGGTTATGTTTCCAAGCCATATACATGAGTTGTTATTTGATCAACGAGATCACATCATTAGGAGAATGATGTGATGGACAAGACCCATCCGTTAGCTTAGCACTATGATCGTTTAGTTTTACTGCTATTGCTTTCTTCATGACTTATACATGTTCCTATGACTATGAGATTATGCAACTCCCGAATACCGGAGGAACACCTTGTGTGCTATCAAACATCACAACATAATTGGGTGATTATAAAGATGCTCTATAGGTGTCTCCGAAAGTGTTCGTGGTGTTGGCATAGATCAAGAATAGGATTTGTCACTCCGAGTGTCGGAGAGGTATCTCTGGGCCCTCTCGGTAATGCACATCATAATAAGCCTTGCAAGCAAAAGACTAATGAGTTAGTCATGAGATGATGTATTACAGAACGAGTAAAGAGACTTGCCGGTAATGAGATTGAATTAGGTATTGAGATACCAACGATCGAATCTCGTGCAAGTAACATACCGATGACAAAGGGAACAACGTATGTTGTTATGCGGTTTGACCGATAAAGATCTTCGTAGAATATGTAGGAGCCAATATGAGCATCCAGGTTCCGCTATTGGTTATTGACCGGAGATGAGTCTCGGTCATGTCTACATAGTTCTCGAACCCATAGGGTCCGCACGCTTAACGTTTGATGACGATCGGTGTTATGAGTTTCTGAGTTTTGATGTACCGAAGGTAGTTCAGAGTCCCAGATGAGATCACGGACATGACGTGGAATCTCGAAATGTTTGAGATATAAATATTAATATATTGGACGACTATATTCGGACACCGGAAGTGTTTCGGGTGTTATCGGGTAAAACCGGAGTGCCGGAGGGGGTTACCGGAACCCCCTCGAGGGAGTATGGGCCATAGCGGGCCAATGAAGGAAAGAGAGTGGCAGCCCATAGGGCTGGCCGCACCCCCTATGTTCCTAGTTGGACTAGGAAAAGGGAGGAGGCACCACCTCTCCTTTCCTTCTCCTCTCCCCTTCCTTTCCTACTCCTAGTAGGAATAGGAAAGGGGGTTCCTATTCCTACTAGGAGTAGGAATCCTACTCCCTTGGCCTAGCCGCACCTCCCCCCTTGCTCCTTTATATATGGAGGCAGGGGGGCACCCAAAGACAGACAAGAAACATTGTTCTAGCCGTGTGCGGTGCCCCCCTCCACAGAAACACACCTCGGTCATACCGTTGCAGTGCTTAGGCGAAGCCCTGCGCCGGTAGCTTCATCATTTCCGTCACCATGCCGTTGTGCTGACGAAACTCTCCCGTGAAGCTCAACTGGATCAAGAGCTCGTGGGACGTCATCAAGCTGAACGTGTGCTGAACGCGGAGGTGCCGTACGTTCGGTGCTTGCTTGGTTGGATCGCGAAGAAGATCGACTACATCAACCTCGTCACTAGACGCTTCTGCTTGACACACTCTCCCCTCTCGTTGCTATGCATCTAGTAGATAGATCTTGCGTGATCGTAGGAAATTTTTGAAATACTATGTTCCACAACACATACAAATGCTTAGTCGCTTGCTGCAGCCTCACCACTTATCTTTTTCATACCCATTGAGCTTTGCTAGCCTTGATACCCATGGTTATGGGATTGCTGAGTCCTCGTGGCTCACAGATATGACGACAACAGTTGTAGATACATGTTTCCGATGACTTGACGTGAGAGCAATGTTTACTTGTGTTGGAGTTCGTTCTTCTTCCTCTTCATCGATCTTGGGATAGGTTTCTGGTTGGCAGCCTGGGATAGCAGGATGGATGTCGTTGTGCTTTTCATGTGTTTTCATCCGTAGTCGGATGTCTTGTGTATGATGTTGTTGTATTCATGTGGCAATTATTTGCCTTTTGTATGTATCCCATCTATTTATGTAATGGTACAATGTAATGATATCCATCTTGCTAAGCGCCCGAAATGCGGTTGTGCCCCAATCACAAGGTTATCACATGATCAGGATAGAATCACATCTTGGGCGTGACAAGTTGGTATCAGAGCCTCGACCGACCATAGGAGCCCCCTTGATTGATTGTAGTTTGGCCGTTGTCGAGTCTAGAAGAAAACTATTTTCGAAGTTTAGTTATATCGAAGAGTAGGAATTATTTTTACTCCCTAGCCCCTTCGTTGCTCTGGTGAGGAATATTGACGTAGGTGTTTTGAATTACTCCTCTTCCCCTTCAATTTTTTTAGGATCACGCAGTTAGTTTTTGCTTGTTGCGATGTCACCTCTTTTCATCCGGTGCAATTCTCGTCAAGTTGATTCGATCCTCTTCGTCTTTTGCAAGATCAACCCTCAATTCTTTCTTGGATGGGGAAGCAATGTCGTCCGGAGATAAACAATGTTGTTCCGAAGTGGTCTTTCTTTTTCCCACCAGCCCACCGTTTTTCTTCTCGGAGCTGGAGTCCCGAATCGAGTATCCATCCTACTCGTGCGAAGCCTTTGCTTTCTTTCCTCAATTGTTTCAACTGGTGAATTCTCGTCTAGTTCATCATTCTTATTTCTTATTCTTCTCCGCTGGATTCAATTCAAGTTTTTGGTAGTTATATTCTTTTCTTTGGCTCAAAATTTTTCCCCTTACTTGCTCGCCTCTCGCCATTTAATTGTTCTAAAGTTCCAAAGACATCTCAGGAGAGTCATCTGTGTTCCTATTAATTCAAGGTTGTCACCTCATTCGAGTCTCACTGGTACACATCGGTAATATACAAACAATTTTTAACCCCTTTCCGCAACGACATTTGGAACCGCCTCCTAGTGAGTAACGACGATAGGGGGGTCCTTCCCACACAACCCAGAAACCGTCGGGGATATGCCCTCCTGGCACACATGCTTGGCAAAATGAGGTTGTGTGCGACCGGCGAGCGCTCAAATACGGAAATACATACAGTAGAGCTAAAAAAATACAATTATACAGGCGAAATTGTTTTCGGTCGCAAGTACATCCCACATAGCCCGTCCCTGCTAAACCTTTCCGTTTGTATGTACATACCACACAGTCGCTCCAAGGAAAACGTTTCTGTTCACTGGTACATCACACACAATTTTTCCCGTTAAATCGTTTGTGATAGCGTTGCCATTGCACATGATATTAACAATTTTATCGTTTGCATTATTGAATGCATCACACACGGTGCGCAGAAGAAACTGTGTGGCAAAGGTTGCCCATAACACACTGTTTTACGTGGTAAACGTTTGCGCAAGGTGGCCTAACGCAAACAATTTTCAAGAGAAGGTCGTGTGTGATTGTTCATTGATCCAAAACGGTTTATTCCTAGAAACTGTGTGTGTTGCCTGAGGTCATCGCCCACAGTATTTTCTCAATAACCGTTTGCAATAGCAAAACCCAATTAGCAGGCTAATTGCCCTATTATTAATAATCCATTTATTAATCTAATTGACATTCATATTAAGCACATAATATATTTCATTTCCATATTAAGGAAGCATGATTTCATAATTGAAATACATCAGAGTACAACATGATGTAGCTTCAGCACTCAGCTACCCCATTACACAACTGCACCAGCATCAAGTTTCACATGCAACATGTAGAACCTTTCGAAATTAGCATCATAGACGGTATATAGACAGACGCGTCTCATCTGGAAAACTGCTGAAGCGGAAGGCGAATATTGATCCTTTTCATGTTGAAGGTCTTTGCAACTTTAGGCCAGTGCCTGTGGATGATTGACCGTCCTTTCTTTGTCCTCTTCAGAAACACTTCAATATTGAACCGTGGGTGTTGTATGAAAACCTTCCTCGCCTCCTGACCATAGAGGTGGTTTGAGAGGTAATCATCAGTGAACTGCTTTGGAAAGGCCTGAAAACAAGGATGTGCATAAATATCTTCTCTATGTTGGAAATGGGGCAAAGTAATAAAAAAGGCAAGGTATAATAGTTAGTACCATCATGTAGTGAACTGATGTCTTCTTCATTGTGCATACAAAGATCTTGTTGTTTTTATCACTAATTTCTTTATCCTAACAATCTTTCTGAGTTTCTTGACTTGATTGATATTCATGGACAACTCATTTCCCCATATGCAAAAAGGGTCGAATAGTGGGTCAAAACCTCTGACAGCAGGACCTACATGTGCAGGACCCAATTGTTAAAAACCTAAATATTAGAATGGTTCCTGCAGTTTCACAATAATGTGCTATTAGACAACGGACCATGCACGTGCAGTTAACTAAACACCACAACAAATGAACCAAACGTTAACTGAGCACCACATTGCACAATATAACGTACTCCTAATAGAAGATCAGACAGTTAACGGAACCAAGCATGCTTAACAACTTGGAAATATAGCAATTGTATTTGTTCCTCATGTATTTAGTACAACCAAATTCGATTTATTTCTCACATGGTATATAATAACAGAATGCAGTCACAACAATTGAACATCGCATTACAAAATTAAACCATGCAGTTAAGTAAACACCACAACAAGTGAACCAAATGTTAACGGAGCACTACATTGCACAATATAACATACTCCTAATAGATGACCAGACAGTTAACCAAACCAAGCATGCTTAACAACTTGGAAATATATCAATTGTTTTTGTTTCTCATGTATTTAGTACATCCAAATTCCATTTATTTCTCACATGGTATACAATAACAGAATGCAGCCACAACGATTGAACATCGCATTGCAGAATTGAACCAAACAGTTAACTAAACCCACAACAAATGAACCAAACGTTAACTGAGCACCATATTGCATAATATAACATACTCCTAATAGAAGATCAGACAGTTCACCAAAACAAGCATTCTTAACAACTTGGAAATATAGCAATTGTATTTGTTTCTCATGTATTTAGTGCAACCAAATTCGATTTATTTCTCACATGGTATACAATAATAGAATGCACCCACAACAATTGAACATCACATTGCAGAATTGAATCAAACAATTAACTAAACACCCCAACAAATGAACCAAATGTTAACTGAGCACCACATTGCAAAATATAACATACTCCTAATAGAAGATCAGATAGTTAACCAAACCAAGCATGCTTGATAACTTGCAAAATTGCACCCTAAAGAATTGAACATCACATTTGCAGAATTGAACCAAACAGTTAACTGAAGACCACATTGCATGACATATAGAGCATATACACTAGAGCAGAAGATTGCATGGTAAAAGTAGATAGCACAATTCACTAGAATTTTTTAAGGAAAGGCAGTAGCTAGCAAACTGAACATGGGTCCTTATAGTGAGCTAATAAGACAAGCTACTCCTCATTGTCGGAGATATCGATGACGATTGGCTCCTTGGACATGGAAGAGGGCGAGGCCTTCGTTTCGTGGGTGCCCTCATCATAGTGTGAGTTTCCTGAGCCGTTCCGGGCACCAACCTGCTGGCTCTCGAGATGAGGTAAGCACGTGCACACTAAGAAAACACCTCGTAGTCTTCGTTGAAGGCACCGACGGTGGCCTCGACAAAACACCACGAACTGTCATTTAAAGCAGTCAACCGCGTAGCGGCGTCGGCGCAGGAGGCGTCGACAGTGGCCTCGACGGCGAGGTGGTCCTCCAAGATCTGGGGGCCGACACGAATGGCAGCCATCGCGACCTCATCTACGCGTGCGGCCGTGATTTGCTTCTCCGTTGCCAAACGCTCCTTGAGATCCTGGCTATACTGCGTGCACCATGGCTTAGGGCGGCCCTTATTTGGTGGAGGGGTTGGTTATTTGGTTGGAAGGTGTCGCGCTCGCGCCGGCGGTCGGGGCATGTGGGATGTGGAAAGAGGAGGAGGATGGGGGTCGGGTGTGGATTACTTGCTTGGATAGACGAGGTCGAGCAACGTGAAGGAGGGTTGCCGGTGAGGAGGCCACGCTGCAAGCAAGGAGTGAAGGTTTCCTTGGAAAGGAAGGCATAAACATGGGAAATGTGGCTTTTGGTAAGGGGGAGGGGCGGGGAGGTAGATATTTCCGCGGAAGCCGAAAATTTGGAATCGCTTTAGCGAAAAAATTAGCGTGCAAAGTATCATCAGACACGGTCCCTTATTCAGAACTGTGTACGATATGTGAACATCACAAACGACTTAGATAGATTAACCCGTGTGTGATGAGTTTGAACGTCAAAATTTTTGGTTCGAATTTCCATGGTTATAGTGGTCACCCACGTCATTGCATAATTTGGGTACACAAAGGAGACTACATCACACCCACACTTCTTAATCGAGCAAGTTCAGCAATTAAACAGAGCTAACTGACCTAAACATTACTCTAACAAATTAAAGACCGGTGCCCTTAATTAAACAAAACAAAGAGTACTACTATGGCTGGTGCTCGTCGATCTCCGCCGCCGCCTCCATGTCCAGTTCGCGCCCGATGGTCTCCTGGGCAAGGGGATCCATGGTATCCATCACACCATACTCGGTAAGCATCTCGCCATCCGCGTCTGCCATCTCTTTGGAAAAGGCCGCCATGATCTGGGCGTGGGCGGCCGTGATTTGGGCTTGGACGGACTCCGTCGTCGCAAGGTAAGCAGTGGAGGAACGGACGACTCCTCGAACACTCTCGGCGATTGCCAACTCTTCGGCCGTGGGTTGCCGACCGTTGTCGGAGAAGCTTCATTCGATTTGTGCTATGACCGCCACGAGCTGGGCGTGGGCGGCCTCAACATGGTCGTGGGCGGCCTCCATCAGGGCTGAGGCCACCGCTGTGAAACGGACAGCTGTTGTGCCGCTCTCACCAGTTGCTACCCCTGAGGCAGATGTTGCTGCCACCACCTGAGAAGCAACAGCGGCCGTTTGGGCTGCCTTGGCCGCCCGGTCACAGATTGCGGCCGCGCTCATGAAGCTTGTTAGCACGCGCATGGCCAATGTGGCCGCGCTCTCGCCGGAGTGGGCCACCGAAGTTGCCCTCACGACGCGGGTCCCCATGCCCATCTTTCACCAGCGGTGATTGAACAGTGAAATGATATCTGGGGAGCGAGCTAGTGTGCTTGAGACGCCGGCTATGGACTGATAACCAACAAGTATAGGGGATCGTGATGACCCACAACCGTAAGGGATCTATTGCAGCGTTTTCGATAAGTAAGAGTGTCGAACCCAACGAGGAGAAGAAGGTATTGATAAGTGATTCTGAGGAAGGAATAACTGCAAGCACAGAAAGATAACTTTTTAGGGGTTTTCTTGATATAGGCAACAGGAAAGTAAAAGCGAGCAAAGTAAAAGGCACTGGAGAGTAACAAGTGGCCCAATCCTTTCTGAGCAAAGGAGAGGCCTAGCAACTGAACTTATAAAGGCTAAAGTGTTCTTGAGGACACACGGGAGAGGTAGTCATGTGATTTCGCCATATTCCGTATCGATACTATGTGATGTGTTGATAAGTGTTGAGTGGGTGGATCTATGCTAGTACACCCTCTAGACTAAGATGAGTGCACTCTTATGATTAAACACCTTGCAAGCATCCGCAAATACAAGATAGTATTTAAGGCAAAAGCTTAACCATAGCAATACGATCGATGATCCATTGTTCCCTTGTGAAAAAGCGTGCGAACTGGGGTTTAGGTTTCTGTCACTCCGGCAATCCACCGTAAGCATTCTTTGTACACAATGTATTCCCCTAGGTCCTTAATAAGGCGAAGTGTTGAGTGTTCGACTCACACAACACCACTAGGAAAATAACAACACAACTTAAGTATCAAACAACACATATTACTTCAACATCATATGACTACTAACAACAAGACTTCTCCCATGTCCTCAAGAACTAAAGTAACTACTCACAAGACATAAAAGAGATCATGATCAGTGGAGATAGATGGATGATAAACAATCTGGACACAATGATATTTCTTCAACAAAACTCAATAGCATTCACCACAAAGTAGTAATCAACACCGATAGGGTAGAGAGGATAGATAGTACGGATTACAACACATGTTGCAATTGTGAGATGAGATTGGATGAAGATGGAGATGGTGCTGATGTTGGGGATGATGTTGATGATGATCTCGATGATGCCCGTGACGATGGTGATGACGATGGTGATGATCTCCCCTTCCGGGAGGTGATCTCCCCAGCGGAATCTGCCCGTTGGAGATGGCTTTTCTTCTCTTTAGGTTTCCGCCACGGAGTGGCGGCGGAACTCCGTAAACTCTCCCCTTTTTAGGGATTCTGGATGACGAGGAGTATATAGGCTAGAGGGGGGGGAGCCTGGAGTGGGCCAGGGGCTCCAGGCGCCCTCCCGGCACGGCCAGGGTGGGGGCCGCGCCAGGGGGCCGCCTGGGCACCCTGTGGCCCCCTCTGGTTGCTCTTTTGCGTATCTTCGTGATCCTTCTGGAAAATACCCTCCGTAGATTTTCAGGTAATTTGGAGGTATTCTTCTTCAGCAACTCAGCGTCCACTTTTTACCGCTGAAGCCTGCGTCTGCTGCTTCGGCACCGGAAAGTTGCAAACTGTGTAAAATAGGCCAAAACAACATGAGAACATCATCGTAATGTGAAATATATCAATGAATAAGGATGAATTACGATATAAAATAGTGATGCATTTTGGACGTATCAACACCCCCAAGCTTAGACCTCGCTTGTCCCCAAGCAAATACTGAGCTCGGTAAACCTGTCCACAAGTTTAGAGAGTGAAGTGTCGATAAATAGAATACGGACAAGAAGCATCACAGTTTGTTAACCAAACTCAAAATATCCTCAACAGCAATCTTCAACTCATAAGGCCCTTATAAAAGAGTGGTAACACTTATAATCGAAAGTAGGGCTAAGGAAACTCATCAAATCATGGCAAACATGTCCTTTGGTCAAAGAACAACTAATAGCTTTTACTTTTGCTCTTTCTCTTTATGTTTTGATGAGATTAATTGAAGCTTTTGAAAGAACATGTTATTAGGCAAGAAGTGAAAGTGTTAACACAAAGGAAGATGTTTGCTTTAGCTGGGCTTGACAAACAACTTACTTACCAAATGATAATGTCAACAAGGATATGATATGACAAATCTTAATGCAACTTTATATGAATGAATCCTCGTCAACATCAAATGTCTGCTCTCTTTAAGAATAGAAGGAAGTAGGAATAACTGACTCAACCTAAAACTAAGAGATAGGCCCTGCTCTAGGGAAGTAGGGAAAACTCATGTGCTATCCTTAAATCAAACAGAATGAAAACAAGTTTTGAGAGGTGCATGATTTGTCAACGAATGCTAATAGATAACTCAATTACTTCTCAAACTGGACAAGTTTTGAGGAACGGCTCCCGCACGGGGACGATCACATCCCCTTAATCTCCTTTGTTTATCACTGCCAAAGTTTTCTGATTTCTCATGAACAAAGCGTGAAGGAGGGTTTGTTTGTTGTATTATCTTTTATGAGCCGGGCGCACTCATGCCAGTTCCTCCTCGTATTAGGGGTTTGCAGATTAGACATGCAATCCCGGGGTAAAACTTGTCCAACTTAAAAAGATCATGAATTAACTACTACTTCCTCATGAGCTAAAACAGGGGCACAAAATAGAAGATTTTGAACATTTAAGGATAACACATAAATTCTATACTTTAGGAGGTGGTAGTGGAATACCACGAATAAGAAGGTATGGTGGACTCATATGGAAGGTATTGGTTTAAGGGTATGGATGCACAAGTAGAATTCCGCTTAGTACAGAGTTTAGGCTAGCAAAGGCTTTGAGAGAACAGACAATTGATGATGACTAAGATGCAAAGCAATATAAAGCATAAACATTAAAATAAGCATAACACATCAAGTTGTCTTCCTTGTCAGCATAACACTTCAAGCATAATAACATAAATGTTTTGGCTATGTCGCTACTTTAAGAAAATCATGCTTGTTGTTATGACCAAAGCTATGTTTGCCAAGATTAAATAAAGTTTTCAAAGACATACCTGATATAAGGTCAATACTCCCCATAAGAATCATCATATAAGGTCAATTGCGTGAAGAGAATACCGAGTGCAGCAAAGGAACCAATAGACTTCTCATTAATATTCCATCATAGACGACTCCACACTCACGGATACAATCTCTCCACAGAAGGAGTGATAGACCTTAATGCACACACCTATTTCATATAATAACCTCCCTAGACATGATACGACTCTACTTGACTCTAAAAGACAAAAGATAAAGATAAAGATACCGGGCACTCCCCCAAGCTTGGAACAAGCCAAGGGGATGCCATTACCCAAGGAGATTTCACTCCTCATTCTTGTTGACGTTGATCACGTAGTCCTCGGCGAAGCGCTTCCATGGAAGGGGTTCTCCAGTCTCATATGAGAAGTTTGTCTCCTGAATCCGGCATGATGTCCTCCATAGGGACTATCATGACATTGTCTGAGAATGTCCTTCTGCTCATGTTCCGGTATGCATCTTCTCACGATCTCGTCTGGACCTTCTTTGAAAAAATGTGGGTCATCCCAAAAGTAGTGCCTCAAATCATGAAAGAACTTCTTTCTTTGCTGAAATGTTAAACCTGGAGGCAAATACTTCGCAATGATAAAATTAGCATAATCTGCAAACCAAGGATCGGAAAGAGATTGTACTTTTACAACGGCAAGTTGCTCGTATGGAAAACTGTCGTTGACTGGGATGGGATCATGCGGTATATCTTCCATCCTTGAAAGATTGTCCGACACCGGATTGTCCTCTCCTTTCCTATCAACAATCTGCAAATCAAATTCTTGAAGAAGGAGTACCCATCTGATAAGTCTTGGCTTGGCATCCTTCTTTGTCATAAGGTACTTAATGGCAGCATGGTCAGTATGAATAATAACTTTGGAATCAACAATATACTGCCTAAACTTATCACAAGAAAACACTGCAGCTAAGAATTCCTTCTCAGTAGTAGCATAATTCTTTTGAGCACTATCAAGGGTTTTACTAGCATAATGTATAACATTCAATGTCTTATCAACCCTTTGCCCTAAAACAGCTCCAACAGCAAAATCACTAGCATCACACATAATCTCAAAAGGTAAATTCCAGTCAGGTGGTTGTACTATAGGAGCGGTTATTAAAGCTTCCTTAAGAACTTCAAAAGCCTCCTTACAATCTTCATCAAATACAAAAGGAACGTCCTTCTGGAGAATATTAGTGAGGGGTCTCGAAGTCTTAGAAAAGTCTTTAATAAATCTTCTATAGAAACCAGCATGACCGAGAAAACTGCGAATACCTTAGATGTCCCTTGGATAGGGCATCCTCTCAATTGCTTCGATCTTGGCCTTGTCCACCTCAATTCCCCTTTCGGAAATCTTGTGACCAAGAACAATTACTTCATTAACCATGAAGTGGCACTTCTCCCAGTTGAGTACCAGATTTGTCTCCTCACATCTCCGCAAAACTTTATTAAGGTTGTGGAGACAATGGTCAAAGGAAGTTCCTTAGACGGAGAAATCGTCCATGAAGACTTCCACAATCTCCTCACAGAAACCATGAAAGATAGCAGACATACACCTTTGAAAAGTAGCAGGGGCATTACATAAACCAAAAGGCATACGCCTGTAAGCATAAGTACCATAGGGACAAGTAAAAGTGGTCTTCTCTTGATCAACAGTGTTAACATGAATTTGAGAGAAGCCAAAATAACCATCGAGGTAACAAAAGTGGGTATTTTTGGATAACCTTTCAAGCATTTGGTCGATGAATAGCAACGGGTAGTGATCCTTCCTGGTTGCCTTGTTCAGCTTCCTATAATCAATACACATTCTATATCCAATAATAATTCTCTAAGGTATTAGTTCATTCTTATCATTAGGAACCACAGTTGTACCTCCTTTCTTAGGAACACAATGTACCGGGCTTACCCTCTTACTATCAGCTATAGGGTAGATAATACCTGCGGCTAGAAGCTTGAGAATCTCAGTTCTTACAACATCCATCATCTTTGGGTTCAACCGTCGTTGATGATCAACAACTGGTTTAGCATCGGGCTCAAGGTTGATAGTATGTTGACAGATAGATGGACTAATCCCCTTAAGGTCATCAAGGGTATAGCCAATTGCACCTCGGTGTTTATGAAGTACTTCCAATAGTTGCTCTTCTTCATATCCTGAAAGGTTACAGTTGATAATAACAGGATATACTTTCTTTTCATCTAAATAAGCATACTTGAGCGTATCGGGAAGAGGTTTAAGATCGAACACCGGGTCTTCTTTTGGTTTTGATAAAATTCCCAAAGGTTCAACCGGAAGGTTGTGCTTCAGGATAGCAGGTTGTCTCAAGAATATTTCATCTAGTTCATTTCTTTCCTGCATATGCAAATCATTCTCGTGGTCCTCCATATATTGCTGCAAAGGATCATTAGGGGGAATAGCAATAGAAGCAATACTTTCAATAATTTTATCATCACTAGGTAAATCGGTACCACGAGGCTGCTTAGAGAACTTAGAAAATTTAAATTCATATGGCTCACCATTGAATTCAACAGAAACTTTACCTTTCTTGCAATCTATTATAGCTCCACAAGTTCTGAGAAAAGGTCTACCAAAAATAATAGGACAAAAATTGTCCCTCACTGAACCAAGTACTAGAAAGTCGGTAGGGTATTTTACCTTTCCACATAGGATTTCAACGTCTCTCACAATTCCGATAGGAGAGATAGTTGCTTTGTTTGCAAGATGAATGGTAACATCAACTTCTTCCAGTTCACAAGGTGAAATCTCACCGATGATCTCTTGATAAAGTGAATAGGGGATAACACTAGCACTCGATCCCAAATCGCATAGCCCATAATAATTGTGATCTCCTATTTTAACAGATACTACTGGAGTACCTGAAATTGGGCCTTTATTCTTGGCTGTGACAAGGTTAGTGGAAACAGCACAAAAATTTACATTGGAATCCAAAACATCATTACTAACAAGGTCTTTAACCAATGCAACTTGAGGATCGACCTTGATCTGGTCCTCAGGCTCATCAATTCTTCTCTCACTTTTATTTATTATGCCTATCACAAGAGAGAGCTCCCTTATCCTTTCAGGAAAAGGAGGCTTTTCATATATAACTGCACGCAAAATAGGATCAGCAACATGAATATCAACATGTAACTCTTTGAAAGGTTCATGATGCTGATCTCTCTTCTTTTTAAAAGAATCAACGTGAGAGGCAAAATCCTTACAAAATCAATCATTAGATGGGAATCAAGACCAATCTTAGAGCAAAAGGTATTGAAGTAATCAGTTTTCACATAGCTCTCAATATAATCATGCTCATAATTTATAGCGGGTTCAATACCTTTATCGATTTCCCAATCTTCAGTATTTCTCTGGATCCTTTCAATGAGATCCCACCTTTCTTCAACGCTCTTTGTCTGAAATACCCCACTAGAGGAGGCATCCAGCATCTCCTTATCCTGACGAGAAAGCCTGGCATAAAAATTTGTAACTATAATTTTCTTGGGGAGCTCATGAATAGGACATTTGAGCATTAGGGACTTCAATCTCCCCCAAGCTTGAGCAATGCTTTCTCCGTCACGAGACCTAAAGTTATAGATATAGTTCCTGTCTCGATGAATTTCATGAAGAGGATAAAACTTGGTATAAAAGAGAGACATAAGCTCTTGCCAATCAAGCAAGTGTGAGTTATCGAGAAGCTTATACCAATCTGAAGCTTTATCTATAAGCGATACGGAGAACAATTTCCTCATGACAAACTCCATTGATACACCTGCAAGCTTAAATAATGAACATAGTTGTGACAGATATAGCAAGTGTTCACCGGGATGTCTGTCTCCTGCATAACGATTAGCCAAAACATAATCGATAATACCAACTGGTATTTTATAGGGCACAATTTCAGTAGGGGGAGGAGCAACCACCACAGATGTGGGGCGTCTTCCCACAAGCAACGATCCAATAGCAAGGTTGTCCATAAGGACAAAGAGCAGCAACAGCAAAATAAAAACAGAAATATAAAAACTTCCTTACCAGCATCACTTACCAATAGCGCTACACTCCCCGACAATGGCGCCAGAAAACGGTACTTGATGGCCCACAACCGTAAGGGATCTATTGCAGCGTTTTCGATAAGTAAGAGTGTCGAACCCAACGAGGAGCAGAAGGTATTGATAAGTGATTCTGAGCAAGGAATAACTGCAAGCACTGAAAGATAACTTTTTAGGGGTTTTCTTGATATAAGCAACATGAAAGTAAAAGCGAGCAAAGTAAAAGGCACTGGAGAGTAACAAGTGGCCCAATCCTTTCTGAGCAAAGGAGAGGCCTAGCAACTGAACTTATAAAGGCTAAAGTGTTCTTGAGGACACATGGGAGAGGTAGTCATGTGCTTTCGCCATATTCCGTATCAGTACTATGTGATGTGTTGATAAGTGTTGAGTGGGTGGATCTATGCTAGTACACCCTCTAGACTAAGATGAGTGCACTCTTATGATTAAACACCTTGCAAGCATCCGCAAATACAAGATAGTATTTAAGGCAAAAGCCTAACCATAACAATACGATCGATGATCCATTGTTCCCTTGTGCAAAAGCGTGCGAACTGGGGTTCAGGTTTCTGTCACTCCGGCAACCCACCGTAAGCATTCTTTGTACACAATGTATTCCCCTAGGTCCTTAATAAGGCGAAGTGTTGAGTGTTCGACTCACACAACCCCACTAGGAAAATAACAACACAACTTAAGTATCAAACAACACATATTACTTCAACATCATATGACTACTAACAACAAGACTTCTCCCATGTCCTCAAGAACTAAAGTAACTACTCACAAGACATAAAAGAGATCATGATCAGTGGAGATAGATGGATGATAAACAATCTGGACACAATGATATTTCTCCAACAAAACTCAATAGCATTCACCACAAAGTAGTAATCAACACCGATAGGGTAGAGAGGATAGATAGTACGAATTACAACACAAGTTGCAATTGTGAGATGGGATTGGATGAAGATGGAGATGGTGCTGATGTTGGGGATGATGTTGATGATGATCTCGATGATGCCCGTGACGATGGTGATGACGATGGCGATGATCTCCCCTTCCGGGAGGTGATCTCCCCGGCGGAATCTGCCCGCCGAAGATGGCTTTTCTTCTCTGTAGGTTTCCGCCACGGAGTGGCGGCGGAACTCCGTAAACTCTCCCCTTTTTAGGGTTTCTGGATGACGAGGAGTATATAGGCCAGAGGGGGGAGCCTGGAGTGGGCCAGGGGCTCCAGGCGCCCTCCCGGCGCGGCCAGGGTGGGGGCCGCGCCAGGTGGCCGCCTGGGCACCCTGTGGCCCCCCTCTGGTTGCTCTTTTGCGTATCTTCGTGATCCTTCTGGAAAATACCCTCCGTCGATTTTCAGGTAATTTGGAGGTATTCTTCTTCAGCAACTCAGTGTCCACTTTTTACCGCTGAATCCTGCGTCTGCTGCTTCGGCACCGGAAAGTTGCAAACTGTGTAAAATAGGCCAAAACAACATAAGAACATCATCGTAATGTCAAATATATCAATGAATAAGGATGAATTACGATATAAAATAGTGATGCATTTTGGACGTATCAGATCGCAACAGTTTTTGAGAGTAGGGTATTCAACCAAAATTTATTGATTTGACACAAGGGGAGCCAAAGAATATTCTCAAGTATTAGCAGTTGAGTTGTCAATTCAATCACACCTGAAAGACTTAATATGTGCAGCAAAGTATTTAGTAGCAAAGTAGTATGGAAGTACCGTTAACGGTGGCAAAAGTAACAGTAGCAGTTTTGTAGTGATTGTAACAGTAGCAACGGAAAAGTAACTAAGCAAGGAGCAATATGTGAAAATCTCATAGGCATTGGATCAATGATGGATAATTATGTCGAATGTGATTCCTCATGTAATAGTTATAAGATAGGGTGACACAGAACTAGCTCCAGTTCATCAATGTAATGTAGTCATGTATTCCAAATATAGTGATACATGCTTATGGAAAAGAACTTGCATGACATCTTTTGTCCTACCCTCCCATGGCAGCGGGGTCCTATTGGAAACTAAGGTATATTAAGGCCTCCTTTTAATAGAGTACCAGACCAAAGCATTAACACTTAGTGAATACATGAACTCCTCAAACTATAGTCATCACCGGGAGTGGTCCCGATTATTGTCACTTCCGGGTTGCCGGATCATAACACATAGTAGGTGACTACTGACTTGCAAGATAGGATCAAGAACTCACATATATTAATGAAAACATAATAGGTTCAGATCTGAAATCATGGAACTTGGTCCCTAGTGACAAGCATTAAGCATGGCAAAGTCATAGCAACATCAATCTTAGAACATAATGGATACTAGGGATAAAACCCTAACAAAACTAACTCGATTACATGGTAAATCTCATCCAACCCATCACCGTCTAGCAAGCCTACGATGGAATTACTCACGCACGGCGGTGAGCATCATGAAATTGGTGATGGGGGAAGGTTGATGATGATGACGACGATGATCTCCACTCTCCGGATCTCCGAACGGACTCCAGATCAGCCCTCCCGAGAGAGATTAGGGCTTGGCGGCGGCTCCGTATCGTAAAACGTGATGAATCCTTCTTTCTAATTTTTTCTCCCCGAACTAAATATATGGAGTTGGGGTTGATGTCGGTGGAGCGTCAGGGGGCCCACGAGACAGGGGGCGTGCCCGGGGGGCGCCCCCACCCTCGTGGACTGGGTTTGGGCCCCCTGGTCTTGATTCTTCCGCCGGAGTTTTTTATATATTCCAAAAATAATCTCCGTTGATTTTCAGGTCATTCTGAGAACTTTTATTTTTGCACAAAAATAACACCATGGCAGTTCTGCAGAAAACAACGTTAGTCTGGGTTAGTTCCATTCAAATCATGCAAGTTAGAGTCCACAACAAGGGCAAAAGTGTTTCGAAAAGTAGATACGTTGGAGATGTATCAACTCCCCCAAGCTTAAACCTTTGCTTGTCCTCAAGCAATTTAGTTGACAAACTGAAAGTGATAAAGAAAAACTTTGACAAACTCTGTTTGCTCTTGTTGTTGCAAATATGTAAAGCCATCATTCAAGTTTTCAGCAAACATTATGAACTAACGATATTCACAATAACTTCCAGGTCTCATGTTTACTCATATCAATGGCATAATCAACTAGCGAGCAATAATAATAAACCTCGGATGACAACACTTTCTCGAAACAATCATAATATGATATAACAAGATGGTATCTCGCTAGCCTTTTCTGAGGCTGCAAAACATAAATGCAGAGCACCTCTGAAGATCAAGGACTAACTAGACATTTTAATTCATGGTAAAAGAGATCCAGTCACAATCATACTCAATGTAAATTAATAGCAATACATGCAAATGACAGCAGTGCTCTCCAACTGGTGCTTTTTAATAAGAGGATGATGACTCAACATAAAAGTAAATAGATAGGCCCCTCGCAGAGGGAACCAGGGATTTGCAGAGGTGCCAGAGCTCGAGTTTTGAAATAGAGATGAATAATATTTTGAGTGGTATACTTTCATTGTCAACATAACAACCAAGAGATCTCGATATCTTCCATGCTACACATATTATAGACGGTTCCCAAACGGAATGTAAAGTTTATACCCCTCCACCACCAACCCATCCGAATCCATGGGGTACCGTCCATACCAACAACAGCCCTGGGGGAGTTTTGTTTAATTATTTTGATTTGAGCATGGGATTGGGCATCCCGGTTACCAACCATTTTCTCATGAATGATGAGCGGAGTCCACTCATCGTGAGAATAACCCACCCAGCATGGAAGATATAGATATCCCTAGTTGATACATGAGCTGTTCGAGCATACAAAGCAGAATTTCATTTGAAGGTTTGGAATTTGGCACATACAAATTTACTTGGAACGGAAGGTAGATACCGCATATAGGAAGGTATGGTGGATTCATATGGAATAACTTTGGGGTTTATGGAAGTGGATCCACAAGCAGTATTCCCGCTTAGTACAAGTGAAGGCTAGAAAGAGACTGGGAAGCGACCAGCTAGAGAGCGACAACAGTCATGAACATGCATTAAAATTAATCAACAATGAGTGCAAGCATGAGTAGGATATAAATCACCATGAACATAAATATCGTGGAGGCTATGTTGATTTTGTTTCAACTACATGCGTGAACATATTTCAAGTCAAACCACTTGAATCGTTCAAAGGAGGATACCACCCTATCATACCACATGACAACCATTTTAATATCATGTTGGCACGCAAGGAAGACCATTATGAACCCCTAGCTAATTAATCATGACACAAGCAACTATAATCTCTAATTGTCATTGCAAGCATGTTTCATTCATAATAGGCTGAACCAGGAACGATGAACTATCATATTTACAAAAACAAGATAGGTTGAGTTCATACCAGCTTCTCTCATCTCAATCAGTTCGTCATATATCGTCATTATTGCCTTTCACTCGCACGACCGAATGGTGTGGATAATAATAATAGTGCACGTGCATTGGACTAAGCTGGAATTTACAAGCATTTAATACAAGGGAGAAGACAAAGTAATATGGCTCTTGGTTAAATCAATAGTAATGCATATGAGAGCCACTAAACATTTTCATCATGGTCTTCTCCTCTTGACCCCCAAAGAAAAGAAAAGAAATAAAACTATTTACATTGGAAAGCTCCAAACAAGCAAAAGAAGAACGAGAAATCCTTTTGGGTTTTCTTTCAATTATTACTACTACATGCATCAAAAGTAAACTAGCTAAAATGCTACAACTAAATTTGTTGTTTTTCTGAAGGTTTTTTTCTAACACACAAGAAAAAGACTTAGAAAAAATTTAAACTAGCATGGATTGTACAATGAAAAAGTATGAGCACCGACAATTGGAATGCGTGTGTGAACATGAATGTAATGTCGGTGAGAAATACGTACTTCCCCAAGCTTAGGCTTTTGGCCTAAGTTGGTCTATGGCCTATACTGGCCTGACGGATATCCAAAGTCGTAGTTGGGGTTGTACTGCGATGTGATGACCCACAAGTGTAGGGGATCTATCGTAGTCCTTTCGATAAGTAAGAGTATCGAACCCAAAGAGGAGCAGAAGGAAATGATAGGCAGTTTTCAGTAAGGTATTTTCTGCAAGCACTGAAATTATCGTTAACAGATAGTTTTGTGATAAGGTAATTGGTAGCAAGTGACAAATAATAAAGGTAAATAAGGTGCAAAAAGATGGCCCAATCCTTTTTGTAGCAAAGGACAAGCCTGGACAAACTCTTATATGAAGGAAAGCGCTCCCGAGGACACATGGGAATTATCGTCAAGCTAGTTTTCATCACGTTCATATGATTTGCGTTTGTTACTTTGATAATTTGGTATGTGGGTGGACCGATGCTTGGGTGCTAACCTTACTTGGACAAGCATCCCACTTATGATTAACCTCTATTACAAGCATCCGCAACTACAAAAGAAGTATTAAGGTAAACCTAACCATAGCATGAAACATATGGATCCAAATCAGCCCCTTACGAAGCAACGCATAAACTAGGGTTTAAGCTTCTGTCACTCTAGCAACCCATCATCTACTTATTACTTCTCAATGCCTTCCTCTAGGCCCAAACAATGGTAAAGTGTCACGTAGTCGATGTTCACATGACACCACTAGAGGAGAGACAACATACATCTCATCAAAATATCGAACGAATACCAAATTCACATGACTACTAATAACAAGACTTCGCCCATGTCCTCAGGAACAAACGTAACTACTCACAAGACATATTATTGTTCAGGATCATAGGAGTATTAATATGCATAATGGATCTGAACATATGATCTTCCACCAAGTAAACCAACTAGCATCAACTACAAGGAGTAATCAACACTACTAGCAACCCACAAGTACCAATCTGAGGTTTTGATACAAAGATTGGATACAAGAGATGAACTAGGGTTTGAGAGGAGATGGTGATGGTGAAGATGTTTATGAAGATAACCCTTCCCAAGATGGGAGAGTTGTTGGTGATGACGGCGGTGACGATTTCCCCCTCCCGGAGGGAAGTATCCCCGGCAGAACAGCTCTGCCGGAGCCCTAGATTGGTTCCGCCAAGGTTCCGCCTCGAGACGGCGGCGTCTAGTCCCGAAAGCCTCCTTCTGATTTTTTCCAGGTCAAAACACCTCATATAGAAGAAGATTGGCATTGGGGGCATCACCGGCCGGCCCACGAGGCAGGGGGGCGCGCCCGGGAGGGGGGGGGGCCCCCACCCTCATGGATAGGTGGTGGCCCCCTGGCGGATCTCTTTCGCCAGATATTTTTTATATTTTTTGAAACGGTGTTTCGTGGAGTTTCGGAATATTTTGAGTTGTGCAGAATAGGGCTCCAATGTTTGCTCCTTTTCCAGCCCAGAATTCCAGCTGCCGGCGTTCTTCCTCTTCATGCAAACCTTGTAAAATAAGAGAGAAAAGGCATAAGTATTATGACATAACGTGTAATAACAGCCCGTAGTGCAATAAATATCAACATAAAAGCATGATGCAAAATGGACGTATCAACTCCCCCAAGCTTAGACCTCGCTTGTCCTCAAGCGAAAGCCGATATCGAAAAATATGTCCACATGTTTAGAGACAGAGGTGTCGATAAAAATAAAATACGGACATGAGGGCATCATGATCATTCTCATAACAACACACACACACACACACACACACACATATAGACTATTCTGATCACGGGATCATAATATTATTCTGATCACAACATACACTTCCTGAGATACGCGCCTGAACTTCCCTCTGTACGAACCCGAACTTTGGGCTATCTTCGCAACCGTGGCTCTCCCCGCGAATTTTTCTACTTAGCCGCGTTCTATATGATGTAAGTGTAATCTTCAAACGGTTTTTAGCAACTAAATACTCTTTTTAAATAGAAATCTCGCTCATGGGCGGATTTTGCTCTCGGGTCGTGATGAACTCACGTTTTTAGCAATTCTACTGCCTCTGTTGCACGCCTGAACTTCCCTCTGAACTAGGTTGAACTTCGGCCAACATCGCCCAAACGAGGCTTGCGATATACCATTGGAAAGCTATGGACACCAGTATCATGACCCAACTTAAATTTTTGTCAAAATGTAAGCGGTTTAAGAGCAGTTTTGAAAACCGTTTTTTCTTCACACAAAAAACGTGAATCGTATTTTCGATCTCATTTCTAAACTGTTTATCGGAATGCGGCATATAATGTCGTTGGAAAGCTGCTGCAAAACCGCTCCTTTCACATGTTGAAAGTTTTCTCTAATTCCCTATGGTTAAAACAGTATTTGGGAAAACGTAAAATTTCGCAAATCAAAGAGCCGAGTTCATATTTTTGTGGTAATTTCTACACGGCTAATCCAATTAGGGCATATTATATGGCGTTGGGAAGCCTATGAAAATGCGCTACTTTTTCATGTTGAAAGTTTTTCCTAATTTTGGACGGTTTAAGAGTAATCTAGAAAACGGTACAAGTCCTACCGAGTTTGTTTTTTCAAGTTAATTTTTTAACCGTGCGTGCGAATTCAGCAAGTGATATGGCGTTGGAAAGCTTGAACCAATGCGAAACGTTTTTGTATGTATTGTTTCTCCTAATTCTTTACGGTTTTATGTCAGTTTTGAAAATGGAAAAAAACATATTTTCGCTGTATTTTCTACAAACTTTGTCGGAATGCGGCAAATAATAGACCGTTGAAAAGCTATGGGAAATGCGAAACTTTTTCATGTTGACGATTTACTCTGATTCTCAACCGTTTTCAAGTAATTTAGAAAATGGCGGGATAATAATTTCTGCGTTTATCGCGAAACAGATTCGTCGAAAATGCATCGCGTGAAGTACTTGAACTTCTGCGACAGTTCTGCTTGAACTTCACTCTTTTTTTTTGACGAGATGTTTTTCGCCCGTAACTCCCAAACCACTTACCGGAATTGAGCAAATGATATACCGATGAAAAGCTGTTGAAAACACGCAACTTTTTCGTGTTGATCATTTTTCCATATTCGCGACGGTTCAAAATATTGTTTTGAATGCGTAAAATTGTGTTTTAAACGTTATAGATAAAACTTTTAAACCATTGATTGGATTGTAGCATATAATATACCGTTGGAAAGCTTATGAATACGAGCAACTTTTTCATGTAGACAGACAATACAAATTCGTTGTCGTTTGAGAGCACTATTAAAAATGGCAAAAAGAATGTCGTTTTTTGCATGTTTTTACATGTAATTGAAGGTCGGACGTCTCCCACTAGAGATCTTGACCTTCACCCGGAGGAGCACGTGAACTTCTTGCAACAAACCTTTAAAGCTTTTAGTTTTTTATTCTTATATTCTTATCTAAAACGCATTCTGTGTAGTAGTTGAACTTCTCGCTGTTTTCACCTTGAACTTCTGTCACATATTTTTGTTCAACCTCTCTCACAAGAATTTTTGAACTTTTCTCGGGCTGAGCACTTGAACTTCTAGCAACAGAACTTTTATCCTTTGCTTTTTCATTCTCTTTTTTTTCATACAAATGCACACCGTGTAGTACGTGAACTTCTCTCGCTTACGCAAAAATATCTGAGTTTTTACATGTAATTGAAGGTCGGACGTCTCCCACTAGAGATCTTGACCTTCACCCAGAGGAGCACGTGAACTTCTTGCAACAAACCTTTGAAGCTTTTAGTTTTTTATTCTTCTTTTTACATGTAACTGAAGGTCGGACGTCTCCCACTAGAGATCTTGACCTTCACCCGAAGGAGCATGTGAACTTCTTGCAACAAACCTTTAAAGCTTTTAGTTTTTTATTCTTCTTTCTACATGTAATTGAAGGTCGGACGTCTCCCACTAGAGATCTTAACCTTCACCCGGAGGAGCACGTGAACTTCTTGCAACAAACCTTTGAAGCTTTTTGTTTTTTATTCTTCTTTTTACATGTAATTGAAGGTCAGACGTCTCCCACTAGAGATCTTGACCCTCACCCGGAGGAGCACGTGAACTTCTTGCAACAAACCTTTGAAGCTTTTAGTTTTTTATTCTTCTTTTTACATGAAAATATCTCGGTTACGTGAACTTCTTCTTCTTCTTTTTACATGTAATTGATGGTCGGACGTCTCCCACTAGAGATCTTGACCTTCACCCGGAAGAGCACATGAACTTCTTGCAACAAACCTTTGAAGCTTTTAGTTTTCTATTCTTATAGTCTTATCTGAAACGCATTCCGTGTAGTACTTGAACTTCTCGCTATTTTCACCTTGAACTTCTGTCACGTATTTTTGTTCAACCTCTCTCACAAGAATTTTTGAACTTTCTCCGGCCGAGTACTTGAACTTCTAGCAACAAAATTGGTGGTCTTTGCCTTTTTATTCAAAATTTTCTCATATGAAACACACACCATATAGCACATGAACTTTTGGCTGTCATCTATTTGAACTGTTCTTTGCTTTTTTTTGCATTAACTCCTAAAGACTCATTTAAAATTGAGCATGTAAATGTTAGGTTTTTTTTATAATCTCTGGACTTCTTTGTTTTTTTATTTTGAACTTCTTAGTTTTATTCTTATTCAAGTTTTTTTTGAATGAATGTACAATTTTCAATTCCTCGTACGGTCACTGTTCACTTAATTACACGATGTTCCATACTGGAACATTTTGTACTTCCTCAGATTGTCACTGTTCACTCAACATATCTTTTTTGTATTCACCCCTTATTTTTTTGGATAGCCAACTTGTGTTTTGCCATAAGCGAACATTTTGAACTATCCGTAGAAGTGAATTTGAACTTCGTATCCACATTACTTTTGCCATTAAGAAGTGCTCACTTTTTTGCTTCTAATTTTGAACTATGCTCTTTTTTTATAATGATTTCATGAAGGAGAATGGAAGCAGAACAGAATGTGTGTGAGAGAGCCACTAGTTGGGGAAACCAACGTTACATGACACTTTTGTTGTATAAGGAACAAATAATACTCTTTTATTATGTCTTTCCAATTTGAACTTCACTAACAAAAAATGTATTCAATATATTTCTTAGTGTTTCCATAGTGGGTGGACTTGCTGCTTTCTCAAATTTGAGCTTACGAATATACTCCATGAACACAAAAAACAAACACTATAAAACCAATATGGAAAATAAAGATGACAAAAATAATTTGTTTTCAATTCAGTGTACCGCGCACACACGTGGACAACACATCGACAATTTCTTTTGGCTGACATCATATGAAAAAGTGTTTGTTTGATAACTGATTTTTTTCACCAATGACCGGTAAATCCGGTGTATAGCTTAGTAGAACTTCAAGGAGGTCGACACATAGCCATAGTACATGGCGTAGTTCCTGTTTCCTTGCATTTGACCTTCTTCAGCTGACACATTAACGCGTCCACACACATAGTTTTGTACCACTACACCATAGGAGGGGAGCTTCTGACGTGTCTCAACTAAGAAGCACCGGTTGGGTTCTTCGTCTCGTGGGGAGAGTCATCCTCAGGTGCCGAACGCGACAAATTACTTGAGTTGGTGGAGAGAGGATTTGAGCTATCGGTGTCATAACCTTCATGTCCGTAGAACAAACATATCATAACCATAAGCAATAGGATGTTATCAAGGAACAAAAAACATGCTAGTAACAGTGTACTTATGATTGAACTTCTTCCAGCCAAGTATCTTCCTTTCTCGGTTAAACACAACTCGAACACCGGTTATGAATTTTTTTGCACCACAAACATTTTGCAAATTCCATTGCAGAACTGATGATTTTCTTTTGTCAATGGAACTCTTCTAACAAATGTACTAGAACTGCTAAAAATTCAGCAATTTTGTTGTAATGCATACAATGAACTCCTTAATTTCAGACATGAAAACTACATAATTTTGTTTATAGGCAGTCAAACTGACGTGCAGGGGAGACGAGGAGGTTGACAGAAAGAGACGCCATATTTGCAGCCGAAGCCGGTGACACGCTGGAGGAAGGGAGTGTCGTCACCGACAGCGGGAGATGAGGAAGTGAACAGCTGCAGCGCATGCGGGCTTGACTGGCTTCCAAACATTATGCATTTCTGCTACCCAAAATGAGAAATATGCTAAACATGGATGGGATGGAAGTGCTACGCTGACCGTCACCTTCTTCTGTGGACTTCTGCTCGCGATGGCCTCGACCTCCCTAACGCTACGGGGCTGGACTGTGATGGTGTTGGGTCACCGTCAGGGCAATTGGGACTTGGACGATGCGTCTCTACACACTTCCACTTCCCAATACTGTGAAGGTAAGGATTTCATCAAGAGACATATTTAGCAAAATGAAAGTACAGATCGGAAGAAAATAAGGAAACTGTACAAACTGTAGGAAATACACGTAATGTTGTGTACCTAAACTGATTTGGGAATGCATTGGAGCTTCGCGCATATTTAGGGGTTGTATTAAAATGACACATAAATTTTTTCTGAACTATTTCTTTTGTACCAACTATATTTAAACTATTGATTTTTATATTACTGATCTGCTATATGTATATGAGTTATATGCGCTAAAAGTTGCTGATGTTGAACTGATGGTGTCGGTGTAATAAAGTAGGGGTACCTTAGTATCCCAAACTTGTGCACGGGCGGTTGCAGCGTCCCGCGGCAAGGCTTGCCAGGTGACTGCCACGATCCTCTTTTAGTTCCTTTTGGAGCCATTCAAGAACAAAGTATTTGAGTCAAAGAGACAAGGCCCCGGCAAGAGGAGCTTGCCGGGAAGGCCGCTCAAGGCACAGAAACACTCAAGACACGAGACCCCGGCAAGAGGAGCTTGCCGGGAAGGCCAACCAAGGCACCTCAAGAGAGCTTGCCGCGACGCGCCACGTGTCCCGGTAAGGCCCGATGAACGATAAGCTCCCAGGCGCGACAAGATAGCGACCGCGGCAAGGCACTTGCCGCGGCAAGATTCCACTCAGTACCCCACGCTCCAGCGCATCCACCCACGTGTCGTCCTGGGGACCCTTCCAGGCGCACGTGGCGGAAGGCTGTGCAGCCAGGGGAACACGGTGGCAAGCGGCGATGACATGGCCACCATCGTGGCGGACGGTGGCGCCCTGACGGTCAGTTTTTGCACTGTTTGGGGCGACGACGACGGGCATTCAATGCCCTTGTCCCCTGCCGTCAGAGTTAGGTATAGAGCACTATACAAACACTGTTCCAACTACCACTCTTTTTACATTTTTACCCTCATCTGTGTTGCCACCTGTCGGTGACCCCTTTGACCTATAAAAGGAGGTCCATGCGCAACGTAGAGGGGGTTCCGATCATCGATCACTCTCACGCTCGGTCTTGCCAGCGGTTAGAACATACTATTGTTCTCCTCGCTCCCGAGCTAAGAACTCAATAACAAACCAAGGCAGGAGTAGGGTTTTACGCATCCGTGCGGCCCGAACCTGGGTAAACTACTCGCGTGTTCTCCTTGATCCGCTCTTTGTGCATCCTCCGCCCCCTTGCCGTACCGAAAAGGGGCTCCGGTCCCATAGGTGTTCGTGGGCGATCAGTTTCCCCGACAGATGGTATCTTTCTCTTGTCAATAAACTGAACTGATTGTAATATGGGTAGTATGACTGATGAAAATTCAGTAGAGCATGCTATTGCATATGAGTTTTTGCTAAGAACAGAAAAAGTGTGGAATCAACAATACATAAAAGGAGCAACATTTTTCATCGCCTAATTCTACTAAAGGTACAGAGCAGATATTGTATTCTTTTTAAAAGTGTTAGCTTCAGGAGGAGAAGCAACTAGCCGAGGCGTGAAGGAGAAGCACCTTGCCTCGTGTCGATGCATGATAGCGTTGGAAGCACGCTGCAAGAGAGTGCTACCCGGAGGAAGCTCAGATCGGTGGAGCTGGACGACGATAGGCAGGGGGAGGGAGTGCTGACCGACATGCCAATGGGTTCCCCGGGCGGCAGGACCTCCTTGGGCTTCTTGCCCAATAGAACATCCATCGGCGACCTCGGCGTGAACACCCTCTTCCTCTCCGGGATCTCACCCTCCTCCGACGCGCTCGGCTTCTTCCTCTTGAGTAAACAGTCACCTGCAGCCACCCGCGCTAGAGCACGACCCTCCGACGGCTGCCCAAACGCAGGTGTGCGAGCGAGGTTCGGCTCCAGACTCCTCGAAGCCCTCCGCTGGGTCCACAGCCTGTGGCGTCGGCGATGGGTCGCCGACGGCGGGAGGCGCATCCAGGCCCGAAGGGGGCGACGGCGGGAGGCACGTGGGAAGGGGGGATGGAGGTATGCTGGGGCCAGGATGGGAGGCAGCGGAGGCTCGTTGTGGCAGGGATGGGCGGCGGTGGAGGTGCATCAGGGCCGGTGTAGGTGACGGCGGGAAGCGCGCCGGGCACGAGGGGCGAGTGATGGGAGGCGCACCGAGGACGAGGTGCCTGCGGTGGGAGGCGCATCGGGGACGACTGGCCGGCGGTTGGAGGCGCACTGGAGCTGAGGAGGTGGCGGCGGGAGGTTGGTCCGGGAGGATGCGGTGTAGGTCAGCGGCGGGAGTGGATAAGGTGGGCACCGAGGGAACATTGTGTTTTTTTTTCGGGAAGTTTGGGGCACTATTCTGATCACGGGATCAGAATATTATTCTGATCACAACATATACTTCCTGAGATACACGCCTGAACTTCCCTTTGTATGAACCCGACCTTCGGGCTATCTTCGCAACCGTGGCTTTTCGCGTGAATTATTCTTGTTAGTCGTGTTCTATGTGATGTAAGTGTAATCTGCAAACAGTTTGTAGCAACTAAATACTCTTTTTAAATAGAAATCCCGCTCATGGGCGGATTTTTCTCTCGGGTCGTGATGAACTCGCGTTTTTTGCAATTTTACTGCCTCAATTGAACGCCTGAACTTCCCTGTGAACTAGGTTGAACTTCGGCTAACATTGCCCAAACGGAGCTTGCGATATACCGTTGGAAAGCTATGGACACCAGTATCACGACCCAACTTAAATTTTTGTCAAAATGTAAGCGGTTTAAGAGCAGTTTTGAAAACCGTTTTTTCTTCACACAAAAAACGTGAATCGTATTTTTGATCTAATTTCTAAACCATTTATGGGAATGCGGCATATAATATGTCATTGGAAAGCTGCTGCAAAACCGCTTCTTTCACATGTTGAAAGTTTTCTCTAAGTCCCTACGGTTGAAAAGTTTTTTGGGACAACGTAAAATTTCACAAACCGAACTGCCGGGTTCGTATTTTCGTAGTGATTTCTAAACGGCTAATCCAATTAGGGCCTATTATATGGCGTTGGAAAGCTTATGAAAATGCGTTACTTTTTCATGTTGAAAGTTTTTTTTCTAATTTTGAACGGTTTAACAGTAATCTAGAAAACGGTACAAGTACTACCGAGTTCGTTTTTTTGAGTTAATTTTTTGACTGTGCTTCCGAATGCAGCAAGTGATATGGCGTTGGAAAGCTTGAACAAGTGCGAAACTTTTTTGTATGTATTGTTTCTCCTAATTCTTTACGGTTTTAAGTGAGTTTCAAAAATGGCGAAAAACATATTTTCTACAAACTTTGTCGGAATGCGACAAATAATATACCGTTGGAAAGCTACATAAAATGCGAATTTTTTTCATGTTGACGGTTTTATCTGATTCCCAGCCGTTTTCAAGTAATTGCAAAAATGGCGAGATCATTTTTCTGTCTTTATCGCGAAACATATTTTTCGAAAATGCACCGCATGAAGAACCTGAACTTCTGGGCAGGTGTAGTTGAACTTCACTCTGTTTTTCACGTATTTTTTTCTCGCTGTCCTCGATCCACTGCTCGTATCTCTCCATCCACTCACCAGAATTGAGCAAGTGATATACCGACGGAAAGCTGATGTAAACACACAACTTTCCAGTGTTGATCATTTTTTCATACTCGCGATGATTTTAAAAGTTTTTCTTCTGAAATTCATTCAGTGTAGTAGTTGAACTTCTTGCTGTTTTCACGTTGAACTTCTGTTTGAACTTCACTCTGTTGTTTGACGTGTTGTTTTTTGACGTGCAGTTTTTTGCACTGTGTGAAGAAGTTCAACTTCTGGGGGCATGTCTGTTTGAACTTCACTCTGTTCCCCTATTTGTATTTTTCTTATATGAAACAAACCCCATGTAGTACGTGAACATCCGGTTGTTATCACTTTTGAAATTCTCACTTGTTTTTTCAATAAATGACGAACTTCTTCGTTATGTTGAACTGAACTTCTTGGTTTATTCGTAAGTAACAGGAAAATTATGAGTTTTTGTAACAAATATTGAACTGCTTCGTTTTTTGAAACTGAACTTCTTGGTTTAGTATTTCATGTCGACGATATTCTCTGATACCCACCCGTTTTCAAGTAATTGCGAAAATGGCGAGATCATTTTTCCGCCTTCATCGCGAAACAGATTCTTCGAAAATGCACCGCGTGAAGAACCTGAACTTCTGTGGCCGTTCTGCTTGAACTTCACTCTGTTTTTTGACGTGATTTTTTTTGCCCGTAACTCTCAAACCCTTACCGGAATTGAGCAAATGATATACCGATGGAAAGCTGTTAAAAACACGCAACTTTTTTGTGTTGATCAGTTTTTCATACCCGCGAAGGTTCAAAATATTTCTTTGAATACGTAAAAATGTGTTTTTAACGGTATACATAAAACTTTTAACCCATTTATCGGAATGTAGCATATAATATATTGTTGGAAAGCTTATGAATAGGAGCAAGTTTTTCATCAAGACCATTGTTACAAATTCGTTGTAGTTTGAGAGCAGTATTAAAAATGGCAAAAACAACATTGTTTTTCCTTGTTTTGAACATGTAATTGAAGGTTGGGCGTCTCGCACTAGAGATCTCGAACTTCACCGGGAGGAGCACGCGAACTTCTTGCAGCAAACCTTTGAAGCTTTTAGTTTTCTATGCTTATATTCTTATCTAAAACACATTCCGTGTAGTAGTTGAACTTCCCGCTGTTTTCACCTTGAACTTCTGTCACGTATTTTTGTTCAACCTCTCTCACAAGAATTTTTGAACATTTCTCAGGCCGAGCACTTGAACTTCTAGCAAGAAATTTTTTATCCTTCGCCTTTTTATTCTTTTTTTCATTCAAAATGCACACCGTGTAGTACGTAGACTTCTCGAAGTTATCAATCTGAGCTTCTCTTGGTTATGTGAAAATATCTGAATTTTGTATAGACATTGAACCGCCCTAGCCTTTTTTATTTTAACTTCATTGTGTATTTTTAGGTATGTGAAAATTGTAGATGTTTAGAAACATGAAACTTCTTCGTTATATCCGCGGCAGAGAATATAAACTTTGCATCCATATTTTTTTGTCTTCAAGAAATGCTCGCTTTTTTTCTTCAACTTTTCTTTAGTAACGAAGAGAAGCTTGTGTTTTTTTATAAATATCGAACTTCTCTATTATTATAATTTGGAATTCTTGGTTTATTTGAAATACTTTCTTTTTCCATTTTTTGAAACTGTAAAAAATGTTCTTTTTACAAAAAAAGGATCAAAGTCATGTTAATTTGAACTTCTTGCTTTTCTTTTAGATACAAAATTTTCTGATTTTTTATAAACATTGACCTTCTATGTATCGTAAATTTGAACTTCTTGGTTTGGTTTCAGAGACGGAACTATTGGCCCATATAATTGAATGTATCATCTTTTCATACTAGAGAGGATGCTTTAGTGTTTTTCCAGCAACATGTACTTTTTAGTATGTTGTACATCTTGGTTAATTTTTTAGTTTTATTTTCTTTTTATCTAAACGACATTGCCTTTAATATATGAACTTTTAGGTTAATCTAATTTTTGGCAAAAAGAAATATTACCCATTTGCACGAGCATACACACCATGATGAAATGATTCACGGGAGGAGGCCGCAAACCACATGACTACAAAACCAAGTCTGTGTTCAGAACACATTTTGAATCAAGCACGGACAGGATGAACACAATTTTTTTGCTCTAACATTAGTGTTCAGAACACATTTCAAATGAAGGACGGACAGGAGGAAACACAACATAAAAAAATTCCATGGCCAACGTCCAAGGGGCATGAGCATTTTCCACTTTACAATACAATTATAGTTTAGTAAAACTAATTAGCACAACCTGAGCGGGATTTCATAGTTAGGAGCCTAGGTACCGAAACTCCTGAAGAACAAAAACGATGTAGAGTTTGTTTCAGAGTGGCAAGTTCCTCCAAAATGAGGGGGTCTCGGATGGGTCGTGAGAGGGGTCATTCATGAGGAGCACGACAGAGTTGAACGACGTGAGTGGCAAGAACTTGGACATCCTGGGCGTCGTGTGGCATGCACGACCTGCTGCAGGTCGGGGTCTCCTCTAGCTGCAGGTCGACATATCTTCTATTTGCAGGTAGTGCCCAATCTGCACCTGGGATGGTGGTCGCCGGCGAGTGGAGCATGGAGACGTCAGGCTCGGCTTTGGAGGGAGCAAGAGGGAAGAGGTAGCCATCAACGCGTCTTGCTCGTGGACGGAGTAGCTCGTTAGAGCAGCACCACCTCCCACGCACTACCCATCGAGGCTAGTGGATTCAGAGAAGTTAAACTGAGCGGGATCCACGGCTCGGAGGTGGCGCAATGGATCCACATCCCGCGATGGCACATGGGATCCAGGAGCGCAGCGGTTGCTTGGGTGGTGGTGTTGGGGAGCCGATGTGACGACGGGGATCGGCGGCGGCGGCACTGGGCGGAGGCGACGGGGAACCGCGGCGGCGGCGGAATCCAGGTGGTGAGCGAAGCGACGGCCGGATCCAGGAGCTGGGGGGCGCGGCGGCCAGACCATGAGCGGGGCGGCACGGCGGCCGGATCCAAGGCGGATCCAGGGACGGTGGTGGATGCATCCCAGGGTGGGCGGTGCAGAGGTTGAAGCCGGGGCAGGCGGCTGCCGCGGTCAAGGCAGGGAGGGAGGAAGGCGGCTGTGACAGGGAATCCAGGTTGGCACTGGCACGGTTGACCGGGGATGGGGCTGGGGCCGGCGCCGGCGGGGTCTCTTGGGGCGCTTCGCTCTGGGCAGTTGCGGGAGGGCGGGTGGAGGTGGGAGGGCGGGGTGCCGGGCAGATCGGGGTCTTTTTCTTTTCTTTTGCGCGAGTTCAGGAGCACCGCATCGGATCCTATATAGGGCGCTGTGATCCGAATAACTATTCTGATCCTAGGATTAGAATAGTGTTGTCCTATATATATATACATACACACACACACACGCACACACACACATATATATAAAGCTTATTTCCTCCACACTAATAAATCATACATATTTTAGAGAGTTTGCAACCATGACAACTTACTTGAAGGATCTTACTCAACCATAGGTAGGTATGGTGGACTCTCATGGCAAAACTGGGTTTAAGGATGTATGGAAGCACAAGTAGTATCTCTACTTGGTGCAAGGAGTTTTGGCTAGAATGAGAGGGAAAGGCAAGCTCAACATGTTGGATGATCCATGATAATATACTTTATTTTGGATATAAGAAAACATAACCCATTATGTTGTCTTCCTTGTCCAACATCAACTCTTTAGCATGTCATATTTTAATGAGTGCTCACAATCATAAAAGATGTCCAAGATAATATATTTGTATGTGAAACCTCTCTTTATTTATTACTTCCTATTAATTGCAACGATGACCAAAACTATGTTTGTAAACTCTCAACAACTTTTATTCATCATACTCTTTATATGTGAAGTCATTACCTTCCATAAGATCAATATGATCTCTTTGATACTTTTTATATTTTCTTTTATTCTCTCATGACCATAGCGAGGAAATCAAGCCCTTGACTCAACACTAATCTTTATTATATAGCTCACGGACTCGATTACAAAGGTAAAGGTCACAAAGCAAAAGCTCACAACTAGATCAAGATATTACCAAAAGGATCGAACTAAGAAAAACGGTAAAGATAGGAGTGTGATGGTGATATGATACCGGGGCACCTCCCCCAAGCTTGGCAGTTGCCAAGGGGAGTTCCCATACCCATATGATTATGTCTCCTTCTTCGGAGATGGTGACGAAGGGGTTGTTGATGATGTAGGCTTGTCGTCCATCTTCCAAGGCATGGGCTCACCATCATAGAAGGATGATCGAGTCTCCGGGATCCTCAAATCTGCAACCAAACTCATCTTCTTGAATCTATATTCATACTCACAGTTTTGGTTTTGCAGGTCATAGATCTGGGCCTGGAAGTGCTCAATTTTCTCTTGGAGCTTGGAGATGGCTTCCTCAAAGATCTTGGCGTCCAGCTTGTGGTTGTTGGCGAGATCCGTGATCATCATGTGGTTGGCGTTGAGTCCTCGTTCCACCATACCTTGGCACTTGAAAACTTGCTGCTCCGTCGCATCGAGTCTCGTCTCCACGCTTCCGGTCCTCCTTGGTCCCTCAACATCACGGATGTGCAGCACCCTCTCACGCACCTCAATGGTTTGAGGGTGATGTAGCACCTCCACGAGGTAGGGGTTGATGACCTTCTGAAGAACTTGTCCTTGGGGGTGCTGGAAGACGTCATGATGACCTAGATCTGTCAGAAATAACAGCTCGAAACAAAAATAGAGGATTTTTGCATGATACGGTGGTCAAAACCTTCGAGAGAATATATAATGAATTTTTACCGACCAAAAGAAGTAACGTGCAAAAAATCGGAGTCCGGGAGGCACATGAGGTGCCCATGAGGTAGGGGGCACTCCGAGGAGGGTAGGGCGCGCCCTCCACCCTCGTGGACGCCTCGTGTCCTTTCCGGACTGCCTCTTATTTTTCTATTTTTCTAAATATTATAAAACGTGAAAAATTGCCATTAGAACTCTTTTGGAGTCGGTTTACTTACCGTACCACATACCTCTTCCTTTTCGGGGTCTGAATCATTCTGGAAAGTGTCCCTTATGTATTCCTCTGGGGTTACGGTTTCAATAACATTGGTTTCAACATTTATAGGGTTACCTGAGATATAATGTTTGATTCTTTGATTGTTCACCACCTTCGGATTCGTGCCTTCGAAGTTGTTGATTTTTATGGCACCGGAACGATAGACCTCCTCGATAACGTAAGGACCTTCCCATTTAGAGAGAAGTTTTCCTGCAAAAAATATTAAACGAGATTTGTATAGCAAGACATAATCACCTACGTTAAACTCACGCTTTTGTTTCCTTTTGTCATGCCATCTTTTAACCTTTTCTTTAAACAGCTTGGCATTCTCATAAGCTTGGGTTCTCCATTCATCAAGCGAGCTAATGTCAAATAACCTCTTCTCACCGGCAAGTTTGAAATCATAATTGAGCTCTTTAATAGCCCAATATGCCTTATGTTCTAGCTCAAGAGGTAAGTGACAAGCTTTTCCATAAACCATTTTACATGGAGACATACCCATAGGATTTTTGTATGCAGTTCTATAGGCCCATAATGCATCATCAAGTTTTTTGGACTAATTCTTTCTAGACCTATTAACAGTCTTTTGCAAAATTAATTTCAGCTCTCTATTACTTAGTTCTACTTGACCACTAGACTGTGGGTGATAAGGGGATGCAATTCTATGGTTAACATCATACTTAGCAAGCATTTTACGGAAAGCACCATGAATAAAGTGTGAACCACCATAAGTCATTAAGTATCTAAGGACTCCGAACCTCGGAAAATTAACTTCCTTAAGCATCTTAATAGAGGTGTTGTGATCAGCACTACTAGTTGGAATAGCTTCTACCCACTTAGTATCGTAATCAACATCAACTAAAATATGTGTATACCCATTGAGGAAGGAAACGGTCCCATATAATCAAAGCCCCAGACATCAGACGGTTCAATAACAAGTGAATAATTCATAGGCATTTCTTGATGTCTACTAATATTACCAATTCTTTGACATTCATCACAAGATAAGACAAACTTACGAGCATCCTTGAAGAGAGTAGGCCAATAAAAACCAGATTGCAATACCTTATGTGCAGTTCTATCTCCAGCATGGTGTCCTCCATAACCTTCGGAGTGGCACTTGCATAGGATCTGTTCCTGTTCATGCTCACATACACAGCGTCTAATAATAGCATCTACTCCTTCTTTATAAATCTGTGGGTCATCCCAGAAGTAATGTCTCAAATCATAGAAGAACTTTTTCTTTTGCTGGTATGTGAAACTAGGTGGTATAAACTTAGAAACAGTGTAATTAACATAATCAGCATACCATGGGGCAGTACGATAAGCATTTATGACAGCTAATTGTTCATCAGGAAAGCTATCATCAATAGGTAGTGGGTCATCAAGAATATTCTCTAGCCTAGACAAGTTGTCTGCAACGGGGTTCTCAGCTCCCTTTCTATCAATAATATGCAAATCAAATTTTTGCAGCAGGAGAACCCATCTAATAAGTCTAGGTTTAGCATCTTTCTTTTCCATAAGGTATTTGATAGAAGCATGATCAGTGTGAATAGTTACTTTAGAATCAACAATATAAGGCCTAAACTTATCACATGCAAATACAACTGCTAAAAACTCCTTCTCAGTAGTAGCATAATTTCTCTGGGCAATGTCTAGAGTTTTAGTAGCATATTGGATAACATTCAATTTTTATCAACTCTTTGTCCTAGAACAGCACCTACAACATAATCACTAGCATCGCACATAATATCAAAGGGTAAATTCCAGTCAGGAGGTTGGACAATAGGTGCAGATATCAATGCTTTCTTAAGTATTTCAAATGCTTCTAAACAATCATCACTAAAGATAAAAGGAACATCTTTTTGTAAGAGATTAGTCAAAGGCCTGGAGATTTTGGAGAAGTACTTAATGAACCTCCTATAAAACCCGGCATGACCAAGGAAACTTCTTATACCTTTGATGTCCTTGGGACACGGCATCTTTTCAATAGCATCAACCTTAGCCTTGTCAACTTCAATACCTCTTTCAGAAATTTTATGTACCAAGACAATGCCTTCATTAAACATAAAGTGGAACTTCTCCCAATTCAAGACAAGATTAGTGTCTTCACATCTCTGCAAAACTCGATCAAGGTTGCTCAAGCAATCATCAAAAGAAGTTCCATAAACGGAAAAATCATCCATGAAAACCTCAACAATCTTTTCACAAAAATCAGAGAATATAGCCATCATGCATCTTTGCAAGGTAGCAGGTGCATTACATAAACCAAAAGGCATACTTCTATAAGCAAAGGTACCGAAAGGACAAGTAAAAGTGGTCTTTTCTTGATCCCCTTTTGACATAGGTATTTGAGAGAAACCAGAATAACCATCTAGAAAGAAAAAATGCGTGTGTTTGGATAACCATTATAGCATTTGATCAATAAAATGTAAAAGGTAATGATCTTTCTTAGTGGCTTTATTTAATTTGCGGAAATCAATTACCATCCTATAACCCGTAACAATTCTTTGTGGGACCAATTCATCTTTATCATTAGGAACAACAGTCATTCCTCCCTTCTTAGGGACACAATGGACATGACTTACCCACTGGCTATCTGCAACTGGATAGATTATACCTGCCTCTAGAAGCTTTAGTATTTCCTTCCTTACCACTTCTTTCATCTTAGGATTTAACCGTCGTTGATGATCGATAACCGGTTTCGTGTCCTCTTCCAACTTTATCTTGTGTTGGCATAAAGTGGGACTAATGCCGTTAAGATCATCCAGAGTATATCCAATAGCAGCACGGTGCTTCTTCAGAGTTCTCAATAATTTTTCTTCTTCCTGCTCTGAAAGGTTAGCACTAATAATAATAGGATATATCTTCTTTTCATCGAGATAAACATACTTAAGATTGTCAGGTAATGGTTTAAGTTCAAACACGGGATCACCCTTGGGTGGAGGAGGATCCCCTAGAATTTCAACAGGCAAGTTAGGAGGAACAACAATAGAAGCAAGACCAATAATTTCATCCTTACTAGGTAATTCTTTATCACGGGGTTGTCTACGAAATTTAGCAAAGTTAAAATCATGAGACATATCCCCTAAACCAACAGTAAGAATATCTTTTACGCAGTCTATCTTAGCATTAACAGTATTCAAGAAGGGTCTACCAAATATAACGGGACACAAATTATCTTGTGGGGAACCAAGAACAAGAAAAATCAGCAGGGTATTTAACTTTCCCACACAAGACTTCAACATCTCTAACAATCCCCATTGGTGAAATAGTGTCTCTATTGGCAAGCTTAGTAGTGACATCAATACCTTCTAGCTCAGCAGGTGCAATATCGTGCATAATTTCTTTATATAAGGAATGATGTATTACACTCGCACTAGCACCTACGTCACATAAACCATGATAGCAATGATCTCCTATTTTAACAGAAATAACAGGCATACCTACAATAGGTCTATGTTTATTTCTAGTATCGGGTTTGGCGATTCTAGCAGCTTCCTCTTGGAGGTAAATAACATGCCCATCTAAATTTTCGACCAAGAGATCCTTAACCATAGCAACACTAGGTTCAACTTTAATTTGCTCAGAGGGTGTAGGTGTTCTAGTATTACTCGTTCGGACCACAGTTGAAGCTTTAGCATGATCCTTTATCCTAACAGGGAAAGGTGGTTTCTCAATATAAGCAGTAGGAACAACATTATAAGTGATAGTCTTTTCTTCAACTTTAACAGGTTCAACTACTTTTACTTCAATGGGAGGATGGTATTTAAACCACTTCTCATTGGGGAGATCAACATGAGTAACAAATGATTCACAGAAAGAAGTTACTATCTCAGAGTCAAGTCCATATTTAGTGCTAAATTCACGAAAAACATCGGTATCCATAAAAGATTTAACACAATCACATGACTCCTTACATTCGTCAAGGTCCCAATCTTCAGAGTTGCGTTTAATTCTTTCCCATAAATCCCATTTGAATTCAATAGTCTTCATCATAAAAGGACCAGTACAAGAAGTATCGAGCATGGAGCGATTATTGAGAGAAAGCCGAGCATAATTTTTTTGAATGATCATTTCTCTTGAGAGCTCATGATTGGGGCATGAATATAACATTGACTTAAGCCTCCCCCAAGCCTGAGCGACACTTTCTCCTTCGTGAGGCCAAAAATTATATATATAATTACGATCACGATGAACCTGATGCATAGGATAGAACTTCTGATGGAATTCCAACTTCAATCGATTGTAGTTCCATGATCCAATATCATCACATAGCCTAAACCATGTCAATGCATCTCCCTTCAAAGATAAACGGAATACCTTCTTCTAACATCCTCAGGCATACCTGCAAGCTTAAATAATCCACAAACCTCATCCACATAGATTAGGTGCAAATCGGGATGCAGTGTTCCATCTCCTGTAAAGGGATTATCTAGCAGTTTTGTAATGCCCAGGATGCGACTATATCTCCTACGTGTCGAGGCACGACTTAGAGACATAAGCGCATTTTGGAATGATCTCAAGCGTGGTATCTTTGCACATCTCATGTAAAAATTTTAGGGATGAGAGTGTAATAGATAGTTGGCTTACACTCGCCACGTCACACAATGAATACAATAGCATACATTCATCCAAATAACACATGGTTCGACTACGGACGAAATCCAAATGAGAAAAGAAGATACCACAAATCCCAAGGCCTGATCGCCCCTAGTAGGAACCACTAGTGATCGTCAGGATACGAGACATAGTAACGACCACGCTCTTCATCGAACTCCCAGTGATGTTCTGAACCATCTCCTGCATTGATCTCAGCAGTACCTGCATCTGGTGTGTGTTGAATCTCTGAGCCACAAGGACCCAACAATACCATTCTCGGGTATCAAAACTACCAAAGCCTTAGGTGTGGAAAGGTTATAAAAGTGTATGCAGCAAGCACTAAGCAACTAGCTTACGAGTTTAGAGCGAGAAGAGAACAAGTGCCAACGGTCGCCAAGTTTATCAAGACGTGATCCTAGCTACCTCACGGACAAACATAAGCCTTTCAGAAAGAGACCATCACGGTTACTCACACAGTTAGTGTATTCTTAAGGTGTGGTGTCAAGTTATCTACAACCGGATATTAACAAATTCCCATCTGCCACATAACTGCGGGCACGGCTTTCGAAAGTTCAAAACCCTGAAGGGGTGTCCCAACTTAGCCCATCACAAGCTCACGATCTGCGAAGTTGCAACTCCAAGGTGGGAAGACCCGAGTATTCTTGGAATCCCGTGCTCAAGATATTTCGACAAAGGTAAAACAAATCCGTCAAGACCTCCCGGCGTGCCGACACCCTGATAGTAGCCGCATGTATCTCGTCTCAGGCCACGACCGGATAGGTCAGTCTACAGGTAATACCAGATACCTCGGGTTTCCCCAAGGTGGCCCTGCAGTCTGCCCAGTTTGTACCAACACTCATGAGGAGCACTGGCCCGGGTTGTATAATTAAGTCCTCGGGGTCTGGAAAGTCCCTATGCAAGTTATTTAGTTATGGCAAAAGGTAAAACCAAAGTTGGGCCTTGCTGGAAAAGCTTTTAGCAGTGTGAATTATCAAGGGGGGCCCATAAACCCCAACCGTGTTAGGAACGCAAAATCAAGGAACATAACACCGGTTTATCGGGTCCTAAGGTGGCATGAGTGGAACAAAACACCAAGCAGAAGGCCAAGCCTTCCACCCATTGCCAATATATATGTGCATTGATTAACATAGATATATATTGTGTTATCCCAAATAACAAGTTCATCATGGAGCAATCTTCAACTTCACCTGCAGCTAACAACGGTGTAAGAGGGGCTGAGCAAAAGCGTACTTAGCCAATCAACGGTTTGCTAGGAAGGTGGTTAGAGTGTTTCATGGCAACAATAGGAGGCTGACAAGACAAGAATATGCATCGAGGCATAGCTAAAGAGCGAGACAACTAGCATAGGCAAAGATAGAGGTGATATCGGGGAACGGTCATCTTGCCTGGTAAGTCGTCGGTGTACTCGGGAACTTGCTCCACGTAATCGAACTCAGCGGCTGTCTCAACCTCGGACTCGAACTCGGCATCGGCACCCGGATCTACCCAACACAAGAACACAACAACGTACAAGATCAATCACGGTGCAATGCACAATCAACATGATGCAAGACATGTCATGGGATGCAAGTATGATGTGTGTATGCATGAGGATGCTCTCGAGCCTAAAGGGGAAGGGATCCGGGACGGCGATGTCGTTTGGATCGCGGGGGTGGTCGATCTGATCCACCCCCGGTGGATTTGGATCTGACCGGATCGGGACCCGGCGGCTCACCGGAGTTGACGGAGGCGGCGGCCGGCGGCTCGCGGTGCGGTGGTGGAGTTGGCCGGCGGCGGGCTTGGTGGCGCGCCGGAGGGAGGCGTCCGGCGGTGGAGGTCGGTGCCGCGGCGGCGGCTGGCGGTGGGGGCGTCGCGGCGATGGCATGGAGGCGTGCGCGCGGGGCGGCGGAGTTGCCGGCGGTGGTGGCGGAGGGCGCCGAGCCGGCCGGTGCACGGGACGAAGAGGCGAGCTGGCGGCGGACGCGGCCGGGCCGTGGGGGCCGGCCCCGGACCGAGCGGGCCCGCGCGGTGCGGCGGCTGTGGACGGCGGCGCTGCGCCACATGGCGCGCCATGAGTGGTCGGGCGCGGCGGCTGGACGTATCTGGCGATGAACGGACAGGTCCGGCTGCGGGAGGAGGAAGAGAGCTAGGGTTTCGCCCGAAATCCGGGGAGGAGGTGCCTTTTTATAGATTCTGGGAGCTAGGAGTGTCCAAATGGGGTGAGGTTTTCGCCCACACGATCACAATTCGACGAACGAGAGGATGGAAGGGGTTGTTCTGGGTTATTGGGCTGTTGTGGAGGGGTGCTGGGCCAAAAGAAAGAGGAGCTTTTAGCCCACGAGGTTAACCATTGGAGTATAAAACGACCTCCAAACGCGACGAAACTTGACAGGCGGCCTACACATACTAAAACAACAACGTACAACTGCGAAAGAAGGACTCGGAGGTGCCACAGGCACGTGTATGAGTGTCGAAACTCGAAACGGCCAACGGGAAGAGACGATCATGACCGGGTGCAAGTGACAACACGAATGCAATGCAATGCACATGATGACATGACATGGATGATATGCACACACACACACACGGCAAAACGAAGAAACCTGAAATGAAGGAAGAGCCCAGAATGGAATTGATTAAGTCAACAAAGATATATTGCCATAAATGTAATTGTTACATCCGGGGCGTTACAAACTCTCCTCCACTAAGAAAAGATCTCGTCCCGAGATCTAGGACTGAAAGAAGGCGGGATACTTGGAACGGAGATGATCTTCTCGTTCCCATGTAGCTTCTTGGTCTGTATGGTGTGACCACTTCACTTTCAAGAATTTGATGGACTTGTTGCGGGTCTTGCGCTCAGTTTCTTCAAGGATAGCAACGGGGTGCTCACGATAAGACAAGTCTTGCTGAAGATCAATATCTTGAAATGAATTGTGCGTTCATGCGTCTTGAAGCACTTGCAGAGTTGTGACACGTGAAACACATCATGCACATTTGCAAAGTTGGAGGGAAGCTCGAGTTGGTAGGCTAGATAGCCTCTCTTGCCAAGAATCTTGAAAGGACCCACGTATCTTGGAGCAAGCTTGCCCTTGATACCGAACCTCTGAGTGCCCTTCATGGGAGAAAGACGGAGATAGACATGATATCCAATGTCAAAAGCCAACTCTCGGTGTTTACCGTCATAGTAGCTCTTTCGGCGCGTTTGCGCGGCCGTGAGATTCTCACGTATGACTTTGCACATTTCTTCGGCCTCTGAGATCAAATCATTTCCAAGGAGTTGACGTTCACCAGTCTTGGACTAGTTGAGAGGGGTACGACACTTTCTGCCATAGAGAATTTCAAACGGTGCTTTGCCTGCACTTGCTTGGAAGTTGTTGTTGTAGGAGAATTTGGCAAATGGAAGGCAATCTTCCCTTTCATACCGAAGGAGATTACACAAGCTCTGAGCATATCTTCGAGAATTTGGTTCACTCTTTCAACTTGACCACTAGTCTGAGGGTGAAAAGCTGCGCTGAAGCGAGTCTTGGTGCCCATAGCTGATTGAAAGGAATCCCAAAATTTGGAAGTGAACAAGGTTCCACGATCTGAGGAGATAACTTGAGGGATGCCATGCAAAGAGACAATTCTGGAGGTGTACAGCTCTGCCAGTTGAGCTGCGTTGATGGATTCTTTGACTGGAAGAAAATGAGCCACTTTAGTTAGCTTGTCAATCACCACAAAGATAGCATCATTTCCTCTCTTGGACTTGGGAAAACCGGTGACAAAATCCATATCAATGTGATCGAATTTCCACTCTGGAATAGGTAGAGGTTGAAGGAGTCCGGCTAGACGTTGATGCTCTGCCTTCACTCTTTTGCAGACATCACACTCGTTCACGAATTGAGCAATTTCTATTTTTATGCTCGTCCACCAATAGGATTGCTTGAGGTCATGGTACATCTTGGAGCTTCCTGGATGTATCGAGAGGAGTGAGTCATGTGCTTCGTTCATTATGAGCTTTCTGAGATCACCTTTGGGAACCACAATTCTAACCTCAAAGAACAAAGTGTCTCTGTAATCAATGCGATAGCACTTGTACTTGGGAGTATCCTTTGCAATACCATGTTTCACTTTCTGCACCATAGCATCACTGAGTTGGGCCTCACGGATCTGAACTTCCAAGGTAGGAGCAACTTGAAGGTTGGCAAGAAATCCTTGCAGAATAACTTGGAGGTTGAGCTTCCTGAATGATTCACAAAGTTTAGGTTGGAACGGTTTGAGGAGGATATTGTTGCAATAAGCCTTTCTGCTCAAGGCTTCTGCAATGACATTGGCCTTGCCAGGAGTATACTCAATGCTTGGATCGTACTCTTGAATCATTTCAACCCAACGAGTCTGGCGGAGGTTAAGGTTTGGCTGGGTGAAGATGTAGTTCAGGCTCTTGTGATCAGTGAAGATGTCCACTTTTTGGCCCAACAGAAGGTGTCTCCATGTGATCAAGGCATGAACAACTCCTGCTAGCTCAAGATCATGTGTGGGGTAATTCTTCTCAGCTGGTTTAAGCTTACGCGAAGTGTATGCAATGATCTTCATGTCTTGCATGAGAACACCACCAAGACCTTGCAATGAAGCATCACAGAACACATCATAAGGCTTGGACTCATCCGTAGGAGTAAGAACCGAAGCAGAAATGAGCTTCTGTTTGAGGGTATTCAATGCCACATCACAATCAGGAGTCCACGAGTACTTGACATTCTTTTGCAACAAGTTGGAAAGAGGCTTGGCAATCTTGGAGAAGTTCCCAACGAACCTTCTGCAATAGCTTGCGAGACCGAGGAAACTTCGGAGTTGTTTGACATTCTGAGGAGGTTCCCAGTTGAAAATAGCTTCAACCTTCTCGGGGTTAACAAAAATGCCCTCGGTAGAGATAATATGGCCAAGATAGAGGACTTTATCAAGCCATAATTCACATTTGGAGAACTTCGCATAGAAACGGTGCTCACGGAGCCTGTCAAGGACCAAACGGAGGTGCTTGGCGTGGTCTTCTTCATTCTTGGAGAATACCAAGATATCATCCAGATAGACGAGAACGAATTCATTGGTGTATGGGTTGAATATGAAGTGCATTATCCGGGAGAAAGTGGGTGGAGCATTTGCAAGCCCGAAAGACATGATTGTGTATTCATAGGAGCCATAGCTTGTTCTAAATGCGGTCTTGGGAATATCCTCTTCATGGATTCGAATCTTATGGTAACCCATCCAGAGATCAAGCTTCAAGAAAACCTTGGTTCCTTTGAGTTGCTCGAACAATTCATTGATATTGGGGAGCGGGTACTTATTCTTTATTGTCTTCTTGTTCAATGGCAGGTAATCAACGCAAAGGCATTCCGTGCCATCCTTCTTCTTGACAAATAGAACACCACAACCCCAAGGAGAAGAACTTGGTCTAATTAGACCCATTCGTTCTTGCTCATCAAGTTGTTTCTTCAGCTCCTTCAACTCATCAGGAGAAAGCTTGTATGGACGCCGACATGCTGGCTCGGTACCAGGTTCAAGTTCAATGATGAATTCAACTGGACGGTTGGGAGGCATGCCTGGAAGCTCTTCAGGGAATACATCCTCATATTCACAAACCACCGGAATCTGAGAAATGGCATTAATCTCGCCCTTGTCATTGAGAGAGAATAGCCTGATTGTGTTATCTCGAGTTGCGGAGATAATCACGTCTTCGTCAGGATGAGTTAGCTTGACCTCCTTGTTCGCACAATCAATATTTGCATCATGTTTGGAGAGCCAATCCATCCCAAGAATAAGATCAATGTCCGAGTTAACAAGAACAACTGGAGAGACCATAAAACTATAATCGCCCATATGAATAGATATATCCGGAGCAATCAAATTAGAAGTCATGTGCTTGCCCGGAGAAATAATTGATAACTTCTTATCCAGAAATGCCGAAGTGAAATTATGCTTGGTAAAGAATGGTCTTGATATGAAACTGAGTGATGCACCAGAGTCAAACAAAACTTTTGCAGGAACTGAGTTAACTGGAAGATTACCAATAATCACATCAGAAGAATTCTCTGCTTGAGCTGCATTCATCATATTCACCCTTGCAGCCTTGGGGTTGTGCTTGACAATAGCATTGCTGACAGGTGGAGGAGGCGGAAGGCGCCTTTGAGTACACTTGTTTGCATAGTGACCCTTCTGACCACACTTGTTGCAAATAACTTCTGAAAGTGGCCGATGATAAGGACCGCTTGGTCTTGGAGCTTGGAACTGAGGCTTGGACTGGTTGCTTGGGTTGGGTGGGTGGGAGAATGCATGACCACCTGAGTGCTTGTTGTTGCTTGGAGGATGGAGCACTGGAGGAGGCGGTAGCCAGAACTTCTGTTGCTTGGCAACCACTTGAGAGGAAGAGGAGGAGTGAACATCATCTCTTATCCTCCTTTTGGAAGCTTCACACTTGAGCTGAGCTGCCTCTTGCTTGCGAGCCATGTTATAGAATTGATCAAATTCATCTGGCTCGAACAAGGTGAGAGCAAGTTGGAGTTCATCTTTCAGACCACCTCGGAACTAGTAGATTTTGCTCTTGGCATCAGGGATGTCTTGCTTCACATAACGGGCAAGATTCTGGAACTTGACATTGTATTGATAGACGGACATGGTGCCTTGCTTTAGATTGCGGAATTGCTCACGCATGCCTTCAATGACACTTGTTGGAATGTGATGAGAACGGAAATCACGGCAAAAATCAGTCCACGAGATCTCACGACCACCTCTGGAGTCTTTGTACTGTTACCACCAATCTGCAGCTTGATCTTTGAGTTGGAAGGTGGCAAACTTGACATAATCCTCATGTCTGACGTTACTGCATTCAAAATGCTTCTTGATGTCTGTGATCCAATCTTCAGCATCTAGCGGGTCCACACAGTAACTGAAAGACTTGGGCTGATTTGCCAGGAATTGGTTCAGTGTCGCAAAGCGAGGTTGATTGAACAGATTTCCTTGGCCTTGGTTCCCTTGATTGCCTTGATTTTCTTGGAAACTCTGCATCATTTGCATGACCATCTGAGTGTTCTGGTTGGTTGCCTGCATAATCGCTCTCCATGCCTCAGACGGAGGAGGAGGGGAAGGAGAACGCTCTTCTTCACCCTCTGGGTTCTGGTTGGGAACTTTCTTAGGTGCCATCCTTAAGATGATGACAACTATTAGCCATTGAAGCAAATAATAGTAAACTGAATCAGCGGCTAGATATTTGCAACATATAGTCTTCACAATGAACATTCGAACAAAACTGAATGAATGAATTCCATAGCTTAATGGTACAACAACTTGTCGAGAAGCCACTTGGGAGAACGAAATGATAGAATAAAAACAACAAGGTAATAGATGGAATAAGTACATAATAGAGGTTTCGTCCCACATGTTCGTGCTGAATGCCCCATGGCACGTGTTGCAAAGGGTCTTGCTATCCCCAGATCAGCATAGCCAAGGATCCTTTAAGATGCAACTCACAATTGGAACAGCGCCCATGAAACCTCTTCACTAGATGTTGAACCCCAAACCTCAAACTATGCACCCGTGGGAAGATTACCTATGAGCTACTTGAAACCCACCTATTAATTCCCGAAGCTTTCTGGTTATGCAATCTGGTGTCGGGGATACAGGGGAAGCACCGCGCAATCAACTCTAAACCTACATCCAGCTGTATCCATCCGTCAACACATAACCAGTCATCTTCGGAAACTGTTTACCTCGGACCTTCGAAACGCATCCGCTATACTAGCTGTGGCAATACTCCCGAACTATCTCCCCAGTACCGGGTGACGTCGGGGTTATCTCACCACCAGACATGCATAGAAGAGTTTTCGATGTCGGCCGCCTCTGGTATTCTAGAACCGCTACGATACATTTGTGACGACAACACCTCGGAGCTCAACTCCCCGGGACACTGCCACAACCCCTAAATGACAGGAGGCATCGAGAATAATGTTCTCGTCACAAAGATATCGGAACAATCCAAACAATACCCGCGCGATCCTAAAAAACATTTTGGTGAAATTTTTGAGAGTAGAGGAGATAGAACAACGTCAGGAGTCCTCACCAGAGCGATGAAGGGGATGAGGAGTAAAAAATAAATCCTACTCTCCGATATATATATAGGACTCAAAACATTTTTGTGTGTGTGTGCCTAGACTCAACCGTCAGCGGTTCGATCAATCAGGGGGCTCCTAGGTCAGAGAAGGCTCTAAATACCAACTTGTAATGCCCAGGATGCGACTATATCTCCTATGTGTCAAGGCACGACTTAGAGACATAAGCGCATTCTAGAATGATCTCAAGCATGGTATCTTTGCACATCTCATGTAAAAAATTCAGGGATGAAAGTGTAATTGATAGTTGGCTTTCACTCGCCACATCACACAATGAATACAATATCATACATTCATCCAAATAACACAGGGTCCGACTACGGACGAAATGTAAACGATAAAAGAAGATACCACAAATCACAAGGCCTGATCGCCCCTAGTAGGAACCACTACTGATCGTCGGGATACGAGACATAGTAACGACCACACTTTTCATCGAACTCCTAGTGAAGTTCTGAACCATCTCCTGCATTGATCTCAGCGATACCTGCATCTGGTGTGTGTTGAATATGTGAGCCACAAGGACTCAGCAATCCCGTTCCCGGGTATCAAAATTACCAAAGCCTTAGGTGTGGAAAGGTTATAAAAGTGTCTGCAGCAAGCACTAAGCAACTAGTTTACGAGTTTAGAGCGAGAAGAGAACAAGTGCCAACGGTCGCCAAGTTGATCAAGAAGTGATCCTAGGTACTCACGGACAAACATAACCCCACGGTGTTCACTTCCCAAAGCCCTTCGGAAAGAGACCATCATGGTTACTCACATAGGTAGTGTAGTCTTAAGGACATGGTGTCAAGTTATCTACAACCGGATATTAACAAATTCCCATCTGCCACATAACCGCGGGCACGGCTTTCGAAAGTTCAAAACCCTACAGGGGTGTCCCAACTTAGCCGATCAGAAGCTCACGATCTGCGGAGTCGCAACTCCAATGTGGGAAGACTCGAGTATTCTCGGAATCCCGTGCTCAAGATATTTCGACAAAGGTAAAACTAATCCAGCAAGACCTCCCGGCGTGCCGACACCCTGATAGTAGCCGCGCGTATCTCGTCTCAGGCCACGACCGAATAGGTCAGCCTACAGGTAATACCAGATACCTCGGGTTTCCCTAAGGCGGCCCTGCAGTCTGCCCAGTTTGGACCAACACTCATGAGCAGCACTGGCCCGGGTTGTAAAATTAAGTCCTCGTGGTCTGGAAAGTCCCTATGCAAGTTATTTAGTTATGGAAAAAGGTAAATTCAAAGTTGGGCCTCGCTGGAAAAGCTTTAAGCAGTGCGAATTATCAAGGGGGGCCCATAAATCCCAACCGTGTTAGGAACGCAAAATCAAGGAACATAACACCGGTTTATCGTGTCCTACGGTGGCATGAGTGGAACAAAACACCAAGCAGAAGGTGAAGCCTTCCACCCATTGACAATATATATGTGCATTGATTAACATAGATATATATTGTGTTATCCCAAATAACAAGTTCATCATGGAGCAATCTTCAACTTCACATGCAGCTAACAACGCTATAAGAGGGGCTGAGCAAAAGTGTACTTATCCAATCAACGGTTTGCTAGGAAGGCGGTTAGAGTGTTTCATGGCAACAATAGGAGGCTGACAAGACAAGGATATGCATCGAGGCATAGCTAAAGAGCGAGACAACTAGCATATGCAAAGATAGAGGTGATATCGGGGAACAGTCATCTTGCCTGGTAAGTCGTCGGTGTACTCGGGAACTTGCTCCTCGTAATCAAACTCAGCGGCTGTCTCAACCTCGGACTCGAACTCGGTATCGGCTCATGGCTCTACCCAACACAAGAACACAACAACGGTACAAGATCAATCACGGTGCAATGCACAATCAACATGATGCAAGACATGTCATGGGATGCAAGTATGATGTGCGGATGCATGAGGATGCTCTCGAGCCTAAAGGAGAAGATGATGGAAATGGCTTCATCTTGGGTAACCAAGCAAGCCACTGGATAGAGGGGAAGATTTTGGTCGAGAACGATATAAAGATCATGGGAAACGGATGCACGGTTTGCAAATGACAAACAAAACACTACACGATGCAATCTGCCAAAAACAACAAGTTGCCCAATAAGTGACAAAGTTTAAGTATGCTACATCGCTCCAACAAGCAAGCAAAAGGCATGGAAATAACATACATAACATGGTCTTCAAGAATAACCACATGGCTACTTCTACAACATACTATAACATGTCACAAACAACATGGCAAAAGTGCAAAAGTTTATCCAGACTTAGTGAAAAACTGGGCATGGCAACAATAACAATAAGTAGGCATGTTTGCAAGCTTGTGCAACTCAACCCAAAGCATATCATGGCATGTGAATATAACCAACAACAACAAGACATATTTGAGAAGCTACTCATGTCAAGAACATGGTCATAGGATGCATAGAACACTAGCTATTCACATGGCAAAACTGAACTTGTTGATAACATGCTGATAGAAACATTTTATAGCAAATTGAGAGCATGAAAACAACAAGCTACAGCAAGGCATCATAGCAAATAAGAGCATGTATAGCTATGGCATAACATGTACATCAAGGAACACCTAGTGGACAACTCTAAACATGCACAAAAATGACGGTGGCATCATGGAAACATGGCATAAAAATTAATAGATTCACCCTTAGCAAAAATTTAATATCACGATGGCACGTTAATAAGCTTGTTGCACTCATCTCAAGACATATCATGGCATGAAAATGAATCTATCATGTAGAGCACGTTCCAAAGAGAAAAACTCATGTTGACACCTATCTCATGTGACACATGGATTAATATACACAAGCAAGACAAAACATCATCTCATAACAAGTTCAGAAACTTTCAGCCACATGCACTTTTGCGACAGTTTTAAACATGGCATAATGTCATCTACCAGGTATGCAAATGCATCCATCATGAAGAGCATCACAAGAGGAACATTTTGACATATCATACACTACATTTGGACCAACATGCACAAAGTTACTATCTCATGAACATGTGCTGCAACAGTTACATCACAAAGCACTATTGCCATGAAGATTAAGACATCTAGATGAACCCTAACATGCAGGGAACTGATGCTAACATGTAGAGCATGTCGAGACGAACATTTTGATATATCATATGCGCAAAACGGAGCACCGAGCACAAAGTTACCACATGGTGAAGAGGGCATGCAATTTACTCAAATCCGGGACTTACTGGAATTTTACCTCCGCGAAAGTCAACGCGGAACGGAGGGATCCGGGACGGAGAGATCCGTGGCGGCGATGGCGTTTGGATCGTGGAGGTGGTGGATCTGGATCTGACCGGATCGGGACCCGTCCGCTCGCCGGAGTTGACGGAGGCGGCAGCCGGCGGCTCACGGCGCGGTGGTGGAGTTGGCCGGCGGCGGGCTTGGTGGCGCGCTAGAGGGAGGCGTCCGGCGGCGGAGGTCGGTGCCGCGACGGCAGCGGGCTGTGGTGGCATCGGAGCGGCGTCGTGGAGGGGTGCGCGCGGGGTGGCGGAGTTGCCGAAGGTGGTGGCGGCGGAGCCGCGGCGGCGGAGGGCGCCGAGCCGGCCGGGGCGCGGGACGAAGAGGCGGGCTGGCGGCGGATACGGTCGGGCCGCGGGGGCCGGCCCCGGGCCGAGCGGGCCCGCGCGGTGCGACGACTGTGGACGGCGGTGCTGCGCCACATGGCGCGCCGTGATTGGTCGGGCGCGGCGGCTGGACGTGTCCGGCGATGAACGGACACGTCCGGCCGCGGGAGGAGGAAGAGAGCTAGGGTTTCCCCCGAAATCCGGGGAGTTGGTGCCTTTTTATAGATTCTGGGAGCTAGGAGTGTCCAAATGGGGTGCGGTTTTCGCCCACACGATCAAGATCCGACGACCGAGAGGAGGGAAGGGGTTGTGCTGGGTTAGTGGGCTGTTGTGGAGGGGTGCTGGGCCAAAAGGAGGAGGAGCTTTTAGCCAACGAGGTTAACCATTGGAGTATCAAACGACCTCCAAACGCGACGAAACTTGACATGCGGCCTAGACGCACTAAAACAAAAACGTACGACAACTCTCACCTCATTTCGAGAACGTTATACGGCTATTTGCGAAAGAAGGACTCAGAGGTGCCACGGGCACGTGTGTGAGTGTCGAAACTCGAAATGGACAACGGGAAGAGACGAGCATGACGGGGTGCAAGTGATAACACGAATGCAATGCAATGCACATGATGACATGACATGGATGATATGCACACATGCACACGGCAAAACAAAGAAACCCAAAATGAAGGAAGAGCCCATAATGGAATTGATTAAGTCAACGAAGATATATTGCCATAAATGGAATTGTTACATCCGGGGTGTTACAAGTTTCTCTATCATACCCAAAGGAATTTCAAAGCAAACATTTTTAGTAGGTTTAGTAGGTTGAGGAGCAACTCTTTGCTCTTCTGGTCAGGGTGAAGATACTCCGAACAAGCCCCTCAAAGACTTATGAGCCAAAGTAACAAGTAATAGTAAATTTCAGCACACTATATAAATTTTTCCTTACCAAATTCCACTTACCAAAGGCGCTTCACTCCCCGGCAACGGCGCCAGAAAAGAGTCTTGATAACCCACAATTGTAGGGAATCTATCATAGTCCTTTCGATAAGTAAGAGTGTCGAACCCAACGATGAGCAGAAGGAAATGATAGACAGTTTTCAGTAAGGTATTTTCTGCAAGCACTGAAATTATCGGTAAGAGATAGTTTTGTGATAAGGTAATTGGTAGCAAGTGACAAAAAGTAAAAGTAAATAAGGTGCAGCAAGATGGCCCAATCGTTTTTGTAGCAAAGGACAAGCATGGAGAAACTCTTATATGAAGGAAAGCGCTCCCGAGGACACCTGAGAATTATCGTCAAGTTAGTTTTCATCACCTTCATATGATTTGCGTTCGTTACTTTGATAATTTGGTATGTGGTTGGACTGGTGCTTGGGTGCTGCCCTTACTTGGACAAGCATCCCAGTTATGATTAACCTCTATTGCAAGCATCCGCAACTACAAAAGAAGTATTAAGGTAAACCTAACCATTGCATGAAACATATGGATCCAAATCAGCTCCTTATGAAGCAACGCATAAACTAGGGTTTAAGCTTCTGTCACTCTAGCAACCCATCATCTACTTATTACTTCGCAATGCCTTCCTCTAGGCCCAACCAATGGTGAAGTGTCATGTAGTCGACGTTCACATGACACCACTAAAGGAGAGACAACATACATCTCATCAAAATATCGAACGAATACCAAATTCACATGACTACTTATAGCGAGACTTCTCCCATGTCCTCAGGAACAAACGTAACTACTCACAAGACATATTATTGTTCATGATCAGAGGACTATTAATATGCATAATGCATCTGAACATATGATCTTCCACCAAGTAAACCAACTAGCATCAACTTCCAGGAGTAATCAACACTACTAGCAACCCACATGTACCAATATGAGGCTTCGATACAAAGATTGGATACAAGAGATGAACCAGGGTTTGAGAGGAGATGGTGCTGGTGAAGATATTGATGAAGATAACCGTCCCCAAGATGGGAGAGTTGTTGGTCATGACGGCGGTGACGATTTCCCCCTCCCGAAGGGAAGTATCCCCGGTAGAACAGCTCCACCGGAGCCCTAGATTGGTTCCGCCAAGGTTCCGCCTTGAGACGGCGGTGTCTGGTCCCGAAAGCCTCATTCTGATTTTTCCAGGTCAAAACACCTCATATAGGAGAAGATGGGCATCGGGGGGTCACCGTCTAGCCCACGAGGAAGGGGGGCGTGCCCACCCTCGTGGACAGGTGGTGGCCCCCCTGGCAGATCTCTTTCGCCAGATATTTCTATATTTTCTGAAACGGTGTTTCGTGGAGTTTTGGAGTTTTTTGAGTTGTGCAGAATAGGTCTCCAATGTTCTCCTTTTCCTGCCCAGAATTCCAGCTTCCGGCATTCTCCCTCTTCATGTAAACCTTGTAAAATTAGAGAGAAAAGGAATAAGTATTGTGACATAACGTGTAATAATAGCCCATAGTGCAATAAATATCAACATAAAAGAATGATGCAAAATGGACGTATCACGATGCGGCGGCTATTGCCTGATGAGCTGCAGCTTGGAGACGAGCTATCTCTGTCCTCTCCTCATACTCATTAGCCTCCTCCCTGGTTATGATATATCTCCTTTTTTTCCTAAAAGTCAAAGAAAGTAGGAGCAGGGGCAATATGGACAGTGCGACGCCTGTCAAAGATTAGTCGGTACTGGAGGGATTGTTCATTCCTCTGAACGAACTGATGGCGAACCATAGCATTAAAATCTAGATAAGCGGGAGGTAACTTCGCATCATTCTCATGTATGGGTACATGAAGATAATTAGGCACATGAGTTGCATAAATTCCACCAAACAAATCTCCACTTAAACCGTTAAGATGTAACCTTCGTGCAACAATAGCCCCCAAGTTATATTGTCTATCACCTAGTACCACACTTTTGAGGACACTAAGATCCAGAACGCACATGTGGCAAGCCTCATCTTTGCCGTTAATACATCTAACAATGAAGAGAGCAAAATAATGTATGGAAGGAAAATGAAGGCTCCCTATGGTAGCTTGTGTGATTTCTCTAGATTCCCCCAGAGTGATACTAGCTAAAAAGTCCTTATATTCAGATTTGGTTCACCAACACTACCCCACCGCGGAAGTTTACATGCATCATTAAAATCTTCTAAGTCCATGGTATAAGATTTATCATAAAGATCAAACAAGACAGTGTGAGAATTACATGAAGATGTAAATTTAAACCTTCTCACAAAGGAATCAGTTAAGTAGTGGTGCTGTGGGCACTTATCTGACAAGAAGTCCTCAAGATCAGCATTACACATATACGTGTCAAATTCTTCCTTGATGCCTGCCTGGACCATAAACTCCTTCCACGGCCATTCACAAGGACGCACTTGAGCTTCCCTCGGTAATTCATCGTCCGACTCATGTATCGCGAGCCTTGGTCCTTGCTTCCTTGAGAAACCACCTTGGTAAATTTTCCTATGCATTTTTCTCTGAAAAATTTCTGAAATTTTTAGTGACTCAAAATAAAAGTGAATCAAACTCAACAAGATTGATAGCTACTACTCCCACAAGCGCCTAGAGGCTATCTCATGCATTAGAACTACTTTTGACCACATAAATTTGACATGCAAGCTCAAGAACAGGGTCACCTTAGTAGTAAAAATTTGCAATAAATAAAGCACTAGAACAAAAACTAATTGGACCATTGGAGGAGTCACATACCGAAGAACAATCTCCCCAAACAGTTTTGTGAATGGAGCTTTGAGCAAGGAGATCGAAAATGGCAGCAAGATGAGCTAGAACACGAGTTTGAGCTATGGGAGGATTTTTTTCGAGAAAAATGGGTGCTGGAATAAGTGGAGGGGGGCCACATGGGGCCCACGAGGCAGGGGGCGCGCCATATACCCTCATCGCCAGGTGTGGCCCCCTGACATGTTCTTAGTGCCAAATATTCTTAAATATTGTAGAAAAAATCATACTTCATTTTCGGGGCATTTGGAGAACTTTTATTTTCGGGGTATTTTTTTTATCGCACGGATAACTCAGAAAACAGACAGAAAATACTATTTTTGCTTTATGTAATTTAAATAACAAAAGGAGGGTACAGAGAGTTGTGCTTTTCTGACTTCTTCCATCTCATGCTCATCAAAAGGAATCCATTAACAAGGTTGATCAAGTCTTGTTAATAAACTCTTTCTGAATAACATGAAACCGGAGAATTTTTGAATAACACTTGGTTACCTCAATGGGGATATGTATGTACCCAACAATAAGAATATCATATTTCTTCTTGACAGTAGGAAGAGGAAATTCAAAACCTCCAATAGTAATCGTTGAAATTTTTCCAATAGAACTGATATTGTGGACTTGAGGTTGTTTCCTCGGAAAGTGTACCGTAAGCTCATTACCATTAACATGAAAAGTGACATTGCCTTTGTTGCAATCAATAACAGCCCCTGCAGTATTCAAAAAGGGTCTACCAAGGATAATAGACATACTATCGTCCTCGGGAATATCAAGGATAACAAAGTCCGTTAAAATAGTAACGTTTGCAACAACAACAGGCACATCCTCGCAAATACAGATAGGTATAATAGTTAATTTATCAGCCATTTCCAAAGATATTTCAGTAGGTGTCAACTTATTCAAATCAAGTCTACGATATAAAGAGAGAGACATAACACTAACACCAGCTCCAAGATCACATAAAGCAGTTTTAACATAGTCTCTTTTAATGGAGCATGGTATAGTTGGTACTCCTGGATCTCCTAGTTTCTTAGGTATTCCACCTTTAAAAGTATAATTTGCAAGCATGGTGGAAATTTCAACTTCCGGTATCTTCCTTTTATTTGTAATTATATCTTTCATATACTTAGCATAATGATTTGTTTTAAGCATATCAGTCAAACGCATACGCAAAAAGATAGGTCTAATCCTTTTAGCAAAGCGCTCAAAATCCTCATCATCCTTTTTCTTGGATGGTTTAGGAGGAAAAGGCATGGGTTTCTTAACCCATGGTTCTCTTTATTTACCGTGCTTCCTAGCAACAAAGTCTCTCTTATCATAACATTGATTCTATGATTGTGGGTTATCAAGATCAACAGCAGGTTCAATCTCTACATCATCGTTATTGCTAGGTTGAGCATCATCATGTACATCATTATTAACATTATCACTAGGTTCATGTTCATTACCAGATTGTGTTTCAGCATCAGAGATAGAGATATCATTGGGATTCTCAGGTGTGTCATCAACAGGTTCACTAGAAGCTCCTATCATTTTTCTTTTTCTTCTTCTTAGAAGGACTAGGTGCATCTACATTAGTTCTTCGAGAATCTTGCTCAATTCTCTTAGGGCGACCCTCAGGATACAGAGGTTCCCGAGTCATTCTACCCCCTCTAGTCATAACTCTGACAACATTATCAATTTTCTTACTATTTAATTCATTAAGCAAATCATTCTATGTTTTAAGTACTTATTCTACTTGAGTGGTAACCATATAAGCATGTTTACTAATGAGTTTAAGTTCACCTTTAACTCTAGACATATAATCACTCAAGTGTTCAATCATATAAGCATTACGTTTCAATTGTCTACTAACATAAGCATTGAAGTTTTCTTGTTTGACAATAAAATTGTCAAACTCATCTAAGCATTGGCTAGCATACTTATTATGAGGAATATCACCTTCATCAAATCTATAGAGAGAATTTACCTTTACTACCTGTGTCGGGTTATCAAGACCATGTATTTCTTCAACAGGTGGTAAAATTTTAATATCTTCAGCTTTAATACCTTTTTATTTCATAGATTTGTTTGCCTCTTGCATATCTTCAGTACTGAGAAATAGAATACCCATTTTCTTCGGAGTTGACTTAGGAGCTGGTTGAGGAAGTGTCCAATTGTTTTCATTACTCAACATATTATTTAATAGCAATTCAGCTTGATCAACAGTTCTTTCCCTGAAAACACAACCATCACAACTATCCAGGTGGTCTGTGGAAGCATCGGTTAGTCCATTATAAAAGATATTAAGTATTTCATTTTTCTTAAGAGGATTATCCGGCAAAGCATTAAGTAATCGGAGAAGCCTGCCCCAAGCTTGTGGGAGACTCTCTTCTTCAATTTGCACAAAATTTTATATTTCCCTTAAGGCAGCTTGTTTCTTATGAGCAGGAAAATATTTAGCAGAGAAGTAATACATCATATCCTGGGGACTACGCACACAACCAGGATCAAGAGAATTAAACCATGTTTTAGCATCACCCTTTAACGAGAACGAAAATAACGTAAGGATATAGTAGCAACGAATTTTTTCATCATTGGAGAATAGGGTGGCTATATCATTTAATTTAGTAAAATGTGCCACAGCAGTTTCAGATTCATAGCCATGGAAAGGATCAGATTCAACCAAAGTAATTAACTCAGGATTGACAGAGAAATCATAATCCTTATCAGAAATAAAGATTGGTGAAGTTGCAAAAGCAGGGTCATATTTCATTCTAGCATTCAAAGACTTTTCTTCCAGCTTAGCTAACAATTTATTAAGATCATACCTCTCTTTGCAAGCAAGAAGATCTCTAGCAGTTTCTTCATCCATAACATAACCCCTCAGGCACAACAGGCAATTCAAATCTAGGGGGAGAATCTTCGTCATCACTTTCATCAATAATTTCATTAATTGCATTCTCTCTAGCCCTAGCAATTTGTTCGTCAAGAAATTCACCTAGTGGCACAATATTATCAAGCATAGAAGTAGTTTCATCATAAGTATCATGCATAGCAGAAGTGGCATCATCAAGAACATGCGACATATCAGATTCAATAGTAGGAGTAGGTGTCGCAAATTTATTCATAATAGAGGGTCAATCAAGTGCAGAGCTAGATGGCAGTTCCTTACCTCCCCTCGTAGTTGAGGGATAAATCTTGGTTTTTTCGTCTTTCAAGTTCTTCATAGTGATCAACAGATATAAATCCCAAGTGACTCAAAGAATATAGCCATGCTCCCCGGCAATGGCGCCAGAAAATAGTCTTGATAACTCACAAGTATAGGGGATCGCAACAATTTTCGAGGGTAGAGTATTCAACCCAAATTTATTGATTCGACACAAGTGGAGCCAAAGAATATTCTCAAATATTAACAGTTGAGTTGTCAATTCAACCACACCTGAAAGACTTAATATCTGTAGCAAACACTACTAGAAAAACGGCTATAGCTAATATGGACATTAATGGTGCACCATGTATGTGGTGCACCACTGCTATATAGCAGTGGCGCTCCAGATATAGGTGCTTCATTAATGGCCATATTACTAATGGCGCACCTGGCGTGTGGTGCGCCATTACTAGTTTTATCCTGGCCCAACACCCCTTCCCAGACTTAGCAGTGGTGCACCAGGGTACAATGCGCCATTACTAGTTTAACTAGTAATGGCGCATCGCACCCACGTGCGCCACTACTAACTTTTTTTTGATTTTTTTCAAAACTAGTAATGGCGCACCGCACATCAGGTGCGCCATTAGTAATCCTGGTTACCAATGGCGCATTCTTAGGGGGTGCACCATTGGTAACCTGAGAGCAGATATTTTTTATAGCCACCCTAGCTACCACACACTCACTTTCCCCACTTCATTCTCTTCACCCTAGCTAGCTTCGTCTCGGCTGCCTCCTCCTCCTCACCTCATTTGCACCATAGATTCACCCAAATTAAGTGGTTAGATTTCCTATTTTGATAGGTAAGTAAGGGGAAAGCTTTCTTTATGTTCTAGATCTTCTTTTTTCTCCCTCCAACGTACACACTTTTTATGGCCTAGATCTACGTATGTTTGTGGTGTTGCATATGTTTGTGTTTGCAGGTACCGATATTTGAAATGCGATAGTTGCCAATATTTTGCTGGAATGTTGGTTAATTTCCGTTTTGGCGAGAATTTGGCACTATGCATTCTTTTTTGTCCTATTTTTAGGCAAAGTCATGCCAATTTTTTTGTTGGTTCTAAAATATCATTTTGCTCTACCCCGCAGGCGACCATGGTCCGCACGATGACCGAAGGCATCGTGAATAGGTTTTTGAGCTCGGCGAAGGCCGAGATGCTTTAAAAGAACGAGAAGGAGATAAGATGTCTGTGTCGATCTTGCAAACTGAAGAGCCTTATGGACCCAGATTCCAGATAGGTGCGGGACCACCTACTCGTGCATGGTTTCATGGATGGCTATCGGTGGCAAGGTGATGAAGATGATTATGAAGTCGTCCATGGGGGCCGGGCAAGAAATAAGGATGGGCAGCAAGACAATAGCGGCGAGGGCGGGCGAGAAGACGAAGAATCTCGAGGACATGATCATGAAGTAGATGCAGGACACAGTCATCATGTAGAAGATGCCGGACATGATGATGAGGAAGATCAAGACGAAGGGCATGATCATGAAGATGAAGATGCCGGAGCAGACGATGATGGACCATCAATGTGCTGGGTGCAGGACCCTAATATTCAAGAGCTGCTTCTCAAGCAGACGGGTAACGCAAGAGCTGCCGCCCGAGAGAAAGCCAAGCTGGATCAGCTATAGATATACACGGTTACTCCATTGTATGAAGGATGCAGGCCCGAGGATACCTTCCTGAAAGTAACGCTCATGGCTCTGGAGATGAAGGTAGAACACAAAATAACCGGCACATGCTTCGACGAGAACATGTCTTTCTGGCACGAACGCCTTCCCAAGGGGAACAAGTGCCCGACCAGTTTCGAGGAGGCGAAGAAAATCTTGTGTCCTCTGGATTTATCGCACGTGAAATACCATGTGTGCATGAATGATTGCATCATTTATCGGGACGAGCACGCGAAGTCTACCATATGTCCGGTGTGCGGCGTCACCCGATACAAGAAGAGGAAGAAAGCTCCTCGAAAAGTGGTGTGGTACTTTCCAATCACTGCTCGTCTGCAGCGGTATTTCACGGACCCTAAGCAAGCAAAGCTCCTGCGTTGGCACGCAGATAGGGAGAAGAAGAAGCGAGAAGATGACGGAAATGATTCGGAGATAAATAAAAAAGTCAAGATGCTGAGTCACCCTAAGGATGCGAGCCAGTGGCAAGCGTTGTGCTCTGAACACCCATAATTTGGGGACGATCCAAGGAACATCGTGCTAGGCGCGAGCACTGATGGAGTCAATCTGTTTGGCAGCCAAAGAAGCACACATAGCACCTGGCCTGTGTTTGTGTGGATGTACAACCTCCCCCCTGTATGTGCATGAAGAGGAAGTACATTCACATGAGTGTGCTAATTGAAGGGCCGAAACAACCAGGGAACGACATCAATCTATATATGGGGTTGCTGAAAGAGGAGCTAGACACGCTGTGGAAAACGCCAGCCAATACGTGGGATGCCATAGCGAAAGAATATTTCCCTATGAGAGCTGCACTGCTCACGACAGTGCACGACTATCTCAGTTACGGATATGTCACAGGGCAGGTGGTCCACGGATTTTGTGCATGCGCCGGGTGCATGGATGACACAACGTATCGCGAGCTAGATAGAGATCCCGGGTCTTCGAAAACCGTGTTCATGGGACATTGAAGGTGGCTTCGCGATGATGACGCATGGAGAAAATGAAAGGATCTGTTCGATGGTCAAACCGAACCCCAAAGACCCCCACGTACGAGGAGCGGCGAGGAAATAGACGAGCTATTGCAAAATTGGAAAGAGTGCCCACCGCCGGGAAAGAAGCGAAAGGCGCCAGAGCCGCTGTTGTAGGTATGGAAAACGAGGTCTGTTTTCTGGGACTTGAAGTACTGGAAGATCCTCCGTGTGCCTCACATCCTTGATGTCATGCATATCACAAAGAACATGTGCGAGAGTCTGCTTAGTACCCTGCTCAACATGCCAGAGAGGACCAAAGATGGGCCGAAAGCAAGGGCAGACTTGCAATCAATGGGCATCAGGGATGAGCTTCACGCAAAATGCCCTAATGATGATGATAATGATGATGAGGCGAAGGACACGGAAAGTCATCGCAAAGGAAAATATGACTGCCCTCTCGCGTGCTTCACTCTAAGTCAGAAGGAGATCGAGCAGTTTTTCACCTGCCTCTTAGGAGTAAAACTTCCTTATAGTTACACGGGGAAGATAAGCAGATACGTAGACTCAGCGAAGCAGAATTTCAGCGGGATGAAGTCTCACGACTATCACGTGCTGATGACGCAGATACTTCCAGTTGCAATCCGTGGGATCATGGACGCGCACGTCCGTGAAATGCAATTTGGCCTATGCAACTTTTTCGACGTCATCTCTTGGAAGTCGGTTGGCGTGAGGAAACTCAGAAGGCTACATGAAGAGATCATGGTGATACTATGCGAGCTTGAGATGTACTTCCCGCCCGCATTCTTCGACGTTATGGTGCATCTGCTGGTCCATATCGTGGAGGATATCATCCAACTCGGGCCGACGTTCCTGCACAACATGATGCCGTTCGAAAGGATGAATGGTGTCACCAAAGGATACGTTCGCAATAGGGAACGTCCAGATGGAAGCATAGCCAAGGGCTTTCTGATCGAAGAGTGCATCTCCTACTGCACGAATTATCTAGGCATCGAGAACCCCGTTGGTCTGCCCGTCAACAGGCACCTCGGCAGGCTCGCTGGATGGGGTCACCGCGAGGGTCACCGCGAAATGCATGTCGACTTCAAGGGTCGACTCGCCGACTTTGAAAGAGCAAACCTAGTCGCGCTACAACACATAGACGTGGTCGATCCTTGGGTGGTAGAGCACAAAACCTTTATTGAGAAGACGTACAATGACCGAGGCCAACAGAGGACGGACGGAGATATAATCAAAGAGCACCGATCCCGACTACACAACCCCTAGTGGCGTTAGGGATGACACCACTAATGATGGTGCCACCGGGGATGCCACCACTAATGATGGCAGCGAACGCACAAATGGCAGCCAACCGAGGAGGCAACGAAAGGACCCGCAGCCGAACGTGCTCGGCATCGTCAAGGAGGAATTTACTGAAGTGTCCTCCAGTGGACATCCAACGGCACCCAAAGAATTAGTAAGTGGGTACGCGGGACAACTCAGGTGCATTCTTCGGAGCACCGTCTCGATCAACACCGAGAACCTAAGGCATCGTGACCGAGGGAATTTGCGCAACCTCCTCTTCACGAAGCTGCACGATCGATACAAGTTCCTGGTTGAGTTTGCAAACACATGCCTCTTAGGGAATAAAGTGAACAGTGCCGCCCTCACGAAGATGAGCCCGACCCTGTCTACTTGGAGGGCCGCTATGAAGAGAATGATTCTAAGAGGTGATAGTTATGAGAAGATCAAGGAGAAAAATCCTTTGATCAGTGAAGCTGACTACCTGGAGTTCAAGATCAAGTGCGAGAGCGACGCATCTACGGAATAAAGTCAGTGCGGGGAAAGATATGCGGGACATGAACTTAGGGGTCCACACACTCGGTCCCAACGGTTACAGAGTGGCGGAACCTAAATGGGACAAGGAGGACGCGGAGCGTGCCGAGCAAGGCCTACCGCCCCTCTTCGATAAATACCCTGAAAAGGAGACCAGGAACTTTGTCAGGGCTCGGTACAAGGTGGACCCGAAAACAAAGGAGCTTACCACGGATCCGAAGGTGAAGGCGCTTGAGCTTGTTCTGGTAAGGAATACACCCCCCGCGTAATTAGCTGCATATGGTTGCATTCTAATTAATGATGCCAAATTTCTAAATGGTTCACGTTCCTTCCATAGGAAACTGAAAGCAGTAGCGCGGGCTCCCCGTCTTCCCCTTGGGACACCACTTTAAATAGGGCGTTGAACGTAATGAAACACAAGGATAAGTTCAGTATGCCGTCGTCAGCTGGTTATGTGGCCGGCAAAGGCTTGTCCACGAAATGGTCGGAATACTATAAGGCTGGGCGAAAGGAGAGAAAGACGGAAAGTCAGGAGCACGAGGTTAAAGAACTCAAGGCACAAGTGGTGCGGATTCCGACGATGGTCCATGAGCAAGTGCGAGACCAAGTGGGAGCGACGATCACCGCCATTATGCCTTCCTTGCTTGAGGGGCTGCGGGGGTGGATTGCGGGCGCCCAACAGGAGACGCCCCCGATTCCCAGGTTCACGGGTAGCAACTCGCAAACCGCGCCGACATTAGTGTCTCCGGCGGAGGCGACATTGGTGTCTCCGGCCGGCATTGGAGCTTAATGCACCAAGGTGTGGGAAGAATACGCTGGCCGACACCTCTACTGCAAGCGGCCCCTCCATTGGCGGTGTCTCGACATTAGCCAAGCTCGACGCCATCACGGCCCCTCCGTTTGCGTAGCTTCTCATCTATCTCTGGAGATCGTAAGTTAGCCACCATACAAATGCTTAGTCGCTTGCTGCAGCCTCACCACTTATCCTTTTCATACCCATTGAGCTTTGCTAGTCTTGCTACCCATGGTTATGGGATTGCTGAGTCCTCGTGGCTCACAAATACTATAACAACAGTTGCAGGTACATGTTTCCGATGACTTGACGTGAGAGCGACACTTGTACGCATCGGTGCTATACAAATGGTTTTTAAATCCTTTTCACGACGGCATTTGTAACCGTTGCCAAGTGAGTGTGGGCGATAGGGGGGTCCTCCCCACACGACCCAGAAACCGCCGGGGATATGCCCTCCTGGCACACACGCTCGGAAAAATGAGGTCGTGTGCGACCAGCGAGTGCTCAAATACGGAAATACGTACAGTTGAGCTAAAAATACTACCGCAAAATTGTTTCCAGTCGCAAGTACATCCCGCATAGTCAGTCCCTGGTAAACGTTTCCGTTCGTATGTACATCGCACACAGTCGCTCCAAGGAAGACGTTTCTGTTCACAGGTACATCACACACAAATTTTCCCGTTAAATCATTTGCGTTATTGAATGTATCACACACGGTCCATAGAAGAAACTGTGTAGCAAAGGTTGTCCATCATACACAGTTTTTATGTGGTAAACGTTTGCGCAAGGTGGCCTAACGCAAACAGTATTCGAGAGAAAGTCGTGTGTGATTGTTCATTGATCCAACACGGTTTATTCCTAGAAACTATGTGCGTTGCCTGAGGTCATCGCTCACGGTATTTTTTCAATAACCATTTGCAATATCGAAACCCAATTAGCAGGCTAATTCGCCATTAGCAGGCTAATTGCCCTATTATTAATAATCCATTTATTAATCTAATTGACACTCCTATTAAGCACACAATATATTTCATTTCCATATTAAGGAAGCAAAATTTCATAACTGAAATACATCAGAGTACAACATGATATAGCTTCAGCACTTAGCTACCCCATTACACAACTGCACCAGCACCAAGTTCCACATGCAACATGTATAACCTTTCAAAATTAGCATCATAGATGGTATATAGACATATGCATCTCATCTGGAAAACTGCTGAAGCGGAAGGCGAATATTGAGCCTTCGTTCATGTTGAAGGTCTTTGCAACTTTAGGCCACTGCCTATGGATGATTGACTATCCGTCCTTCATCCTCTTTAGGAACACTTCAATATTGAACCGTGGTTGTTGTATGAAAACCTTCCTCACCTCCTGACCATAGAGGTGGATTGAGAGGTAATCATCAGTGAACTGCTTTGGAAAGGCCTGAAAACAAGGATGTGCATAAATAACTTCTCTATATTGGAAATGGGGCAACGGAATAAAAAAGGCAAGGTATAGTAGTTAGTACCACCATGTAGTGAACATATGTCTTCTTCATTGTGTATACAAAGATCTTGTTGTTTTTTGTCGCTAATTTCTTTATCCTAACAGTCTTTCTTAGTTTCTTGGCTTGACTGATATCCATGGACAACTCATTTCCCCATATGCAAAAAGGGTCGAACGATGGGTCAAAACCTCAGACAGCAGGACCCGCATGTGCAAGACCAAATTGTTAAAGACCAAAATATTAGAATGGTTCATGCAATTGCACAATAATGTGCTATTAGACGACGGACCATGCACGTGCTAGCCTTGATTGTAAACCTCAGTGCTTCCCATTGTTAACCTGCAACACATATAAGGTAGTTAGTCATCAGGTTAAGTAAGGGTTCGCATGCTATCAGTAAAATATGTTGATGAAAAATAAGCACATTGCAGATTCATCAGATTAATTCAAGCCACATGGAAAACCAATTTATCCAAACCAAGCATGATTAAGAACTAGGAAATATAGCAATGGTATATGTTTCTCATGTATTAAGTGCAGCCAAATTCGATTTATTCCTCACATGCACAACAATACAAAATTCTACCCACGACAATTGGACATCACAGTGTAGAATTGAACCAAGCAGTTAGCTAAACACCACAACAAATGAACCAAACATGTAACATCCCAAATTTTCAATTTGGAGTGTTATACATAGGTCATCTTGCATATCATATTTATTTTGCATTTGTGTGTGCGATCCTCGGAATTCTAAGGAACTCAAGGACCCACGGAGAGAGTTGGGGATTTTTACCATTTTCATATTTGAGTTTTCACAAATACCGGTACGAGTATCACTTTGGTTTTAATTGTTTTTCTCTCCGAAAAGTATTTCACAATAAAATATATGAGCGGAGATAATATGACTTCTCCAAAACAAAAGAAATATTGGAGGAAAAATATTAAAATCAATTTTTTGTATTTTATTTGGATTTATTTGCAATTTTATTAGCATAGGAAAAATACACGTTTTTCAAAATTGCATTTAGGTCCGGAGAAAACATTTACTTTGTCCTAAATATTATTAGAGGACGGTGAAAATTTATTTCGGAATTTTTCGAGTCCGTTTATTTTTTTTGTCCGTTTTGCTACGTCAGGACTATTTAAAAAAAGTAACCGACCTACCGGGCCGTGTCCGGCTAGCACACTGCGCCCGGGGCCTTTAAAGCCTGCCCGAGACAGCCCCGCAGCCCACCCCAGCCCCACGCCCTAACCCTCGCCACCGCCACGCCTCGATCCGCGCCGCGCCGCCGCCGCCGCTGCCTGCCGCCCGATCTGCGCCGCGGCATCGCCGCTGCCTGCCGTGCCGCAAACGCTGCCGCCTTGCCGCGCCGCCGCCGCCCCACCGGAGTACGCCGCCACCATCCTATTCCACGAGGTAGCCGCCGGTTTTTTTAAAGCCGATCGATTTCTTTTTAGAAACCCTAGTTCGTTTTTTAGATCATTTTTCCCCGGTTTTTACGTTCAGATCTATTTAGCGAACGTTCGTTCGTTTAGATCTGTTAACGAACGCTTTCATTCGTTAGTTTCTTTTAGCGAACGTTCATTCATTAGCCTGATCGTCAATTTTTCTTTTTTAGGGTTTTTCCGCGATTATTTTCGATCGCGATTTCTGCCCTGATCTTCGTTTTAGTTAATCTTTTCGCTCGTTAGTCGGAATCAGGCGATTCAAGCGCCTAGATCTTCGTCTCGAAGCCCTCTTTTCGTTTAACCAACTTGAACAAGGTTTTGGTACCGTAAAATTTGACTTTAGTTCAAACTAGTAAACGTATCTTGTTTCTTTTATAGTTTGAGTTTCGTTGCTCCGTTTGATTTGATTCTTTTTGCAAACCAGAGTTCTTCAGTTGAACTTTCTGGTTGGATCTTATTATTTTAGTTTTACCCGTCCATCTTTGCTTGGTTGCTTATGTATGCTATTGTTTGCCTACGATATAATTCTCGGAGTGCGAAGCATGCTACTACGAGTCCCTAGGTTTTGCGAATCGTCAGCAAGGCAAGTAACACTTTGATCATACCCTTTATTACCCAATTTTTTATGCATTAGATCAAACCCTCACACATTGCATGAGTAGGATCTTTTAACATGTGGGTCTGGGAAGTAGATTGAGGTAGAACCTATAACCTACATTATTATCAAACCCCGGGAGTTACTTCTACGTTATGCTTAGGTTGCCATGCTATGCTCGTAGACGTGGATTGGGTTTGAGAGTATCCATGATAGATGTGAGATGTTAATTAATGGTTCAACTTAAGGTCGCTACTTTAATACACATCTAGGCGGATTGGTTGCAGGGCATCTGGAGAATCCAGTGTTGTCCTAGGAAATCCCGGGGGTACCGTGTGATTATCCTATGGAATGCCACCTAGGCTCAAAGGGATCATAAGACTATTCATGCTAGAAACTTCTGCGTGCAGCCATAATGCCATTATGGGCTCTGGCATAGTTGAGTAGGTTGTGTGAGCTCTTTCAGTGGTGGACTAGCAGATGGAGGGGAAAGTAGTTGTACGGGTCCACCCGGGGTAAAGAGTAAATGCTTCTGAAAGACTGTGTCTCGGCCATCTGCATCTCAAACACCATGCAGTGTGAGAAATCCAACGAAGGAGATCGAGTCTTGTGGGGAAAAGTGCGCAAACCTCTGTAGAGTGTACAAACTAATCATGATTAGCCGTGTCCCTTGTTATGGACATCTTGAGTATCTGGTACTTGAATTATTGGATTGATCTCATCAGTCTAAAACTAATTTGTTGGGGTGATAATGATTACTTTAATTGGGATTGAGTTGGAGGAACCTTCTCAATGATGTTTCAACTACCATGATAGTTAAAATCAAAGTTATTCCTTTGTTGTAGGAAAAAAATGGCTTTATGCAAAAACCTGAACCTTAGAGCCTCCACCAGCCATATATGCATGTAGTGTTAGCCTTTATTCTGTTACTTGCTCTACTGTGTTATCTTGCCAGCATATTCCATGTGCTGACCCGTTTCGGGCTGCAACATGTCATGTTGCAGACTTTTCAGAAGAAGAGTAAGGTGCGCTAGGTCGTTTGTCATGCACTCAGCTATGACGTTGGAGTTGATGGACTCACTTATCTTCCAAGCCGTCCGCTGTTATCGTGTTATATGGCATTATACCATATATTTTGTAATAAGTTCTCTTTTGAGACATTCGATGTAATAAGTGTGTGATTGCCAATCTGCTATAAATCCTTCGAGTACTGTGTGTGTCAGCATTACCGATCCAGGGATGACACAGAACACAGAGACTTCAGTCCATTCGGATCGTGGTCGCTACAACATGGTATCAGAGCGCATGCTGAATGTAGGACACGACCACTAAGATGAGCCTTAGGTCACTCTTCTCTACTCATTTCTGACTCCTCTCCATTTTCTACTCTTTAGGATGGTGGACCCAAGGAACAAGTTCACTCAACCGGATGAAGACACACCTTTTGGACGACACTTGAAGGAAGTCACTAGGTACCTAAACATAGGAATACCAAGCTTCACCGGGACCTACACCGCCACTTTACCAGAAGAGGAACGATGGAATATTCAAGTTCAAATTCTCGGGAGGACTTTCATGCCATCCACTGAGCCCATAGAGTTTTCCTTTGATGCACCAACCTGGAGCCTAGGCAAGAGTATGGCCGCTCACATTGCAATGGGACAAATTGGAGAAGTCGATAAACAGGAGCTGAAGGACAGTATCTACCAGATATGCGGGCGTCGAGATGAGCAATGGGACATGATCAATATTAGGAAGGACAGGTCCATTGCAGCTTTCATCCAGGAGTTAAACCAGCACATTCATCGACAGGAGCACGAGATGTGCGCACGCATGATAGACTTGAAGAAGGCGTTAACCCGGAACTCGGAGCTAGAAGAGGAACTCAAGTTTTCACGTGACGGATACGAGGAGGAAATCGAAATACTTGTGGAGAAGAATGACGACCCAACAAGGAAGCTAGGGGTATTCATGGGAGACCCCGCGCTAGGAGGAGAAAAAGACGAACCCAAGGAGATTCGTTCTGAGGACTACATCATCATCGACGACACCGACTCAGACCCTGATGATAGTGATGATGACTATGAAGACGAAGCTGGAGCGGATATCATGGAATCTTCCGCCGATCAAAATTTCTAGCTGACCACCATATGATTAGTAGTTTTTCCCCCATACAGTAGAAGTTAGAGCACTTTTGTAATGTTAGTTTAGAACTTTTGTATACCCTTGTTTGAAATTGATTGGTGTGATATGATTGTGTTTGTCTCATGTGCGTATGGGTAGTGAATTTCCCCCCTAGACCTCATTTCTATTCTAATATCTCCCCTCTAAACCCATCAGATGCCTCTGAGACGTGAGCCCGGATTTCAGTTTCCCCCTGAGCTCACTCAGTTGATCCAGCAGTAGAATACTTTGATGCAACTTCTTGTCCAGAACCAAAGCAATCAGAACAACAACAACAACAACAACAACAACAACAACAACCCTCCACCACCACCACGAGTGGACAACGTAGCCCGCTTTCTAAGGTTGCAGCCACCGGTGTTTTCTAGTCGCATTGAGCCAATAGTTGTTGATGACTGGCTACGCAAGATTGGAAGGGAGTTGACCACTGCAGGTTGCACATATGCTGAGAAGGTGCATTTTGCCACACATCAATTGGATGGACCAGCAGCCTCATGGTGGGAGAATTACACAACCACTTTTACTATAGCCAATGTCACTTGGGATCAGTTTCAGCAAGCTTTTTGCACCGCCCATGTCTCAACTGGAGCTATGAGCATGAAGAAGCGTGAGTTTCGTAACTTGCACCAAGGAAATCATGTTGTGGCTCAATACGTAGATGAGTTTAGTACTCTATCTCGCTATGCACCTGATGATGTGGCCACAGATGTTGCAAAGCAGGAGAAGTTTATGGAAGGGCTGAATGACGAGATGAGTGTACAGTTGATGGTGGCAACATTCAACAACTACCAGGAGTTGGTAGACAAGGCTCTTATGATTGAAGGGAAGCAGCACCAGATTGAGAGCCGAAAGAGGAAGTATGGACAAGGAAAGAACAATTCTGGAGCCCAGCATAAGCCCCGTTTCACCCCAAACTCGGGAGGATACACCCATAACCATAGAAGCCACACCCATAATGGAGGGAGTTCTCATAACCAAAATGGCCCCAAGAATGGGAATGGGAATGGAGCAAGCAATAATCAGAACCGCTCCACTCCATCCACACCCGCCAAGAGGGATTTAGGTCACATTACCGATTTCAAGTGCGGGAAGAATGGACACTACGCCACGGAGTGCCCGGAAGCGAAGAATGGGAAAGGCAATGGAAGCGCTGGGAACAAGCCCAACCCTTTCAATAGGGGACAAGTGAATCACGTGAACGTGAAGGACGTTGAAGAGCAGCATGATGCTGTTGTCGGTAAGTTTTTGGTTAAGTCATTTACCGCAATAGTTCTTTTTGATACTCGTGCATCACATTCATACATTTCAAGGGGATTCGTGGATAGATATAAGTTTTCCACCAAAGTACTTATGACCCCTATGTTAGTAAGCTCACCAGGAGCTAAATATATGGCAAATCAATGATGTTTTTAGATGCCATTGACCATTGGACGTCATGTTTTCCCCTCAGACCTGATAGTTTTGGAGTCACAAGGATTGGATGTGATACTAGGTACGGATTGGCTATCGATGTATGGAGGGAACATCGATTGTGCAAGTAAGTCGATTTTACTTACCACCCCGAAGGGAAAAAGGATCAAGTATGTATCTAGGCATGCGCCTAGGAGGACACAAGTAAATTCTCTCGCGGTAGTTGTTCAGGAGGAAGTGCCTGTAGTGAAGGATTACCTGGATGTATTTCCAGAGGAGCTACCAGGCATGCCGCCAGATTGTGACATTGAGTTTTTGATAGAATTGTTGCCAGGCACCGGACCAATATCAAAGAGACCATACCGGATGCCAGCGAATGATCTAGAGGAGATCAAGAAGCAGATTAAGGAGTTATTGGAGAAAGGATTCATTCGACGATGTTCATCACCCTGGGCAGCCCCAGTGCTCTTGGTCGAGAAGAAGGATGGATCTTTAAGGATGGTTGTTGATTATCGGGTACTGAACAAAGTGACCATTAAGAATAAGTACCCACTGCCGATGATCAATTATTTGTTCGACCAACTTCAAGGAGCAAAAGTATTCTCCAAGATCGATCTATGATCAGGATACCACCAGTTGAAGATCTGAGAGAAAGATATACATAAGACAGCCTTCACCACAAGGTATGGGCTATACGAGTATACGGTTGTGTCATTTGGATTGACTAACGCCCCTGCCTATTTCATTAGTATGATGAATAAGGTGTTCATGGAGTTCTTGGATAAGCTTGTCGTGGTATTCATTGATGATATTTTGGTGTATTCGAAGAACGAAGAGGAACATGAGGATCATTTGCGTTTGGTTCTTGAGAAGCTCAGAGAACACCAATTATATGCCAAGCTCAGCAAATGCGAGTTTTGGTTGAAGGAAGTTGGATTCTTAGGACATGTTATATCAGGAGAAGGTATAGCAGTGGACCCTATCAAGGTGCAGGTAGTCACTGAGTGGTTGGCACCCACCTCAGGTGGAGAAATCCGCAGTTTTCTTGGACTCGCGGGATTTTACCGGAGATTCATAGAGAATTTCTCCAAGATTGCAAAGCCTATGACGACATTGTTGAAGAAGGACACAAAGTTCCATTGGACCGAGGAATGCAAAGAAATTTTCCAGGAGTTGAAGAAACGTTTGATGACAGCCCCAGTGCTGATCTTACCAGATATACGCAAGGATTTCCAAGTATATTGTGACGCTTCACGCTTAGGACATGGAGGAGTACTCATGCAGGACGGAAGAGTTGTTTCTTATGCATCCCGTCAACTGCGACCGCACGAGTTGAATTATGCTACGCATGATTTGGAGCTAGCAGCAGCAGTGCATACGCTCAAAACTTGGAGACATTTCCTTATTGGAAACCGTTTGATGTGTACACGGATCACAAGAGTTTGAAGTACATTTTCACCCAGAAGGAACAGAACCTCAGAAAGAGGAGATGGTTGGAGCTCATAAAAGATTATGATATGAAGCTGAACTATCATCCAGGCAAGGCCAATGTCGTTGCAGATGCTTTGAGCTGGAAGAGTTATGTCAATACCCTAGTAAACGGAGGATTGCCAAAGGAGTTAGCAGAAGACCTCATGGAGCTTCGTTTGGAGATAGTCCCTAGAGGTTTCATTGCAGCCTTGGAGGTTCAGCCAACATTATTGGCAAAGATACGAGAAGCTCAGAAGGATGACAAAGAAATAACCGAAATAAAGGAGAAGATGAGTGAATGACAAGCTAAGGGTTTTCGTGAAGACGAACACGACACCTTGTGGTTTGAGGATCGAGTCTATGTACCCAACAACACCGAGATCAGGAAGTTGATACTACATGAAGCACATGATTCACCATACTCGATACACCCCGGAAACATTAAGATGTATTTGGATTTGAGGGACCGTTTCTGGTGGACGGGAATGAAGAAGGACATTGCCGAGTATGTAGCCGTATGTGATGTATGTCAGAGAGTGAAGGCAGAACATCAGAAGCCAGTAGGATTACTTTAGCCTATGCCGATACCCGAATGGAAGTGGGATAAGCTTGGTATCGACTTTATCATCGGATTACCCAGGACCCGATCGGGATATGACTCAATCTGGGTAGTAGTGGATCGCTTGACCAAAGTAGCCCACTTTATCCCCGTGAAAACCACCTATACCAGTGCGAAGTTGGCCAAGATATACATGACCAGGATCGTCTGTCTGCACGGAGTTCTGAGGACCATCATATCAGATAGAGGAGCACAGTTTACTTCAGAGTACAACCTTTCACCCACAGACTGATGGACAGACCGAGAGAGTCAATGAGATTATGGAGGACATGTTGAGAGCTTGTGCGCTAGATTATGGATCTAGTTGGGATGACAACTTGCCCTATGCAAGGCTTTCGTACAACAACAGTTACCAGACCAGCTTGAAGATGTCACCGTTCGAAGCATTGTATGGGAGGAGATGCCAAACGCCATTTATGTGGGATGAAGTCGGAGATCGTCAGTTATTTGGACCAGATCTAATCAAGGAGTCAGAAGAGAAGGTTAAGCTGATTCGAGATAGATTGAAGGTAGCTCAGTCCAGGCAGAAGATTTATGCAGACTCAAAGCACAAGGAAGTAGTATATGAATCCGGAGACAGAGCATACCTGAGGGTATCACCTTTGCGAAGTGTTTATCGTTTCGGTGTTAATGGAATGTTAGCCCCGAGATTTGTAGGACCATACCGTGTCTTGGAACGCATGGGAGATGTTGCCTACAAGTTGGAGTTACCCGAAGGATTGTCAGGAGTTCATGACGTGTTTCACGTTTCCTAACTAAAGAAGTGCCATGCTGAGATGACCGATATTCCTCTGAGAGACACAGTGCCCCTGAAAGCAATTCAGCTGGATAGTGATCTAACTTACAAGGAGAAACGAGTCAAGATCCTCAAGTTTGCAAGCAGAGTCACCCGCAGCAAGGTTATCAAGTTTTGCAAAGTTCAGTGGAGCCACCATACCGAAGATGAAGCCACCTGGGAACAAGAGGATGATCTACGCAAGGACCACCCACACCTATTTTCTAGCCAACCCGAATCTCGAGGGCGAGATTCATCCTAAGGGGGGTAGGTTTGTAACATCCCAAATTTTCAATTTGGAGTGTTATACATAGGTCATCTTGCATATCATATTATTTTGCATTTGTGTGTACGATCATCGGAATTATAAGCAACTCAAGGACCCACGAAGAGAGTTGGGGATTTTTACCGTTTTCATATTTGAGTTTTCTCAAATACCGGTACGAGGATCACTTTGGTTTTAATTGTTTTTCTCTCCGAAAAATATTTCAAAATAAAATATATGAGCGGAGATAATATGACTTCTCCAAAACAAAAGAAATATTGGAGGAAAAATATTAAAATCAATTTTTTGTATTTTATTTGGATTTATTTGCAATTTTATTTGCATAGGAAAAATACGTATTTTTCAAAATTGCATTTAGGTCCGGGAAAAATGTTCACTTTGTCCTAAATATTAATAGAGGACGGCGATAATTTATTTCAGAATTTTTCGAGTTAGTTTAGTATTTCTTTTGTCTGTTTTGCTACATTAGGACTGTTTAAAAAAAACTAACCGACCTACCGGGCCGTGTCCGGCTAGGACACTGCGCCCGGGGCCTTTAAAGCCCGCCCGAGCCAGCCCCCAGCCCACCCAGCCCTGCGCCCTAACCCTAGACACCGCTGCGCCTCGATCCGTGCGCCGCGCCGCCGCCGCCGCTGCCCTCCGCCCGTTCCTCGCCGCGCCGCCGCCACCTTGCCGCTGCCCGCCGCCTCGTCGCGCCGCCGCCGCCGCCTTGCCTCATCGCTGCTGGTCGCTGCCGCCCCGCCGGAGTATGCTACCGCTGTCCCGTTCCACGAGGTAGCCACCGGTTTTTTTAAAACCAATCGGTTTCTCTTTAGAAACCCTAGTTCATTTTTTAGATCGGTTTTTCCTCGGTTTTTACATTCAGATCTATTTAGCGAACCTTCATTCGTTTAGATCTGTTAACGAACATTTTCGTTCGTTACTTTGTTTTAGCGAACGTTCGTTCGTTAGCCTGTTCGTCATTTTTTATTTTTCAGGGTTTTTCCGTGATTATTTTCGATCGCGATTTCTGCCCTGATCTTCGTTTTAGTTAAAGTTTTCGCTCGTTAGTTGGAATCAGGCGATTCAAGCGCCTAGATCTTCGTCCCGAAGCCCTCTTTTTGTTTAACCAACTTGAACAAGGTTTTGGTACTGTAAAATTTGACTTTAGTTCAAACTAGTAAACGGATCTGGTTTCCTTCGTAGTTTGAGTTTCGTTGCTCCGTTTGATTTGATTCTTTTTGCAAACAGGAGTTCTTCAGTTGAAATTTCTGGTTAGATCTTCTTATTTGATTTTTACCCGTGTATCTTTGTTTGGTTGCGTATGTATGCTATTGTTTGCTTGCGATAGAGTTTCCGAAGTGCGAAGCGTGCTACTACGAGTCCCTAGGTTTTGCGAATCGTCAGCAAGGCAAGTAACACTTTGATCATACCCTTTATTACCCAGTTTTTTATGCATTAGATCAAACCCTCACACATTGAATGAGTAGGATATTTTAACATTTGGGTCTACGAAGTAGATTGAGGTAGAACCTATTAACTGCATTATTATCAAACCCCGGGAGTTACTTCCACGTTATGCTTAGGTTGCCATGCTATGCTCGTAGACGTGGATTGGGTTTGAGAGTATCCATGACAGATGTGAGATTGTTAATTAATGGTTCAACTTAAGGTGGCTACTTTAATACACATCTGGGTGGATTGATTGCAGGTCACCTGGAGAATCCAGTGTTGTCCTAGGAAATCCCGGGGGTACCATGTGATTATCCTATGGAATGCCACCCAGGCTCAAAGGGATCATAAGACTATTCATGCTAGAAACTTCCGTGTGCAGCCACCAATGCCATTATGGGCTCTGGCATAGTTGAGTATGTTGTGTGAGCTCTTTCAGTGGTGGACTAGCAGATGTGGGGGGAAAGTAGGTGTACAGGTCCACCCGGGGTAAAGAGTAAATGCTTCTGAAAGACTGTGTCTCGGTCATCCGTTTCTCAAACACCATGCAGTGTGAGAAATCCAACGAAGGAGATCGAGTCTTGTGGGGAAAAGTGCGCAAACCTCTGCAGAGTGTACAAACTAATCATGATTAGCCGTGTCCCCGGTTATGGACATCTTATGTATCTGGTACTTGAATTATTGGATTGATCTCATCACTCTGAAACTAATTTGTTGGGTTGATAATGATTACTTTAATTGGGATTGAGTTGGAGGAACCTTCTCAATGATGTTTCAACTACCATGATAGTTAAAATAAAAGTTATTCCTTTGTTGTAGGGAAAAATTGGCTTTATGCAAAAACCTTAACCTTAGAGCCTCCACTGGCCATATATGGATGTAGTGTTAGCCTTTATTCTGTTACTTGCTCTACTGTGTTATCTTGCCAGCATATTCCATGTGCTGACCTGTTTCGGGCTGCAACATGTCATGTTGCAGACTTTTCAAAAGAAGAGTAAGGTGCGCTAGATCGTTTGTCATGCACTCAGCTATGTCGCTGGAGTTGATGGACTCACTTATCTTCCAAGCCTTCCACTGTTATCGTGTTATATGGCCTTATGCCATATATTTTGTGATAAGTTCTCTTTTGAGACATTCGATGTAATAAGTGTGTGATTGCCACTCTGCTATAAATCCTTCGAGTACTGTGTGTCAGCATTACCGATCCAAGGATGACACAGAACACAGAGACTTCGGTCCATTCAGATCATGGTCGCTACAAAACATTAACTTAGCACCACATTGCACAACATAACATACTCCTAATAGAAGATCAGACAGTTAGCCAAACCAGGCATGCTTAACAACTTGGAAATATAGCAATTGTATTTGTTTCTCATGTATTTAGTACAGTCAAATTCGTTTATTTCTCAAATGGTATACAATAACAGAATGCAACCACAACAATTGAACATCGCATTGCAGAATTGAACCAAGCAGTTAACTAAACACCACTACAAATGAACCAAACGTTAACTGAGCACCACATTGCATAATATAACATACTCGTAATAGAAGATCAGACAGTTAACCAAACCAAGCATGCTTAACAACTTGGAAATATTGCACCCTAAAGAATTGAACATCACATTTGCAGAATTGAACCAAGCAGTTAACTGAACACCACATTGCACGACATATAGACCATATACACTATAGCAGAAGATTGCATGGTAAAAGTAGATAGCACAATTCACTAGAATTTGTTAAGGAAAGTCACTATCTAACAAACGATGGCCTCGAGAAAATGCCACAAACTATCGTTTAAAAAAGCCAACCGTGTCGCGGCGTCGGAACGCGAGGCGTCAATGGTGGTCTCAACGGTGAGGTGCTCCTCCAAGATCTGGGGGTCGGCACGCATGGCAGCCGTCGCGACCTCTTCTGCGCGTGCGACCGCAAATTTGCTTCTTCGCTGCCAAATGCACCTTGAGATCCTGGCTATACTGCGTGCACCATGGCTTAGGGTGGCGCTTATTTGGTGGAGGGGTCGGTGATTTGGGTGGAAGGTGTCGCGATCGCGCCGTCGGTCGGGGCATGTGGGATGTGGAAGTAGGAGGATGGGGGTCGTGTGTGGATTACCTGCCTGGATAGGCTTGGCCGAGCAGCGTGAAGGAGCTTTATTGGTCATGCTGGTCATGCTGGTATCCTAAAGATATCAATGGTATTAGAAGTTTTCTTGGCCATGCTGGTTTCTATAGGAGGTTTATTAAAGACTTCTCTAAAATTTCTAGGCCTCTGACTAATCTCAAAAATATGTTCCTTTTGTTTTTGATGATGATTGTGTAGAAGCATTTGAAATACTTAAGAAAGCCTTGATTTCTGCACCTATTGTTCAACCATCTGATTGGAATCTACCCTTTGAAATTATGTGTGATGTGAGTGATTATGTTGTTGGTGCTGTTTTAGGACAAAGAGTTGATAAGAAATTGAATGTTATTCATTATGCTAGTAAAACTCTTGACAGTGCCCAGAGAAATTATGCTACTACTGAAAAAGAATTCTTAGCAGTTGTCTTTGCATGTGATAAGTTGAGATCTTATATTATTGATTCCAAAGTAACTGTTCACACTGATCATGTTGCTATTAAATATCTTATGGAAAAAAGATGCTAAACCTAGACTTATTATATGGGTTCTCTTGCTACAAGAATTTGATTTGCATATTATTGATAGAAAAGGAGCTGAGAATCCCGTTGCAGAAAACTTGTCTAGGCTAGAGAATGTTCTTGATGACCCACAGCCTATTGATGATAGCTTTCCTAATGAACAACTAGCTGTCATAAATGCTTCTCGTAATGCTCCATGGTATGTTGATTATGCTAATTACATTGTTGCTAAATTTATACCACCTAGCTTCACATACCAACAAAAGAAAAAGTTTTTCTATGACTTAATACATTACTTTTGGGATGACCCACACCTTTATAAAGAAGGAGTAGATGGTGTTATTAGATGTTGTGTACATGAGCATGAACAGGAATAGATCCTACGCAATTGTCACTCCGAGGCCTATGGAGGACACCATGCTGGAGATAGAACTGCACACAAGGTATTGCAACCCGGGTTTTATTGGCCTACTCTCTTCAAAGATGCCTGTAAGTTTGTCTTGTCTTGTGATGAATGCCAGAGAATAGGTAGTATTAGTAGACATCAGGGAATGCCCATGAACTATTCACTTGTTATTGAACAATTTGATGTTTTGGGCTTTGATTATATGGGACGTTTTCCTTCCTCTAACGGGTATACACATATTTTAGTTGCTGTTGATTACGTTATTAAGTGGGTAGAAGCTATTCCATCTAGTAGTGTTGATCATAACACTTCTATTAAGATGCTTAAAGAAGTTATTTTTCCGAGGTTTGGAGTCCCTAGATGTTTAATGACTGATGGTGGTTCACATTTTATTCATGGCGCTTTCCCTAAGATGCTAGCTAAATATGATGTTAACCATAGAATTGCATCTCCATATCACCCTCAGTCTAGTGGTCAAGTAGAATTGAGTAATAGAGATATTAAATTGATTTTGCAAAAGTCTGTTAATAGATCCAGACAGAATCGGTCTAAGAAACTTGATGATGCATCATGGGTTTATAAAACTGCTTATAAAAACCATATGTGTATGTCTCAGTATAAAATGGTTTATGAAAAAGCATGTCACTTACCTCTTGAACTAGAACATAAGGCATATTGGGCTATTAAAGAGCTCAATTATGATTTTAAACTTGCCGGTGAGAAGAGGCTATTTGATATTACCTCACTGGATGAATAGAGAACACAAGCCTATGAGATGTCAAGATGTTTAAAGAAAAAGTTAAAAGATGGCATGACAAGAGAATACAAAAGCATGAGTTTAACCTAGGTGATCATGTTTTGCTATACAACTCTCGTTTAAGATTTTTTGTAGGAAAGCTTCTCTCTAAATGGGAAGGCCCTTACATTATCGAAGATGTCTATCGCTCCGGTGCCATCAAAATCAACAACGCCGAAGGCACAAATCCGAAGGTGGTAAATGGTCAAAGAATCAAACACTATATCTCAGGTACTCCCTTAAATGTTGAGACTAGTATAATTGACACCGTGACACCGGAGGAATACATAAGGGACACTTTCCAGAATGTTTCAGACTCCAAAAAGGAATAGATACGTGGTACGGTAAGTAAACCGACTCCAAAATGTTTCCAATGATATTATTCTCCGTTTTGGATTATTTAATGAATTAGGAAAATTTAAAGTAGTCTGGAAGAGACACGAGGCCACCACAAGGGTGGAGGGCGCACCCTACCCCCCTGGGCGCGCCCCCATCCTTGTAGCCACCTCATGTGCCTCCCGGACTCTGTTTTCTTGCACGATACTTCTTTCTGTCGGTAAAAAATTCATTATATAATCTCCGGAAGGATTCTACCACTGTACCACGTTAGAATCCCTTGTTTTCATTTTGAGTTGTTTCTGCAGCAGGTTTAGAGCAAGATGTCGTCTCAAGAGTCAGTCGAGGAGAGCCGTATCTCTCACCCTACACCTGAGAACTTTGGGCCATCAACGGAAGAGGAGATGGAGGCCGACTTTAAGTGGATAGATGCCATGGAGGAGGATCAAAAGTTACCTCGTGTCTCCAAACTAAATTCATACTAGAGGAACTTTAGAGCTCAACAATTCCAAACTTGGTCATCCCTCCCAATGCTTGCGTTGATTGCTTTGTTTTGATGACTCGTAATTTTTTGCAATTATGAGTTCTTTATGAATAATATTGAGTCCATGGATTATACGCACTCTCACCCTTCCACCATTGCTAGCCTCTCTTGAACCGCACAACTTTTGCCGGTACCATACACCCACTATATACCTTCCTCAAAATAGCCACCATATACTTTCCTCAAAACAGCCACCATATCTTCCTATTATGGCATTTCCATAGCCATTCCGAGATATATTGCCATGCAACTTTCCTGTGACGCCCGGGTAATCAAGCTACAGTAAAACTTCGCTAATAATGCCACGTCACCTCGATTACTAAGGATAAACTCGTGTTAGTTTGAAACCAAGTTGAAATTTCAAATTTAAGATAGAGACAAACAATAAAAGTTTTTAAATATTAAAACTAAAATGTTCGGAGTGAACCATATATTGCATAAGTGGTTATGATGGAGAAACCACACCTTTTTAAAATTATTAAATAATATGAGATGAATAAAACAGCAGCAAAAACAATTATTTAAATACCTTTTGTAATTAATAAAATGTCAACTAATTTATTGAGGAATGGACTTTTTGAGTATGGACGAAGTTGAATTACTAATTTATATACTAAGTATATATTTTACTAAAACTAAAATAATAGGATACAAAACTATAACAAAAAAAGGTAATATAGATAAAAGGTAAAAAAAAACAAAAGAAAGGACCCCCCTGCTGGACCGCGGCCCAGATGGCCATCGGACCAACCAGGCTGGCCCAGCCGGCCCACCCCGCCCCTGGCCTATTAGGTCACCCCCGAACCCTTGTCCCACCAGCACGATCCCCCACTCCCCGGTTCCCCTCCCCATGCCGCCTCTCCTACCTCTCCCCTCGATCTGGATCGGGGGGCAACGCCACCGTCGCCCAAAGCCGTCGCCGCCCAGAACCGGCCTGCCGTCGGCGCCGCCAGCGCTCCGCTTCTCCCTGCAGCGCCTGGCCATGGCCGGCGCCTGCGGCCGCATGTGTGCGCCGCCCGCGGATCGCCAATGCCCTGTGCGCCTCGACCTCCTCCTCGCTCTCTACCGAGGGCGTCGAGCCGTGCCATGCGCCCTCCCTCGCTGGAGTCTCCTCGTCGACGAACACTCCCCTCCTCCGACGCCGTTGGACGCCGCCTCTAACCTCGCCGTCGATCCGCTCAGCCCCGACCTCCTCCGGCTACATCAAGGAGCCCTACCACTCTCGCTGTGAGCCTTCGGCCCTCCATGGCCTATTTCCCCTCCTCCCCGCGCTCTCCAGCGCTACTTGCCGATAGTTCTGTCGCAGCCGCCACCTCTCGTCGCGCGCACCCGTCGACGCCCGCGGCGGCCACCGCCGCGGGGCCGGGCCGCACGCCCAGCTGCCTCTCCCCCCTTCCCCTGCCGGCCGGCGACACCAGCCGCACCGCTCGACCTCGCCGCTGCCGCTTCTGGCGCCCAGCGCTTCGCTCGCCCCACCGCCCGGGTCGGCGCTGTTAGCGCCCGCACACCCGTACCCATTCGCCCGTCGCCCGTTTAGGGCCCTGGGGCCATTGACGCCAGGGCCCCACGCCCCTGAACGATTGTTAAAAAAAGGATTAAAATATATATATATATATATATAATTAATTAATAAATAATTAATAAATAATTAAATAATTAATAATATTAATTAATTGATTAATTAACTAGATAATTAATCTAATTAATCATGTCTTTAATTAACCTAATGGATAATTAACTAAATTAAATAATGTCAAGATTAACCTAATTAATTGTGATTAATCTAATTAACTTTAATTAGTTAAACTAATCAGGATTAGTTAATTACATATAGAGCTAATTATTACTGTGTCACTGACTAGTGGGACCCACTGGTCAGGTTGACCAGTCAACAATGCTGACGTCAGCATGATGTCGTGTTGATGTCATAAATCCTTTTTCGAATTAAATTAATTATTATTAAATTCCAGAAATTAATAAAAACTTTAGAAAATCATATCTTTTAAACCGTAACTCGGATGAAAATACTTTGTACATGAAAGTTGCTCAGAACGACGAGACGAATCCGAATACGCGTTCCGTTCGTCCGCCACACATCTCTATCATACCGAACGTGCAACATTCCCCCTCCGTTTCATCTGCCCGAAAACGCGAAACACCGGGAATACTTTCCCGGATGTTTTTCATCCTTGCCAGTATCACCTCCTACTGTGTTAGGTCACACGTAGCACCGCGTATTTCCATGTTATGCTTTGTGATGCTATTGTTTGCTCTGTTATTTATTTGTTTCCCCTTCGTTGCTTATTTTCGGTAGACTCCGATACTGTGATAGATCCCGAGACCATTGATGCTTCGGTGTTCGACTACGGCTACGCTTCCGAAGATTCCTTTCGTCCGCAGAGCTTCCAGGCAAGCCCCCCCCTTTGATCACCAGATATCGCCTACTCTTCTCTCTACTGCTTGCATTAGAGTAGTGTAGCATGTTACTGCTTCCGATAATCCTATTCTGCTGCATAGCCTGTCATTGTTGCTACCACTGTTGATACTTTACCTGCAATCCTAAATGCTTAGTATAGGATGCTAGTGTACCATCAGTGGCCCTACACCCTTGTCCGTCTGCCCTGCTATTCTATCGGGCCGTGATCGCTTGGGGGTGATCACGGGTATATACTACATACACTTTACATGATACATGATGTGACTAAAGTCGGGTCAGCTCATTGAGTACCCGCAAGTGATTCCGATGTGGGGGCTGAAAGGACAGGTGGCTCCATCCAGGCAGTGGCGGGCCTGAGTTCCCGACGGCCCCCGAGTGGATCTTTGTGGCGGAGCGGCAGGGGCAGGTTGAGACACCCAGTCGAGAGGTGGCCTGGCCCTGGTCGTTGTCCGCGGTGATTTTCATAATAACACGCTTAGCGAGTTTGGATATTTGATCTGAGTCTGGCCATTTGGTCTATACGCACTAACCAGCTGCGTGGGAACAGTTATGGGCACTCGACGTCGTGGTATCAGCCGAAGCCTTCTTGACGTCAGCGGCTTAGCGGCGCGCGCCGGGTTGGACCGTGTAACGTAACTTCCTTAGTAATGGAGGTTGCTAGGTCTGCTCACCGGCCGCGTACGCAACGTGCAGGTGTGCGTTGGGCGATGTGCCCGGACCCCTGCACGCTTAGGACTTAGACCGGCGTGCTGACCTCTCTGCTGTGCTTAGGTAGGGCTGCGGCGTGTTGATCTTCCGAGGCCGGGCATGACCATGGAAAGTGTGTCCGGCCAAATGGGATCAAGCGTGCTGGGTTATGTGCTGCACCCCTGCAGGGAAGTTAATCTATTCGAAGAGCCGTGTCCCTCGGTAAAAGGACGACCCGGAGTTGTATTCCGACCTCATGACAACTAGAGCCGAATACTTAATAAAACACACCCTTACAAGTGCCAGAGATAACTCGGTGGTTGCTCTCTCACAGGGTGATGTGCGGGAGGATTGACGAGTAGGATTATGCTATACGTTGTTACTTGGTGAACTTACCATCCATTCCATTCTACTGCTGCAAGACGGAGGCCGCGAGAAGCGAGGATACTTGTTACTTTCCAGCTACCCTCATCTTCTGCTGCAAGATGGAGGTTACGAGAAGCGTAGTCTTCGGTTGGATTAGCTATCCCCCTCTTATTCTGCTTTCTGCAGTTCAGTCCACATATATTACCCCTTTACACAGATATCCTTGCATATGTAGTGTAGATCCTTGCTTGCGAGTACTTTGGATGAGTACTCACGGTTGATTTCTCCCCCTTCCCCCTTCTTTCTTCTTTCTGGTTGATGCAACCAGATGGTGGAGTCCCAGACCCAGAAGATCCCGAGGATGTTTCTACGTGAAGTTCGGCTTCGAGGAGTAGTTCGGAGGTCCCAGGCAGGAGGCCTTGCCTTTTCGATCGTTCATGTTTTGTGCTAGCCTTCTTAAGGCAAACATGTTTAACTTATGTCTGTACTCAGATATTATTGCTTCCGCTGACTCTTGTGTTTTCGAGCTTATGTATTCGAGCCCTCGAGGCCCCTGGCTTGTAATATAAAGCTTGTATTATTTTAATTTGTGTCTAGAGTTGTGTTGTGATATCTTCCAGTGAGTCCTTGATCTTGGTCGTACACATTTGCGTGCATGATTAGTGTACGGTCAAATCGGGGGCGTCACAAGTTGGTATCAGAGCCGACTGCCTGTAGGAACCCCCTTTCCAACTCCTTATCCAAAGTTGAGTCTAGTCTTTGAAAAAAACAAATTTACTAACTTGTTGTGTGGCTTACGGGCCCACAACACCAATGGGTGGTATTAGGATCTTTTACTCCTCGTCTATACTCCGGGACTCTGATATCTCTTCTATTCGGGTTAAAAGATTCTACTAACTCTAACTCTAGGTTCTCGCAACTAATTCTCCCGGAGAGCCCTCGTTCCGGAAGATCAGCTGCTTCGTCAGAAGATTCCGAGGATATCCCTCGATATTTTCCCGAGACCCTTATGCTCATCCCCTTTGCAATTCACTGCCACCGATATATCCCTACGAATATCTGTGTGCATTTGTCATTCTCACGATCGTTACTCGTCGCTCTTTTCGTTACAAGATGCCTCGAAATATTCTCCGTTGTCCCGAGAATCCTTTGAGTTTACTGTCTTACAGTTTTATTTCACATGAAAACCCTTATGTTTAATTCCTCACATTTATCGAGGATCCGTTCTTCTCAATTGATCATGTGTCTCACAAAATCCTTCGGAATACTTTTCGATCTTTCGAAAATCCTCTGGAACCTGTTACTCTTGGAATTCTTGACTCCTTACATTATGGTTAATTTCATATGACTAGTAGTCTTCGTTAACATCCCTTGTATTAGCCATTTTGAGACTATTGATTCAATGTGTGCATATGCACGCAGTCATCGTTTACCTTTTTTTAAATTATCCTTCCGGCTCACACGTCATTCCAGACATGAGTTGGTTCTCGGCAATTCAAAACCTTTAATTGATTGTCCAACTAAGTGTTTCAACTTATCCATCCTTAATCAAAGCGTCTGCTTCTGATCCTTTGTTTTGGAAACCATAATTTCCTTCTATTTAAGCATCAGACTAATCAGGTGATTCTTTAATGGATGCCTCTGCATTCTTTCTTCCTCTGAGTGAGTACTAATACTCACCTCAGCTCCGTAGTGGATTACCCGATCCGTTGTTGGATTGTTCACCGATAGTGTCCTTCATATTCAATCACCTTGTGAGTTCTTCCCCTGATACATAATGCCTTTGGTAAATTGTATCCTCTGCTTGGCCAACCATACTCTGCTTTCGAGCTTGAGTATTTACTTTTGAAACTTGTGGTATATGTACTAAGATGCCCGATGGGCTGAACCTATGCCTTCCCCTAATCCGTGAAAACCCGAAAGTTTTTCACAAGTCACACTCTTCCGGTGTTCTACCAGTTAAAATTCCAATACTACAGTCTTATTAAAGCGAGAGGTGAATCAAATGATTTGCATTAAATAAGTGGGAGTCGACCTTGAACTTTGTGTTCATGCCCATGAAAATAATGTAGACCGTCTCGGAAGCTTCTTGCAAAATGATTATCCAGCTATACGATTCTTTCGAAACTCTTGAATTGATTCCTTACAGTTATGGTTCCGACCATGCTGTCTTGATCTGATATATCTGATGGGAATTCATTCTAGTTCCTCGTCTATTTTGGCTAGGTTGAAGTATCTACTGTCATAGGTCAATGACCTAGTTCAACTTCTATCGTGTTCTACCTTCGAGTTTTACCCTCTGATATCTCAAGGATATCATGCCTTTGCACTACACCTCTTGAACTTTTGATGAAGTAATACCTTTGCTTGTCGTAATCACTCTACGGCTTCTAGGTTGCCGTCAACCGAGGACACCGTTTAGTAAATCAAATCCGCTCTAAAAATTCAACACCCCTAGTAGATGTTACTGGGAAATTTTTAAACTCAATCTGGTTTTATTCCTAGACTATTGGGTAAATCCCTTGTCTAGCTATCTTTGACTGTGCTACCTCGTCCTTCTTTGGTGCACAAATTCTTCAGAGATTGAGCACAACTTACGTCGAGCTTTCAGCATATGGTTGCTTGTTCAGTAAATCAACTTTGATTCCGAGCTTACATCTTATATAATGATCCTATAACTTGCCACTTCGTCATTCCCTTGCTTGTTGTCGTTGTTGCTTGACTGCATCCTCTTGAAACCTCCCAACAAATGTGTCGGATCACCTTCAACACTTTGACTTCTTCCAAGATGCCAATTGTGTTCATGATGAGAAATACCATCCTTACCCTCGATGATATTTATTATCATCGACAACACCCTTGACTTCCTTTCATCGCGAACTCGTCCACATTATGAATACAACTTGCTCTCCAGCTAGTGTTGTGATCTGCCTTGAAGTATTATTGTACTTTATGTCGAGAATGTTGTGGAGATTGCTCCACCTCTTAGAAATCATCGGCATGATGATACTTCTCATCATCACCATTCTTCCTTGGTCCCCGTGTTGTTTTTAACCGGGATACCACTATGCTAGCGATGCTGCTTGAGTTCTGTACTTCTAGCAATCCTATTGCTTGGAAGATAACGATCGACAGTTCGTTCTTGGATTGCTGGTTATTGAATCGTCACTCTAACATTGATCTTGCTGCCTAAGGTCAAGTTTCGAGCACACCTTTCAACTAATGATTAATGGTGTATGTTTTCCTCGAGCATACAACATTATATCATTTGAATTGATAAGTGTCGTCTTCTTGTTCACATTATTGTGGAAATCCCTCCGTTTGGAACTCTCGATGAATTGTCACTGAGCCCATCAGCCACCGCTTCATCCTCTCCTTGGTTTAATGATGAACTATTGTTTCGGGAACCCGCTCCCTTAGTTCATTCCCGAGAATCTTGCAATGTGTGTTGCACCTTTTCTTCTCTAACATCGTGAGTCTGAGGTATCATGACACCAATAAGATCTGAACCTCGGTCAGATATGATGTTTGGGGAAACTTTCCAGGAGTTATAATGTTGGTCCGTTGATGACCCGGTAATATGATGTCATGCCTGGCACCCATGGCTGGAGGACCTATCATTTTAATTTCTTTTGCAAGTATAATCATTCTTCAGGAGGAAATTGTAAGACTTACTTTATAAGTTGCTCCTGATGAATCCTTTGTGTATCCAAGTCCGACCTTTGCTTCAATACCATGTCAATGCTATCTCGAAGCATGTCTGTGGTACTACGATTCTCAACAAGAGCATTTGAAGCGCGATGATAAATGTTTCTTGGTTAGTTCTCCAAACACCGTTGTATGGGTAACATCTTGATTAATCCTTGTCTCCTTATCTGAATGGTTGGGTACTTGCTCTCCTACCCTGTATGCCATGTTCTTCTTGTCCATGGGAAGGATATACTCCTTTTAATTGTGTGTAATCACAATTTTCCTTTTCATTTGTTTGTTTAACCTTTCTTTGATCTACATATAATCTAAGCAGTAATAATTTTTCTGCTTATGTAAACACCTTGGTGTACAACTCTGTCAGTAAGACCTGGATTCTATTGTTGATAACATCCCGGTACTGCTGCTAGAGGAGAACTTTGCCTGTTGGTCCGCCTCGTTTCAACGAGCGGGAAAATGGTTCTCTTCGTTCCCCGTCCTTGGTACCGACATTGTTGCTGACATAGCTGACAATGCTACCCACTCACATGCCTACCTGTCATGGCTGTGCAATATATCACCACCCTTCCTATTTTCAACCCACATGGTGGGCCCATAACCCACAGGTCCACTGGATCGAAACCTGACTCTTCTTTACAATGCAGATTCTAATGTATCCTTTGCACCTGGCTTCGTATGTGATCCGTGAGCTAAATTCAATACCATTATTCATCCTGGAATCAAACACCATGTTATTATCGTTGCTGAAGCCCTCATTCCAGCTTCTTCCTAGGCATCGAATGACTGCCTACCCGTTTGAAACTTTGGTACCATCGCTTATTGTTCTCAATGCATTCACTAAAATACTACGCGTAGGGTACTTCGTGTATCACTTTCTGAATTCACTGTCAGATGCACATACTTCGGGAGATACGTTCCTCCAAAGTTTTCCCCCTGGTCGCGTTCGTAGGACGATGGAGATCCCGAAGAAAGGATGACATCTTGATCACGATGACTTGAAGAAGAGGAATGAAGTCATCAATGAAAGGGATCAACCTCTTCGAAAGGACAGTCAAGACCAAGAAGACTCGTTAGGTTTCTCTACCAGCACCCCCCCTTACTCCACCGCTTAAATCTTGGGACGAGATTTCTTGTAGTGGAGGAGAATTGTGTCGCCCGGGTAATCAAGCTACAGTAAAACTTCGCTAATAATGCCACATCACCTCGATTACTAAGGATAAACTCGTGTTAGTTTGAAACCAAGTTCAAATTTCAAATTTAAGATAGAGACAAACAATAAAAGTTTTTAAATATTAAAACTAAAATGTTCGGAGTGAACCATATATTGCATAAGTGGTTATGGTGGAGAAACCACACCTTTTTAAAATTATTAAATAATATGAGATGAATAAAACAGCAGCAAAAACAATTATTTAAATACCTTTTGTAATTAATAAAATGTCAACTAATTTATTGAGGAATGGACTTTTTGAGTATGGACGAAGTTGAATTACTAATTTATATACTAAGTATATATTTTACTAAAACTAAAATAATAGAATACAAAACTATAACAAAAAAAAGGTAAAATAGATAAAAGGTAAAAAAACAAAACAAAAGAAAGGACCCCCTGCTGGACCGCGGCCCAGATGGCCATCAGACCAACCAGGCCGGCCCAGCCGGCCCACCCCGCCCCTGGCCTATTAGGTCACCCTCGGACCCTTGTCCCACCCGCACGATCCCCCACTCCCCGGTTCCCCTCCCCACGCCGCCTCTCCTACCTCTCCCCTCGATCTGGATCAGGGGGCAACGCCACCGTCGCCCAAAGCCGTCGCCGCCCAGAACCGGCCTGCCGTCGGCGCCGCCAGCGCTCCGCTTCTCCCTGCAGTGCCTGGCCGTGGCCGGCGCCTGCGGGCGCGTGTGTGCGCCGCCCGCGGATCGCCAACGCCCTGTGCGCCTCGACCTCCTCCTCGCTCTCTGCCGAGGGCGTCGAGCCGTGCCATGCGACCTCCCTCGCTGGAGTCTCCTCGTCGACGAACGCTCCCCTCCTCCGACGCCGTTGGACGCCGCCTCTAACCTCGCCGTCGATCCGCTCAGCCCCGACCTCCTCCGGCTACATCAAGCAGCCCTACCACTCTCGCTGTGAGCCTTCGGCCCTCCATGGCCTATTTCCCCTCCTCCCCGCGCTCTCCAGCGCTACTTGCCGCTAGTTCTGTCGTAGCCGCCACCTCTCGTCGCCCGCACCCGTCGACGCCCGCGGCGGCCACCGCCGCCGGGCCGGGCCGCACGCCCAGCTGCCTCTCCCCCCTTCCCCTGTCGGCCGGCGACACCAGCCGCACCGCTCGACCTCGCCGCTGCCGCTTCTGGCGCCTAGCGCTTCGCTCGCCCCACCGCCCGGGTCGGCACTTTTAGCGCCCACACACCTGTACCCATTCGCCCGTCGCCCGTTTTGGCCCCTGGGGCCATTGACGCCAGGGCCCCACGCCCCTAAACGATTGTTAAAAAAAGGATTAAATATATATATATATATATATTAAAAATTAAATAATTAATAATATTAATTAATTGATTAATTAACTAGATAATTAATCTAATTAATCATGTCTTTAATTAACCTAATGGATAATTAACTAAATTAAATAATGTTAAGATTAACCTAATTAATTGTGATTAATCTAATTAACTTTAATTAGTTAAACTAATCAGGATTAGTTAATTACATATAGAGCTAATTATTACTGTGTCACTGACTAGTGGGACCCACTGGTCAGGTTGACCAGTCAACAATGCTGACGTCAGCATGATGTCGTGTTGATGTCATAAATCCTTTTTCGAATTAAATTAATTATTATTAAATTCCAGAAATTAATAAAAACTTTAGAAAATCATATCTTTTAAACCGTAACGCGGAGGAAAATACATTGTACATGAAAGTTGCTCAGAACGATGAGACGAATCCGAATACGCGTTCCGTTCGTCTGCCACACATCTCTATCATACCGAACATGCAACAATCCCCCTCCGTTTCATCTGCCCGAAAACGCGAAACACCAGGAATACTTTCCCGGATGTTTTTCATCCTTGCCAGTATCACCTCCTACTGCGTTAGGTCACACGTAGCACCGCGTATTTCCATGTTATGCTTTGTGATGCTATTGTTTGCTCTGTTATTTATTTGTTTCCCCTTCGTTGCTTATTTTCGGTAGACTCCGATACTGTGATAGACCCCGAGACCATTGATGCTTCGGTGTTCGACTACGACTACGCTTCCGAAGATTCCTTTTGTCCGCAGAGCTTCCAGGCAAGCCCCCCCCCCCCTTTGATCACCAGATATCGCCTACTCTTCTCTCTACTGCTTGCATTAGAGTAGTGTAGCATGTTACTGCTTCCGATAATCCTATTCTGCTGCATAGCCTGTCATTGTTGCTACCACTGTTGATACTTTACCTGCAATCCTAAATGCTTAGTATAGGATGCTAGTATACCATCAGTGGCCCTACACCCTTGTTCGTCTGCCCTGCTATTCTATCGGGCCGTGATCGCTTGGGGGTGATCACGGGTATATACTACATACACTTTACATGATACATGATGTGACTAAAGTCGGGTCGGCTCATTGAGTACCCGCAAGTGATTTCGATGTGGGGGCTGAAAGGACAGGTGGCTCCATCCAGGCAGTAGTGGGCCTGAGTTCCCGACGGCCCCCGAGTGGATCTTTGTGGCGGAGCGGCAGGGGCAGGTTGAGACACCCAGTCGAGAGGTGGCCTGGCCCTGGTCGTTGTCCGCGGTGATTTTCATAATAACACACTTAGCGAGTTTGTATATTTGATCTGAGTCTGGACATTTGGTCTATACGCACTAACCAGCTGCGTGGGAATAGTTATGGGCACTCGACGTCGTGGTATCAGCCGAAGCCTTCTTGACGTCAGCGGCTTAGCGGCGCGCGGCGGGTTGGACTGCGTAACGTAACTTCCTTAGTAATGGAGGTTGCTAGGTCTGCTCACCGACCGCGTATGCAACGTGCAGGTGTGCGTTGGGCGATGGGCCCGGACCCCTGCGCGCTTAGGACTTAGACCGGCATGCTGACCTCTCTGCTGTGCTTAGGTAGGGCTGCGATGTGTTGATCTTCCGAGGCCGGGCATGACCCTGGAAAGTGTGTCCGGCCAAATGGGATCAAGCGTGCTGGGTTATGTGGTGCACCCCTGCAGGGAAGTTAATCTATTCGAATAGCCGTGTCCCTCGGTAAAAGGACGACCCGGAGTTGTATTCCGACCTCATGACAACTAGAACCGAATACTTAATAAAACACACCCTTACAAGTGCCAGAGATAACTCGGTGGTTGCTCTCTCACAGGGTGATGTGCGGGAGGATCGCCGAGTAGGATTATGCTATACGTTGTTACTTGGTGAACTTACCATCCATTCCATTCTATTACTGCAAGACGGAGGCCGCGAGAAGCGAGGATACTTGTTACTTTCCAGCTACCCTCATCTTCTGCTGCAAGATGGAGGTTACGAGAAGCGTAGTCTTCGGTTGGATTAGCTATCCCCCTCTTATTCTGCTTTCTGCAGTTCAGTCCACATATATTCCCCCTTTACACAGATATCCTTGCATATGTAGTGTAGATCCTTGCTTGCGAGTACTTTGGATGAGTACTCACGGTTGCTTTCTCCCCCTTCCCCCTTCTTTCTTCTTTCTGGTTGATGCAACCAGATGGTGGAGTCCCGGACCCAGAAGATCCCAAGGATGTTTCTACGTGAAGTTCGGCTTCGAGGAGTAGTTCGGAGGTCCCAGGCAGGAGGCCTTGCCTTTTCGATCATTGATGTTTTGTGCTAGCCTTCTTAAGGCAAACTTGTTTAACTTATGTCTGTACTCATATATTATTGCTTCCGCTGACTCTTGTGTTTTCGAGCTTATGTATTCGAGCCCTCGAGGCCCCTGGCTTGTAATATAAAGCTTGTATTATTTTAATTTGTGTCTAGAGTTGTGTTGTGATATCTTCCAGTGAGTCCTTGATCTTGGTCGTACACATTTGCGTGCATGATTAGTGTACGGTCAAATCGGGGGCGTCACATTTCCACCGTTCCATTCATACACGCTTCATATTGTCATATTGCCATGCATGATCATGTAGTTGACATCGTATTTGTGGCAAAGCCACCGTGCATAATTTTTCATACATGTCACTCTTGATTCATTGCACGTCCTGGTACACCATCGGAGGCATTCATATAGAGTCATACTTTGTTCTAGTATCGAGTTGTAATATCGAGTTGTAAATCAATAGAAGTGTGATGATCATCATTATTAGAGCATTGTCCCAAAGAAAAAAAAAGAAAAAAAGGAAAGGCCAAGAAAAATAAAGGCCCAAAAAAAAGGGGACAATTGCTACTATCTTTTTCCACACTGGTGCTTCAAAGTAGCACCATGTTCTTCATGATAGAGAGTCTCATGTTTAGTCACTTTCATTTATTAGTGGGAATTTTCATTATAGAACTTGGCTTGTATATTCCGACGATGGGCTTCCTCAAATGCCCTAGGTCTTCGTGAGCAAGCAAGTTGGATGCACACCCACTTAGTTTCTTTTGTTGAGCTTTCATACATTCTTAGCTCTAGTGCATCCGTTGCATGGCAATCCCTACTCACTCACATTGATATCTATTGATGGGCATCTCCATAGCCCAGTGATACGCCTATTCGATGTGAGACTATCTCCCTCCTTATTGTCTTCTCCACAACCACCACTCTATTCCACCCATAGTGCTATATCCATGGCTCACGCTCATGTATTGCGTGAAAGTTGAAAGGTTTGAAAGAATAGAGTATAAAAACAAGTGCTTGGCTGAAACCGGGGTTGTGGATGATATGAATATTTTGTGTGATGAAGAGGGAGCATAGCCAGACTATATGATTTTGTAGGGATAACTTTCTTTAGCCATGGTATTTTGAGAAGACATGATTGCTTTGTTAGTATGCTTGGAGTATTATTATTTCTTATGTCAATATAGACTTTTGTCTTGAATCTTTCAGATCTGAACGTTCATGCCATAATAAAGAGAATTACATTGAAAATTATGTTGGTTAGCATTCCACATCAAAAATTCGGTTTTTATCATTTACCTACTCGAGGACGAGCAGGAATTAAGCTTGGGGATGCTTGATATGTCTCCAATGTATCTATAATTTTTTATTGTTCCATGCTATTATTTATGATGTTTTGGATGTTTAATGGGCTTTGTTATACACTTTTATATTATTTTTGGGACTAACCTATTAACCCAAAGGCCCAGTCCAGATTGCTGTTTTTTTGTGCCTATTTCGGGGTTTTACAGAAAAGGAATATCAAACGGAGTCCAAACGGAATGAAACCTTCGGGAGAGATATTTTTGGAGCGATATCTTCATGTGAGACTTGAGAACCACGGAATAGGGCACATGTGGTGTCCACGAGGGTGGGGGCGCCCCCCCCCCCCCCCCTACAGGGTGCGCCTCCCTGCCTCGTGGGCCCCTTGTTGGTCCCCCGGTGCCCTCCTTCCTCTTATATATACCCATGTACCCCGAAAACATCAGACACGGAGAGAAAACCCTAATTCCACCGCGGCAACCTTCTGTTCTCGTGAGATCCCATCTTGGGGCCTATTCCGGAGTTCCGCTGGAGAGGGGATCTACCACGGAGTGCTTCTACATCAACACCATCGCTTCACCATGAGTTGTGAGTAGTTTACCACAGACCTTCAGGTCCATTGTTAGTACCTAGATGGCTTCTTCTCTCTCTTTGGATCTCAATACCAAGTTCTCCTCGGTCCTAGAGGAGATCTATTCGATGTAATCTCATTTTGTGGTGTGTTTGTCGAGATCCGATGAATTGTGGGTTTATGATCAAGATTATCTATGAGAAATATTTGGTTCTTTTCTGAAATCTATTATGTATGATTATAATATATATCCTTGCAAGTCTCTTCGAATTATTGGTTTGGTTTGGCCTACTAGATCTATAGTTCTTGCAATGGGAGAAGTGCTTGGCTTTGGGTTCAATCTTGCGGTGTCCTTTCCCAGTGACGGTAGGGGCAGCAAGGCACGTATTGTATTGTTGCCATCGAGGATTAAAACATGGGGTGTATATCATATTTCTTGAGTTTATCCCTCTACATCATGTCATCTTGCTTAAGGCGTTACTCTGTTCTTATGAACTTAATACTCTAGATGCATGCTGGATAGCGGTCGATGTGTGGAGTAATAGTAGTAGATGCAGAATCGTTTCGGTCTACTTGTCTCGGAGATGATGCCTATATATAATGATCATGCCTAGATATTCTCATAAGTATTCACTTTTCTATCAATCGCTCGACAGTAATTTGTTCACCCATCGTAGAATTCTGCTATCATGAGAGAAGCCACTAGTGAAACCTATGGCCTCCGGGTCTATTCTCAACATATCAATCTACAATCTACTTTACTTTACCGTTTTTACTCTATGTTCTTATGTCCAAAAATACCAATAATATCAAACTATCATATCTCACTTTCGTAAGTGACCGTAAAGGGATTGACAACCCCTTATCGCGTTGGCTGCGAAGTTCTTATTTGTTTGTGCAGGTGTGAGGGACTCGCGCGTGGTCTCCTAGTGCATTGATACCTTGGTTCTCAAAGAGTGAGGGAAATACTTACGCTACTGTGCTGCATCACCCTTTCCTCTTCGAGGGAATACAACACAAGCTCGAGAAGTAGCAATGGCCGATAAATCAACTGCTATACCTATCGATATTTGCCAGGATGTGCCTGTTGCGGTTGCAAACGTTACTATTTTGACAAACTTTGTTATTCTTGATATTCCCGAGGACGATAGTTTGTCTATTTTCCTTGGTAGACCCTTTTTAAATACTGCAGGGGCTGTTATTGATTGCAACAAAGGCAATGTCACTTTTCATGTTAATGGTAATGAGCATACGGTACACTTTCCGAGGAAACAACCTGAAGTCCACATTATCAATACTATTGGAAAAATTTCAACGATCACTATTGGAGGTTTCGAATTCCCTCTCCCTACTGTCAAGAAGAAATATAATATTCTTATTGTACGGTACATACTTCTTCCCGTTGAGGTAACCTAGTGTTATTAGAAAATTCTCCGGTTTCATGTTATTCGGAAAGGGTTTGTTAACAAGACTTGATCAACCTTGTTAATGGATTCCTTTTGATGAGCATGAGATGGATGAAGTTAGAAAGCACAGCTCTCTATACCCTCTTTTTACTTTCTGTTACTTAGATTAAATAAAGCAAAAATAGTATTTTCTGTCTGTTTTTTGAATTATCCTTGCAATAAAAATACCCCGAAAATAAAAGTTCTCCAAATGTCCCAAAAATGAAATATGATTTTTTTGTAGAATATTTAAGAATGTTTGGCACTGAGAACACACCAGGGGGCCACACCACCTGGCCACAAGGGTCCAGGGCACGGCCCTTGCCTCATGGGCCCCACGTGGCCCCTCCACTTATCCCAGCACCCACACACTTCATCTTCCTCCAAAAAAAAATCCTCTCATAGCTCAAACTCGTGTTCTAGCTCATCTTGCTGCCATTTTCGATCTCCTTGCTCAAAGCTCCGTTCACAAAACTGTTTGGGGAGATTGTTCTTCGGTATGTGACTCCTCCAATGGTACATTAGTTTTTGTTCTAGTGCTTTATTTATTGCAATTTTTTGCTGCTAAGGTGACCCTGTTCTTGAGCTTACATGTCAAATTTATGTGGTCCCAAGTAGTTTTAATGCATGATATAGCCTCTAGGCACTCGTGGGAGAAGTTGCTATCAATCTTGTTGAGTTTGGTTCACTTTTATTTTGAGTCACTAAAATTTCAGAATTTTTTCAAAGAAAAATGCATAGGAAAATCTACCAAGGGGGTTCCTCAAGGAAGCAAGTACCAAGGCTCGCGATACGTGAACCGGACAATGAACCACCAAGGGAAGCTCAAGTGCGGCCTTGTGAATGGCCGGTGGAGGAGTTTATGGTCCAGTAAGGCATCAAGGAAGAATTTGACACTTATGTGCATAATGCTGATCTTGAGGACTTCATGTCAGATAAGTGCCCACAGTAACACTACCTAACTGATTCCTTTGTGAGAAGATTTAAATTTACATCCTCACGCAATTCTCACATTGTTTTATTTGATCTTTCTAATAAATCATATACCATGGACTTAGAAGATTTTGATGATGCTTGCAAACTCCCACAGTGGGGTAGTGTTAGTGAACCTCGCAAATCTGAATATAAGGACTTTCTAGCTAGTATTACTGTGGGGGAATCTAGAGAAATCACACAAGCTACCATAGGGAGCATTCATTTTCCTTCCATACATTATTTTTGGAAAAATTGATTTTATATCCTTAGTTGTGTCACACTCGGCAGGTTTGCCCCTAGTTTCAGAAAACACTCGTTCTTGTCCAACTCACTTTGGTGTTCTTATGCTTTTGCCCTTCCGGCACGGTTTCGTCTAGTCTGCGCCGTTTGACCGCTACTGGCGTAAGTTTTTGGACATTTTTACCCCTCTTGTTGATAACCCTCAGTACCCCTTCGTCCTCAGCGAGCTCGCGTGAAAAACAAAGGGAGGGAAGGCGCGACAAGTTTGGAGGGGGAAGCGGGAGGCGGGAGAGAAAGGAGCGGTGCACATGGCGAGCTCGGGCTCGTCCAACTTCTCACCGGCGACCAGCGAGGTAAGTATCGCGGTGTCCATTTGAATCTATGGATTTGGTGCTCCTCCACCCCCATCCCACTTGAATCTAGTGATTTATAGGGTTTGTGACATTTGGGGCAAATTTTACCTTTGTTTTAGGTCGATGGGGTCGAGATAGTGCAACATTCCTCGGAGTTTTATCTTCCCGACGAGTCCTTTCCGGCTTGGAGTTTTTGTCGAAGCATCGCTGCCCTGGCCATGGCCTTGTCCCTGCTCGCCGTGTATCATGTGGAGGAGCTAGCAGTGGCCGCCGTTTTTTAGGTTGTCCATTAGATGTAAGTTTTTCTGAATTTGTGCTAGATTTAGTTTTTGTTGATTTCTACTCTCTAATGTTGATTACTCTGACTAGCTAATAGTTACCAGAAGAGTGTGAATGGGTGGTTTGGGTTGACCCAGCTCCTCCATTGCGTGTTTCCCTTGCATTTGAAGACTTGCACGCAGAGGTTGAAGGCAGTTGGATCAAATTTAACCATCTGGAGAAGGAAAACATGGAGGTGGCAAGGAAGAACAGGGCTTTGAAGAAGAAACTTAGAGAGAGAGATGAGATGTTGCTGGTGTGGGCATTGCTGTTAGTTGGAATTGTTATGTTTGTTGTACTGGTATGGTAGATGTAGTTTATCGTTGTATCTGAAGTGAAGATGTTGATGGAACCCTACTTTGCAGTTGCAGTTGAATTGATGTCACTTTATCTGATGTAACCTAGTTGAAGACAAATCTTATGTGATGTCCAAATGTGGATGGTAGATGAAGATTTGTCGTCGACGTCGTCGACGACTGATCTTATGTGATGAGTCCAAATGTGGATGATAGATGAAGATTTGTCGTCGATGTCGTCGACGACTGATCTTATGTGATGAGTCCAAATGTGGATGGTAGATGAAGATTTGTCGTCGACGTCATCGACGACAAATCTAAATGAGACCAAATGTGGATGGTAAATGAGACAAATCAACAGGAAGTTGAACAACAAAATAGTGATGCACAAAGGAGATAACAGCAAGCATCAAATAGAAAATTGCCTAACAAACATTTAGCATAGAAATACCAAGTGCATAATAGCCAGTGCATAAAGCACTCAGAAGTTCACATAGTCAAGTGCATAGATCATTATCTAGTTCTTAACAGCATCAAAACAAATAGAGCACAATACATAAACATCTAGAACTTTAATTTTTTGCTCCTGGTGTTCTTGGCTGGGTTTGGAGCTTCTCTTGCCTTGCTTCTAGTGTTCTTAGCTGGGTTAGAGGCAGTGGGTGGAGCTTCAAATGCTACTGGTACTTTCTTTGCAGGATAAATAACCTTGCTGCCAACACTACTTCCAGTGGCTGAGCAGAATGTACTTGCTGGTTGCACCCCTCCACCTCTCTTCTCTTTCACATAATTTGGAGAAGCTCCTCTATCTGCTGCTCTTTTATAGTTTTTCCTAGGGCTAAAACAATTGCAAACATGTCACAATTTGTAAGGTATCCATTAAGATAAGATTTATGGATTTGGGAATTGGACATACCTTACTACTCTTGCTTGTGTAGATGCTTCATGTGATGGCTCCTTTGGTGGTGGCATTTGCTGCTGGGAAACATCAGGTATTGGCTCATCCTCATCCTCATCTTGCACTTCTGCTTCTGCTGGCTCATTAGCTGTAGGATGATCATCTGCATTTTCAGCACCCTGATGACCCACAACCGTAAGGGATCTATTGCAGCGTTTCCGATAAGTAAGAGTGTCGAACCCAACGAGGAGCAGAAGGTATTGATAAGTGATTCTGAGAAAGGAATAACTGCAAGCACTGAAAGATAACTTTTTAGGGGTTTTCTTGATATAAGCAACAGGAAAGTAAAAGCGAGCAAAGTAAAAGGCACTGGAGAGTAACAAGTGGCCCAATCCTTTCTGAGCAAAGGAGATGCCTAGCAACTGAACTTATAAAGGCTAAAGTGTTCTCGAGGACACACGGGAGAGGTAGTCATGTGCTTTCGCCATATTCCGTATCGGTACTATGTGATGTGTTGATAAGTGTTGAGTGGGTGGATCTATGCTAGTACACCCTCTAGACTAAGATGAGTGCACTCTTATGATTAAACACCTTACAAGCATCCGCAAATACAAGATAGTATTTAAGGCAAAAGCCTAACCATAGCAATAGGATCGATGATCCATTGTTCCCTTGTGCAAAAGCGTGCGAACCGGGGTTCAGGTTTCTGTCACTCCGGCAACCCACCGTAAGCATTATTTGTATACAATGTATTCCCCTAGGTCCTTAATAAGGCGAAGTGTTGAGTGTTCGCCTCACACAATACCACTAGGAAAATAACAACACAACTTAAGTATCAAACAACACATATTACTTCAACATCATATGACTACTAACAACAAGACTTCTCCCATGTCCTCAAGAACTAAAGTAACTACTCACAAGACATAAAAGAGATCATGATCAGTGGAGATAGATGGATGATAAACAATCTGGACACAATGATATTTCTCCAACAAAACTCAATAGCATTCATCACAAAGTAGTAATCAACACCGATAGGGTAGAGAGGATAGATAGTACAGATTACAACACAAGTTGCAATTGTGAGATGAGATTGGATGAAGATGGAGATGGTGTTGATGTTGGGGATGATGTTGATGATCATCTCGATGATTCCCGTGACGATGGTGATGACGATGGTGATGATCTCCCCTTCCGGGAGGTGATCTCCCCGGCGGAATCTGCCCGCCGGAGATGGCTTTTCTTCTCTGTAGGTTTCCGCCACGGAGCGGCGGAGGAACTCCGTAAACTCTCCCCCTTTTAGGGTTTCTGGATGACGAGGAGTATATAGGCCAGAGGGGGGAGCCTGGAGTAGGCCAGGGGCTCCAGGCGCCCTCCCGGCACGGCCAGGGTGGGGGCCGCGCCAGGTGGCCGCCTGGGCACCCTGTGGCCCCCCTCTGGTTGATCTTTTGCGTATCTTCATGATCCTTCTGGAAAATACCCTTCGTCGATTTTCAGGTAATTTGGATGTATTCTTCTTCAGCAACTCAGCGTCCACTTTTTACTGCTGAATCCTGCGTCTGCTGCTTCGGCACCGGAAAGTTGCAAACTGTGTAAAATAGGCTAAAACAACATAAGAACATCATCGTAATGTGAAATATATCAATGAATAAGGATGAATCACGATATAAAATAGTGATGCATTTTGGACGTATCAACACCCCCAAGCTTAGACCTCGCTTGTCCCCAAGCGAATACTGAGCTCGGTAAACCTGTCCACAAGTTTAGAGAGTGAAGTGTCGATAAATAGAATACAGACAATAAGCATCACAGTTTCTTCACCAAACTCAAATATCCTCAACAGCAATCTTCAAGTCATAAGGCCCTTATAAAAGAGTGGTAACACTTATAATCGAAAGTAGGGCTAAGGAAACTCATCAAATCATGGCAAACACGTCCTTTGGTCAAAGAACAACTAATAGCTTTTACTTTTGCTCTTTCTCTTTATGTTTTGATGAGATTAATTGAAGCTTTTGAAAGAACATGTTATTAGGCAAGAAGTGAAAGTGTTAACACAAAGGAAGATGTTTGCTTTAGCGGGCTTGACAAACAACTTACTTATCAAATGATAATGTCAACAAGGATATGATATGAAAAATCTTAATGCAACTTTATATGAATGAATCCTCGTCAACATCAAATGTCTGCTCTCTTTAAGAATAGAAGGAAGTAGGAATAACTGACTCAACCTAAAACTAAGAGATATGCCCTGCTCTAGGGAAGTAGGGAAAACTCATGTGCTATCGTTAAATCAAACAGAATGAAAACAAGTTTTGAGAGGTGCATGATTTGTCAAGGAATGCTAATAGATAACACAATTACTTCTCAAACTAGACAAGTTTCGAGGAACGGCTCCCGCACGGGGACGATCACATCCCCTTAATCTCCTTTGTTTATCACTGCCAAAGTTTTCTCATTTCTCATGAAGAAAGTGTGAAGGAGGGTTTGTTTGTTGTATTATCTTTTATGAGCCGGACGCACTCATGCTAGTTCCTCCTCGTATTAGGGGTTTGCAGATTAGACATGCAATCCCAGGGTAAAACTTGTCCAACTTAAAAAAGATCATGAATTAACTACTACTTCCTCATGAGCTAAAACAGGGGCACAAAATAGAAGATTTTGAACATTTAAGGATAACACATAAATTCTATACTTTAGGAGGTGGTAGTGGAATACCACGAATAGGAAGGTATGGTGGACTCATATGGAAGGTATTGGTTTAAGGGTATGGATGCACAAGCAGAATTCCGCTTAGTACAGAGTTTAGGCTAGCAAAGGCTTTGAGAGAACAGACAATTGATGATGACTAAGATGCAAAGCAATATAAAGCATAAACATTAAAATAAGCATAACACATCAAGTTGTCTTCCTTGTCAGCATAACACTTCAAGCATAATAACATAAAGGTTTTGGCTATGTCGCTACTTTAAGAAAATCATGCTTGTTGTTATGACCAAAGCTATGTTTGCCAAGATTAAATAAAGTTTTCAAAGCCATACCTGATATAAGGTCAATACTCCCCATAAGAATTATCATATAAGGTCGATTGCGTGAAGAGAATACCGAGTGCAGCAAAGGAACCAATAGACTTCTCATTAATATTCCATCATAGACGACTCCACACTCACAGATACAATCTCTCCACAGAAGGAGTGATAGACCTCAATGCACACACCTATTTCATATAATAACCTCCCTAGACATGATACGACTCTACTTGACTCTAAAAGACAAAAGATAAAGATAAAGATACCGGGCACTCCCCCAAGCTTGGAACAAGCCAAGGGGATGCCATTACCCAAGGAGATTTCACTCCTCATTCTTGTTGACGTTGATCACGTAGTCCTTGGCGAAGCGCTTCCATGGAAGGGGTTCTCCAGTCTCATATGAGAAGTTTGTCTCCTGAATTCGGCATGATGTCCTCCATAGGGACTATCATGACATTGTCTGAGAATGTCCTTCTGCTCATGTTCCGGTATGCATCTTCTCACGATCCCGTCTGGACCTGGAGGCAAATATTTTACAACGGCAAGTTGCTCGTCTGGAAAACTGTCGTTGACTGGGATGGGATCATGCGGTATATCTTCCATCCTTGAAAGATTGTCCGCCACCGGATTGTCTACTCCTTTCCTATCAACAATCTGCAAATCAAATTCTTGAAGAAGGAGTACCCATCTGATAAGTCTTGGCTTGGCATCCTTCTTTGTCATAAGGTACTTAATGGCAGCATGGTCAGTATGAATAATAACTTTGGAATCAACAATATACTGCCTAAACTTATCACAAGCGAACACTACAGCTAAGAATTCCTTCTCAGTAGTAGCATAATTCTTTTGAGCACTATCAAGGGTTTTACTAGCATAATGTATAACATTCAATTTCTTATCAACCCTTTGCCCTAAAACAGCTCCAACAGCAAAATCACTAGCATCACACATAATCTCAAAAGGTAAATTCCAGTCAGGTGGTTGTACTATAGGAGCGGTTATTAAAGCTTTCTTAAGAACTTCAAAAGCCTCCTTACAATCTTCATCAAATACAAAAGGAATGTCCTTCTGGAGAAGATAGTGAGGGGTCTCGAAGTCTTAGAAAAGTCTTTAATAAATCTTCTATAGAAACCAGCATGACCGAGAAAACTGCGAATACCTTTGATGTCCCTTGGATAGGGCATCCTCTCAATTGCTTCGATCTTGGCCTTGTCCACCTCAATTCCCCTTTCGGAAATCTTGTGACCAAGAACAATTCCTTCGTTAACCATGAAGTGGCACTTCTCCCAGTTGAGTACCAGATTTGTCTCCTCACATCTCTGCAAAACTTTATTAAGGTTGTGGAGACAATGGTCAAAGGAAGTTCCATAGACGGAGAAATCGTCCATGAAGACTTCCACAATCTCCTCATAAAAACCATGAAAGATAGCAGACATACACCTTTCAAAAGTAGCAGGGGCATTACATAAACCAAAAGGCATACGCCTGTAAGCATAAGTACCATAGGGACAAGTAAAAGTGGTCTTCTCTTGATCAGCAGTGTTAACATGAATTTGAGAGAAGCCAGAATAACCATCGAGGTAACAAAAGTGGGTATTTTTGGATAACCTTTCAAGCATTTGGTCGATGAACGGCAACGGGTAGTGATCCTTCCTGGTTGCCTTGTTCAGCTTCCTGTAATCAATACACATTATATATCCAATAATAATTCTCTGAGGTATTAGTTCATTCTTATCATTAGGAACCACAGTTGTATCTCCTTTCTTAGGAACACAATGTACCGGGCTTACCCACTTGCTATCAGCTATAGGGTAGATAATACCTGCGGCTAGAAGCTTGAGAATCTCAGTTCTTACAACATCCATCATCTTCGGGTTCAACCGTCGTTGATGATCAACAACTGGTTTAGCATCGGGCTCAAGGTTGATAGTATGTTGACAGATAGATGGACTAATCCCCTTAAGGTCATCAAGGGTATAGCCAATTGCACCTCGGTGTTTACGAAGTACTTCCAATAGTCGCTCTTCTTCATATCCTGAAAGGTTAGAGTTGATAATAACATGATATACTTTCTTTTCATCTAAATAAGCATACTTGAGCGTATCGGGAAGAGGTTTAAGATCGAACACCGGGTCTTCTTTTGGTTTTGATAAAATTCCCAAAGGTTCAGCCAGAAGTTTGTGCTTCAGGATAGCAGGTTGTCTCAAGAATATTTCATCTAGTTCATTTCTTTCCTGCATATGCAAATCATTCTCGTGGTCCTCCATATATTGCTGCAAAGGATCATTAGGAGGAATAGCAATAGAAGCAATACTTTCAATAATTTTATCATCACTAGGTAAATTGGTACCACGAGGCTGCTTAGAGAACTTAGAAAAGTTAAATTCATATGGCTCACCATTGAATTCAACAGAAACTTTACCTTTCTTGCAATCTATTATAGCTCCACAAGTTCTGGGAAAAGGTCTACCAAAAATAATAGGACAAAAATTGTCCCTCACTGAACCAAGTACTAGAAAGTCGGTAGGGTATTTTACCTTTCCACATAGGACTTCAACGTCTCTCACAATTCTGATAGGAGAGATAGTTGCTCTGTTTGCAAGATGAATGGTAACATCAACTTCTTCAAGTTCACAAGGTGAAATATCACCGATGATCTCTTGATAAAGTGAATAGGGGATAGCACTAGCACTCGATCCCAAATCGCATAGCCCATAATAATTGTGATCTCCTATTTTAACAGATACTACTGGAGTACCTGAAATTGGGCCTTTATTCTTGGCTGTGATAAGGTTAGTGGAAACAGCACAAAAATTTACATTGGAATCCAAAACATCATTAGTAACAAGGTCTTTAACCAATGCAACTTGAGGATCGACCTTGATCTGGTCCTCAGGCTCATCAATTCTTCTCTCACTTTTATTTACTATGCTTGTCACAAGAGAGTGCTCCCTTATCCTTTCGGGAAAAGGAGGCTTTTCATATATAACTGCAGGCAAAATAGGGTCAGCAACATGAATATCAACAGGTAACTCTTTGAAAGGTTCATGATGCTGATCTCTCTTCTTTTTAAAAGAATCAACGTGAGAGGCAAAATCCTTACAGAAATTAATCATTAGATGGTAATCAAGACCAATCTTAGAGCAAAAGGTATTGAAGTAATCAGTTTTCACATAGCTCTCAATATAATCATGCTCATAATTTATAGCGGGTTCAATACCTTTATCGATTTCCCAATCTTCGGCATTCCTCTGGATCCTTTCAATGAGATCCCACCTTTCTTCAACGCTCTTTGTCTGAAATACCCCACTAGAGGAGGCATCCAGCATCTCCTTATCCTGACGAGAAAGCCTGGCATAAAAATTTGTAAGTATAATTTTCTTGGGGAGCTCATGAATATGACATTTGAGCATTAGGGACTTCAATCTCCCCCAAGCTTGAGCAATGCTTTCTCCGTCACGAGACCTAAAGTTATAGATATAGTTCCTGTCTCGATGAATTTCACGAAGAGGATAAAACTTGGTATAAAAGAGAGACATAAGATCTTGCCAATCAAGCAAGTGTGAGTTATCGAGAAGCTTATACCAATCTGAAGCTTTATCTATAAGCGATACGGAGAACAATTTCCTCATGACAAACTCCATTGATACACCTGCAAGCTTAAATAATGAACATAGTTGTGACAGATATAGCAAGTGTTCACCGGGATGTCTGTCTCCTGCATAACGATTAGCCAAAACATAATCGATAATACCAGCTGGTATTTTATAGGGCACAATTTCAGTAGGGGGAGGAGAAACCACCACAGATGTGGGTTGTCTTCCCACAAGCAACGATCCAATAGCAAGGTTGTCCATAAGGACAAAGAGCAGAAACAACAAAATAAAAACAGAAATATAAAAACTTCCTTACCAGCTTCACTTACCAATAGCGCTACACTCCCCGGCAACGGCGCCAGAAAACGGTACTTGATGACCCACAACGGTAAGGGATCTATTGCACCGTTTTCGATAAGTAAGAGTGTCGAACTCAACGAGGAGCAGAAGGTATTGATAAGTGATTCTGAGCAAGGAATAACTGCAAACACTGAAAGATAACTTTTTAGGGGTTTTCTTGATATAAGCAATAGGAAAGTAAAAGAGAGCAAAGTAAAAGGCAATGGAGAGTAACAAGTGGCCCAATCCTTTCTGAGCAAAGGAGAGGCCTAGCAACTGAACTTACAAAGGCTAAAGTGTTCTTGAGGACACACGGGAGAGGTAGTCATGTGCTTTCGCCATATTCCGTATCGGTACTATGTGATGTGTTGATAAGTGTTGAGTGGGTGGATCTATGCTAGTACACCCTCTAGACTATGATGAGTGCACTCTTATGATTAAACACCTTGCAAGCATCCGCAAATACAAGATAGTATTTAAGGCAAAAGCCTAACCATAGCAACACGATCGATGATCCATTTGGCCCTTGTGCAAAAGCGTGCGAACTGGGGTTCAGGTTTCTGTCACTCCGGCAACCCACCGTAAGCATTCTTTGTACACAATGTATTCCCCTAGGTCCTTAATAAGGCGAGGTGTTGAGTGTTCGACTCACACAACACCACTAGGAAAATAACAACACAACTTAAGTATCAAACAACACATATTACTTCAACATCATATGACTACTAACAACAAGACTTCTCCCATGTCCTCAAGAACTAAAGTAACTACTCACAAGACATAAAAGAGATCATGATCAGTGGAGATAGATGGATGATAAACAATCTGGACACAATGATATTTCTCCAACAAAACTCAATAGCATTCATCACAAAGTAGTAATCAACACCGATAGGGTAGAGAGGATAGATAGTACGGATTACAACACAAGTTGCAATTGTGAGATGAGATTGGATGAAGATGGAGATGGTGCTGATGTTGGGGATGATGTTGATGATGATCTCGATGATGCCCGTGACGATGGTGATGACGATGGCGATGATCTCCCCTTCCGGGAGGTGATCTCCCCGGCGGAATCTGCCTGCCGAAGATGGCTTTTCTTCTCTGTAGGTTTCCGCCACGGAGCGGCGGCGGAACTCCGTAAACTCTCCCCTTTTAGGGTTTCTGGATGACGAGGAGTATATAGGCCAGAGGGGGGAGCCTGGAGTGGGCCAGGGGCTCCAGGCGCCCTCCCGGCGCGGCCAGGGTGGGGGCCGCGCCAGGTGGCCGCCTAGGCACCCTGTGGCCCCCCTCTGGTTGCTCTTTTGCGTATCTTCGTGATCCTTCTGGAAAATACCCTCCGTCGATTTTCAGGTAATTTGGAGGTATTCTTCTTCAGCAACTCAGCGTCCACTTTTTACCGCTGAATCCTGCGTCTGCTGCTTCGGCACCGGAAAGTTGCAAACTGTGTAAAATAGGCCAAAACAACATAAGAACATCATCGTAATGTGAAATATATCAATTAATAAGGATGAATCACGATATAAAATAGTGATGCATTTTGGACGTATCACACCCCAATGTTCTTCTTCTCCAAATTCAGCTCTCTTCAGGTTTTTGAAAAACCAAGTGCAGCTCTCAGTTGACTCCACCTCAAGAACACCATATGCAACAGGAAATAACCAGTTATGAGCATCTAGGGCACACGCTGCTACAAGTTGGCCCCTAAACCTACCATGCAATGCAGTTGCATCTACAGCCAAGTATGGCCTGCACCCATCCAAGAACCCTTTCTGACAAGCTTTGAAGCATAAAAAAACCCTTCTAAAACACTCCTTGTAAAATTTCTTTCCTTTTAACTTGTACTCCACTGTGTGCTTGTCTATGTCAACAACACTTCCTGGTGATGCCCTCTCTACTTCAGCTTTGAATGCATAAAGTAACTGGAAACTATCACTGTACTTACCATATATCTTGTCAAGTGCCATCTCCTTGCCATAGTAACATCTGCTGTATGGCACCTCAAGACCATACTTCTCTAACAACCTACCTTGAATTTCCTTTGTTACAATCCCTGGATTTTTTCTGATCCAAGGCATAGAATCATCTGCAATCCACCTTCTTTTTGCAGCTCTCAATCTCTGAGATCTATTCACACTAGGACAGGTGTGAGGGTGGGGATTCACTTTGATCTTAAAATAAAACAAATAGCCAGTCAGGATAATATCAGTAAAACAAATAGGCACATTTTATTTAAAAAATACATTACTAAAACATGAGCTAGTACCTGAAATAGAGTGCTCCTCCTCATCAGAGATGCATGCAGCCTCCACTTACACCTCTCATAGGCACATTTCACAGTAAACCTAGTTGGGTCACTCTTAAGTGTAATGTACTCAGTTTCAGACTTGATTGAGAATGTTCCAACTGCATTCTTGCAATCAACTGCATTAGGAAAGACCACACCTTCCTCAATAGATGGATTATCTCTATCATACATCATTACATGTATGTCCTCATCTGCATCCTCAAAAGCTCCCATGTCATTATCCTCTTGCCTCTCATCATCATCAGTATCTGAAAATTCTGCAGGAATGTACTCTTCATGTGTTGTATGCTCATCATTGTTGTGCTGGACATAACCTGGGTAAAGTTTCTCATCCTCCTATTCAGATAAAATAGGTGCATCAGGCAGTGCCTCTTCCACAACTGGATCAGGCTGATCCTCTGGTCTATTAGTGCCACATTCAGCAGTAGTTGGAGTGGTACTTGCACTAGCTGCACTAGTTCCAGGAGTACTAGCAGCAGCTGTCCTGGATCCACATGGCCTACCCCTTCTTCTACCCCTTGTCCCTCCAGCAGTTTTTTCACACCTTTGTCCTCTCTTTCTCTGAATTACTATTATTTCCAGATTGCATGACCTTGTCTCTGCATTACTTGCAAACATCGCTCCTAAATCATCATCACACTGTAGAGGGTTCCACCACTCCTTTAAACTATCCCAATATCTAATTTCAATAGCATCAAACAATCCCCATGGATACTTGGCACAAATAGCAGCCCTAAAGTCATTAAATGAGCTACTACTGCTATCCACAACTAATGGAAATGTGAATCCGCTCTCCTTTCCTTTCGTACCAACAGAAACTATAACTGTCGTCTCCATTCTAACAGACAGAAAGAATGCGACCTCTGGATCCATCCTACAATACCATCTCCCATGAGCAATTGAACTAAAGCTAGCCTAAAACTTATCTAAATCCACTAAGCATGAGTAGATCTGAGACTGAAACTTACCCCGCTGGGATCTGACGTGCAGATGTGGTGCCCTCACCGCCTTGACTGCGGTGCTCTTGTGCACAACCGCCTTCAACACCCTCCCGTGTCGATGCGGTGCTCTTGCCACCGTCGACAACGCCGCCGCTGCCATTTCGAACATCCGGTGGTGATGGGGACACCGTCTGTCCGTGCGCGCAGCCACGGCCCTTGCGTTGCGATGTGCCGCCCTCCCTTGCCGATGCGGTGCCCTTCTTGCGGCGGACGCCACCTAGGGTTTCTCCATCCTCCCCCATCGCCTGGAAACGGATGTGGTGCGAGGAATGATTTGTGGATCTAGTGGTGAGCCGCCAATGGCGACTAGGGTTTCTGACGGGGGAAAGAGAGTGAGAATGGGGAACGATAGAGTGAGAGCGAGAATGAGGGTGACAGTGGGTTAGGTCGACCGAGGGGCAGGCCGTGTCCAGAAACTAGCGGCAGTAGTGGTCAAAGGGCGCTGACTGGACGAAACCGTGACAGAAGGGCAAAAGCATAAGAAAGCCAAAGTTAGTTGGACAAGAACGAGTGTTTTCGGAAACTAGGGGCAAACCTGCCGAGGGGGACACAACTAAGGGCACCAAATTAATTATCCCATTATTTTTCTCTCTTCGTTGGTAGATGCATTAACGGTAAAGATGAGGCTTGCCACATGTGCGTTCCAGATCTTTGTGTCCTCAAGAGTGCGGTATTAGGTTATAAACAATATAACTTGGGGGTTATTTTTGCACGAAGGTTGCATCTCAACGGTTTAAATGGAGATTTGTTTGGTGGAATTTATGCAACTCGTGTGGCTAATTATCTTCGTGTACCCATACATGAAAATGATATGAAGTTGCCTCCTGCTTATCTAGATTATAATGCTATGGTTGGCCATCAGTTTGTTGAGAGGAATGAACAATTCCTCTAGTACCGACTAATCTTTGACAGACGTCGCACTGTCCATATTGCTCTCCTTACTCCTACTTTCTTTGAATTTTAGACAAAAAAGGAGATATGTTATAACCAGGGAGGAGGCGAATGAGTATGGTGAGACGACGGAGGCGGCTCGCCTCCAAGCTGCAGCTCATCAGGCAATAGCCGCTGCATCGCAGTACAACCCCAACTACGACTTTGGATATCTATCAAGCCAGCAGTGGCCATAGACCAACTTTGGCCAAAAGTCTAAGCTTGGGGGAGTACGTATTTCTCACCGACATTACATTCATGTTCACACACTCATTCCAGTAGTCGGTTCTCATTCTTTTTCATTGTAATATCCATGATAGTTTATTTTCTTTTCTAAGCCTTCTTCCTGTGTGTCTGAAAAACCTTAAAAAAACCAAAAATATTAGTTGTAGGTTTTAGCTAGTTTACTTTCCATGCATGTAGTAATAATAATTAAAAGAAAACCCAAAAATATTTCTCGTTCTTCTTTTGCTTGTTGGGAGCTTTCACGTGTAAATAGTTTTATTTTTTTCTTTTCTTTGGGGGTCAAGAGGAGAAGACCATGATGAAAATTTTGAGTGTCTCTCATATGCATCACTCTTGATTTAACCAAGAGCCATATTACCTTGCTTTCCCCCTTGTATTAAATGCTCGCAGATTCCCGCTTAGTCCAATGCACGTGCAATAATGACGATATATGATGGACTGATTGAGATGAGAGAAGCTGGTATGAACTCGACCTATCTTATTTTTGTAATATGATTAGTTCATCATTCCTGATTTATCTTATTATGAATGAAACCTGCTCGCATTGACAATTAAAGATTATAGTTGCTCATGCCATGCTTAATCAGCTAGGAGTTTATAATGGTTTACCTTGCGTGCCAACATGCTATTAAAATGGTTGTGATGTGGTATGATAGGGTGGTATCCTCCTTTGAACGATTCAAGTGGTTTGACTTGGCACATGTTCACGCATGTAGTTGAAACAAAACCAACATAGCCTCCATGATATTTATGTTCATGGTGATTTATATCCTACTCATGCTTGCACACATTGTTGATTAATCTGAATGCATGTTCATGACTGTTGTAGCTCTCTAGCTGGTCGCTTGCTAGTCTCTTTCAAGCCTTCACTTGTACTAAGCGGGAATACTGCTTGTGCATCCACTTCCATAAACCCCAAAGTTATTCCATATGAGTCCACCATACCTTCCTATATGCGGTATTTACCTACCGTTCCAAGTAAATTTGTATGTGGCAAACTCTAAACCTTCAAATGAAATTCTGTTTTGTATGCTCAAATAGCTCACGTATCAACCAGGGATGTCTATATCTTCCATGTTAGGTGGGTTATCCTCACGACGAGTGGACTCCACTCATCATTCACGAGAAAATGGCCGGTAACCGGGATGCACAGTCCCATGCTCAAAACAAATCAAAATAATTAAACAAAACTCCCCCAGGACTGTTATTGGTATGGACAGTACCTATTGTTTCGGGCCAGCTGTGGAGTGTGCTTGTTGGTGGTGGGGGAGTATAAACTTTACCATTCAGTTTGGGAACCGCCTATAATGTGTGTAGCATGGAAGATATCGAGAACTCTTGGTTCTTATGTTGACAATGAAAGTATGCCACTCAAAATATTATTTATCTGTATTTCAAAATTCGAGCTCTAGCACCTCTGCAAATCCTTGCTTCCCTCTGCGAAGGGCCTATCTATTAACTTTTATGTTGAGTCATCATCCTCTTATTAAAAACCACCAGTTGGAGAGCACCGATGTCATTTGCGTGCATTGCTATTAATTTACATTAAGGATGACTATGACTGGATCTCTTTTACCATGAATTATAATGTCTAATCACTCCTTGATCTTCAGAGGTGCTCTGCATTTATGTTTTGCGGTCTCAGAAAGGGCTAGCGAGATACCATCTTGTTATATCATATTATGATTGTTTTGAGAAAGTGTTGTCATCCGAGATTTATTATTATTGCTCGCTATTTGATTATGCCATTGATATGGATGAACATGAGACCTAAAAGTTATTGTGAATGTGGTAAGTTCATAATCTTTCCTGAAAACTTGAGTGCTAGCTTTACATATTTGCAACAACAAGAGCAAACAGAGTTTGTAAATGTTTTTATTTATCACTTTCAGTTTGTCAACTAAATTGCTTGAGGACAAGCAAAGGTTTAAGCTTGGGGGAGTTGATACGTTTCCAACGTATCTACTTTTCCAAACACTTTTGCCCTTGTTTTGGACTCTAACTTGCATGATTTGAATGGAACTAACCCGGACCGACGACGTTTTCAGCAGAATTGCCATGGTGTTATTTTTGTGCAGAAATAAAAGTTCTCGGAATGACCTAAAAATCCACGGAGAATATTTTATGAATATATAAAAAATACTGACGAAAGAATCAAGACCAAGGGGCCCACACCCTGTCCACGAGGGTGGGGGGCGCGCCGCCTGTCTCTTGGGCCCCCTGAGGCTCCACCGACCTTGACCCAACTCCATATATTCACTTTCGGGGAGAAAAAAATCAGAGAGAAAGATTCATCTCATTTTATGATACGGAGCCGCCGCTAAGCCCTAATCTCTCCCGGGAGGGCTGATCTAGAGTCCGTTCGGGGCTCTGGAGAGTGGAGATCGTCGCCGTCGTCATCATCAACCTTTCTCCATCACCAATTTCATGATGCTCATCGTCGTGCGTGAGTAATTCCATCATAGGCTTGCTGGAAGGTGATGGGTTGGATGAGATTTACCATGTAATTGAGCTAGTCTTGTTAGGGTTTGATCCCTAGTATCCATTATGTTCTAAGATTGATGTTGCTATGACTTTGTTATGCTTAATGCTTGTCACTAGGGCCCGAGTGCCATGATTTCAGATCTGAACCTATTATGTTTTCATAAATATATGTGAGTTCTTGATCCTATCTTGCAAGTCAATAGCCACCTACTATGTGTTATGATCTGGCAACCCCGAAGTGACAATAATCGGTACCACTCTCGATGATGACCGTAGTTTGAGGAGTTCATGTATTCACTAAGTGTTAATGCTTTGGTCCGGTACTCTATTAAAAGGAGCCTTAATATCCCTTAGTTTCCAATAGGACCCCGCTTCCACGGGAGGGTAGGACAAAAGATGTCATGCAAGTTCTTTTCCATAAGCACGTATGACTATATTCGGAATACATGCCTACATTACATTGATGAACTGGAGCTAGTTCTCTATCACCCTATGTTATAACCGTTGCATGAGGAATCGCATCCGACATAATTATCCATCACTGATCCAATGCCTACGAGCTTTTCACATATTGAACTTTGCTTAGTTACTTTTTCGTTGCTACTGTTACAATTACTACAAAATTGCTATTGTTACTTTTGTCACCGTTACCGTTAGTTCCATACTACTTTGCTACTAAATACTTTGCTGCAGATATTAAGTCTTTCAAGTGTGGTTGAACTGACAACTCAACTGCTAATACTTGAGAATATTCTTTGGCTCCCCTTGTGTCGAATTATATTTGGGTTGAATACTCTACCCTCGAAAACTGTTGCGATCCCCTATACTTGTGGGTTATCAATGTCCATTTTGCATCATGCTTTTATATTGATATTTATTGCATTATGGACTGCTATTACACATTATACCACAATACTTATGCCTTTTCTCTCCAATATTACAAGGTTTACATGAAGAGGGAGAATGTCGGCAGCTGGATTTCTGGACTGGAAAAGGAGCTAATATTAGAGATCTATTCTGCACAACTCCAAAAGTCCTGAAACTTCACGGGTGCAAGTTTTGGAATATATAAAAAATATTGGGCGAAGAAAGCACCCGAGGGGGCCCACCAGCCAGCCACAAGGTTGGAGGGCACGCCCCCCATCCTTGTGGGCCCCCTGCCAGGCCTCCGACTCCCATCTTGTTCTATGTGGTGTGTATTGACCTGGACAAAATCATAAGGAAGCTTTCGGAATGAAGCACTCCCGTCTGGAGGTGGAACCTGGGTGAAACCAATCTATGGCTCCGACAGGGCTGTTCCGCCGAGGACATTTCCCTTCGGGAGGGGGAAATCGAAACCATCGTCGTCGCCAACGATCCTCTCATCGAGAGGGGGTCAATCTCCATCAACATCTTCACCAGCACCATCTCCTCTAAAACCCTAGTTCATCTCTTATATCCGATCTATGTCTCAAAACCTCAGATCAATACCTGTGGGTTGCTAGTAGTGTTGATTACTCATTGTACTTGATGCTGGGCAGTTTATTTGATGGAAGATCATATGTTCATATCCTTAATGCTATTCAGTACCCCTTTGATTATGAACATGAATATGCTTTTGAGTAGTTATGTTTGTTCCTAAGGACATGGGAGAAGTCTTGTTACAAGTAATCATGTGAATTTGGTATTCGTTTGATATTTTGATGAGATGTATGTTGTCTTTCCTCTAGTGGTGTTATGTGAACGTCGACTACATGACACTTCACCATTATTTGGGCATAGGGGGAGGCATTGGGAAGTAATAAGTATATGATGGGTTGCCAGAGTGACATAAGCTTAAACCCTAGTTTACGCGTTGCTTCATAAGGGGCTGATTTGGATCCATATGTTTCATGCTATGGTTAGATTTATCGTAATTCTTCTTTCATAGTTGCAGATGCTTGCGAGAGAGGATAATGATAACAGGGAGGCTTATCCAAGGAAGGGAAGCACCCAAGCATCAGTCCACCCACATATCAAATTATCAAAGTAACGAACACAAATCATATGAGCATGATGAAAACTAAGTTGACAACAATTCCCATGTGTCCTCGGGAGTACTTTGCTTTATATAAGAGTTCGTTCAGGATTGTCCTTTGCTATAAAAAGGATTGGACCACCTTGCTTCACCTTAGTTACTTTTGTCACTTGTTACACATTACGAATTATCTTACCACACAACTATTTGTTACCGATAATTTCAGTGCTTGTAGAGAATACCTTGTCCGCTTGTCATTTCCGTCTGCTCCTCATTGGGTTCGACACTCTTACTTATCTAAAGGACAACGATAGATCCCTATATACTTGTGGGTCATCAGTATTAACATATTAAATCAGGCCGGCGGCTCAAAGGCAGGACCCTCCAAGCGACCCAGCATCGGACCAAGTTAACTCTAGTTAATCCTTTAGCCAACAAGGCTCTTATCTTCAAAAAGGTAGGCATATATTTAGACCGTTCAACCATGCTGATCCGGTCTGGAAATGAATGTTTTGGGCTAAGACGGTAGTCGCGAAAACCTGACAGATGGTTTTCGCCAGGTGGAGATTTGTCTTGGCAATAAAAGCAGGTATGATTCCAGTCTTTAGGGTGACTGGGAAGTGTGGCTGAGGGGAATATAGCATCTTTTCATCTTTGAATCAAAATCCCGCCGAGTTCTATGCTGGGCCCATCTGTAAACTCGGTCTGGCGGTTCAAATAATGGTACTCTCAGAAAAGATCAATGTTGGGCTCCTCTTGAATATATACTTCATAAAATACTTGGAAATTGCAGATGTTGGAAACAGAGTTCAGTCCAGTATCTTGGTGGTGAAGTTGATAAGAGTGTAGTACGTCGCGGATTTTTTTTTAGCCGGGCGGTGAGAAACCCCGGATCATATGGTCAGCAAAAACTACAACTTCACCTTCCTTTGGTTGGGGTTTCACTTCTGTCCTAGGAGCCTGCCAGTGGATAACATTTTTGGCTGATAAGATGCCCACTTGAGCATATTCATTAAGAGTTCGCTCCATAATAGTGGAAGCAACCCATTACATGAGGTGACGAACTTAGTCATTTCTCCTTGTTAAAAGGCCAAATAGTGAAACGGTGGCGGATAATGTTTGCAAATGATGAGCAAATCAATCATTAAGAAGAAGAAAATTATGCATGAAGGGACAGATTGCGATGACACAGATAAACCATTTGATTAAACCGACAAGGTGCTTACGGGTTATGCGGTCATGATTAAGAATTGGTAGATAATAGCAGCTTACAAATTCATAAGTAAGCGGACTAGTGTTTGGCGGGTTACAAAATATCATTTAAGTCATCCAAGCAACAGTGATTGAACAGGTATCTACAGATCTAGATTTGACTGAAATTTCACTAAGTGGTAGACAAACAAATTTCGAGGATTCCGCTTGCAGCTTTGTATCTAAGCCCATCCAAAAATAGGCGGCAATTGGTAAACCTAAACACTGACGACGAACTACTATGTTTGGGGATGAATCTCAACAGAAGGGAATAGACCTATGGTTGACAACAGATACTAAAGAAATCAAAGCATGGCTTTTACATTGCGTCTAGGCCTAATTAAGCGACATGACAGATGAACAACAGGCAAGAATGATGAACTTCCATGAACACCAAAGGAAGGCAAAAACTCTAATGCGGATTGGACGCGAAAAGGGATGAGTACCTGGTGATGCTGACGAACGGCGGAGGGGTGCTGCCGTTTTCTGGTCGAAAATCAGGTTCATGCAACGGCCAGATTGATGCAGTCGACTGGGGCAGTGGAGCTCCGGAGGTGTCAGTCGTCGCAAGGAGGAAGAAGAAGAGGCAGATGCAGGGTTAAAAGTGAGAAAGAGGGCCCCTGTCCCTATTTTTAAGTAGGTGATAAGAACGGCATGCACGAAAATCGAGGAGGTAAAATGATTATATTAACCATGAGAGCACTCGATTCTCGGTATATCCATTAAGATAAAGATCTGCTGAGATATACGGGGCCAGATGTGCGGAATTAATGCACATGAGGTCATGGCGGGTTACAACGATTCTGTTTATATGATGTCATGGCGGGTTATAGCGCTCTGCATGAAATTCGACACTGATCCAGAGTCTGTAAGTTAAATAGTGAAGATTGACAAGAACACGGTCAAATCTACCTGGGGCGTAATGTTGGGGATATAACTCCGAGGTGTGACCCGCCCAGGTGGGGCCGAGTTACACTGTTGGCGATTTAATATGAAGAAGGTCCAAGGAGGCCCAAAGAGAAGTTTGAAGATGGCGGCTCTAGGAAGTAGGCCTGGTAAGTGAAGGATACCCTACATGCAATAATAAAGTTGTTATTTTATATTTCCTTGTTCATGGTAAATGTTTATTATTCATGCTAGAATTGTATTAAACGGAAACTTGATACATGTGTGGATACATAGACAAAATACTGTGTCCCTAGTAAGCCTCTACTAGACTAGCTCGTTAATGAAAGATTGTTAAGTTTCCTAACAATAGACATGTGTTGTCATTTGATGAATGGGATCACATCAATAGGAGAATGATGTGATGGACAAGACCCACCTGTTAGCTTAGCATAATGATACTTTAGTTTTACTTCTATTGCTTTCTTCATGTCAAATACATATTCCCCAGACTATGAGATTATGCAACTCCCGGATACCGGAGCAATGCCTTGTGTGCTATCAAATGTCACAACATAACTGGGTGATTATGAAGGGAATAATGTATGTCGTCATTACGGTCTGCCCACTAAAGATCTTCATAGAATATGTGGGAACCAATATGAGCATCCTGGTTCCGCTATTGGTTATTGACTAGAGAAGTGTCTCGGTCATGTATACGTAGTTCTCGAACCCGTAAGGTCCGCACGCTTAACGTTCGATGATGATATTGTATTATATGAGTTATGTGATTTGGTGACCGAATGTTGTTCGGAGTCCCGAATGATAGCACGGACATGACGAGGAGTCTCGAAATGGTTGAGAGGTAAAGATTGATATATATATAGGACGATGGTATTTGGACACCAGAAGTGTTTCGGGTGATACATAGTAACCGGAAGGGGTTCCGGGCATCCCTGACAAAGATATGGGCTTAATGGGCCAAGTGAGGGATAGACCAGCCCACGGGGGGCTGGTGCGCCCCTCGACCTGGCCGGCCGGCCCTAGGGAAGGAAAGGGAGGAGGGCTAGCCCCTCCTTCCTTCCCCTCCTCAAGGGAGAAAGGAAAGGGGAGGGTGCCACCTCTCCTTCCTTCTCCTAGTGCAAAAAACAAGGAAGGGGGGCGAATTGGGGTTGCACCCCAAGTAGGATTCAGCCTACTTGGGTGCCCCCTTGGCTGCCTCTCCCCCTCCAACCTATATATATGTGGGGAGGGGGCACCTAGAACACACGAACATCATTGTTAGCCATGTGCGGCGCCCCCGTCCACCATTTACTCCCACGGTCATATTCTCGTAGTGTTTAGGCGAAGCCCTGCGCGGATCACTTCACCATCGCCTTCACCCCGCCGTCGTGCTGACGGAACTCATCTACTTTCTCGACACTTTGCTGGATCAAGAGTTTGAGGGACGTCATCGAGCTGAACGTGTGCATAACTCATAGGAGCCGTACGTTCGGTGCTTGATCTGTCGGAACGAGAAGAAGTTTGACTACATCAAACGCGTTGTCAACCGCTTCTTCTTTTGGTCTATGAGGGTACGTAGATACACTCTCCCCTCTCGTTGCTATGCATCTCTGAAAGTGCAACTAATCCCCGGGTGGTTTTGGTAATTAATAACAACATATATATCATTGAACTAATAGTTACTTGAGAATCATTTCAGAGAAGTTCGATGATATGGGTATGGAAAGGACTGAAGAAGTGGACCCCTCAAAATGCTAAGGGAAGCATTGGCAAAAGCTCAAGACTCTATTTTTGGTTTAGTGATCAAAGATCACATTGAGTCCATAGGAAAAGCCAATACTATTAAAAGGGGATGAGGTTGTGTTGATGATCTGGTTGCTCAAGTGCTTAGTGATTTAGCTCCCTCAACTATCAGCAACTCTCACTACTTAACACACTCATAAGTAATCTCGGACAAACCGATTCTGCAAACTCAGTCCCACCGAGATGAACCACCTCAGCTATTCTTCCAAACCCTAGAAATTTCGTTCCATCCGATTTTGAGTTCGGTCTCACCGAAACTGGACTGCCAACCTTCTGTAACCAATTGACATCATATCGGAATATCCGAGTTGTTGATTTCGGTCCCAGCGAGAATGGGAAGCTCCTACCTTTGACTCATATCGGACACACCGAGATGGTATTTTCGGTCCCACCGAAAACCCCAACGTTCACTATATTTGAACTTTCGGTCTGACCGAGTTTTCACTTCGGTCTCACCGAGATTGCTCAATTATGTGTGTAACGGTTGGATTTTGTGTGGAGGCTATATATACCCCTCCACCCCCTCTTCATTCGTGGAGAGATCCATCAGAAAGTCTACCACTCCTACCATACACTTTCTGAGAAGAGAACCACCTACCCTTGTGTTGAGATCAAGTCATTCCATTCCTACCATATGAAACTTGATTTCTAGCCTTCCCAAGTTGCTTTCCACTCAATCCTTTCTTCCACCACAGCCATATCAGTGAGGAGAGTTGAGTGTTGAGGAGATTATCATTTGAAGCACAAGAGCAAGGAGTTCATCATCATCAACAACATCTATTACCTTTTGGAGGGTGGTGCCTCCTAGATTGGTTAGGTGTCGCTTGGGAGCCTCCGTCTTTGAGATGTGGAGTTGAACCAAGAAGTTTGTAAGGGCAAGGAGATCGCCTACTTCGTGAAGATCTACCCCGAGTAAGGCTAGTCCTCCGTGGGCGTAGGCCATGATGGAATAGACAAGGTTGCTTCTTCGTGGACCCTTCCTGGGTGGAGCCCTCCGTGGACTCGCGCAGCCGTTACCCTCCGTGGGTTGAAGTCTCCATCAACGTGGATGTACGATAGCACCACCTATCGGAACCACGACAAAAATCTCCGTGTCTCCAAACTGCGTTTGATCTTCTCCACCTCTCTTTACTACATGTGCAATTTACTTTCCGCTGCTTATACTCTAGAATTGCATGTGTAGGGTGATACTTGAATTGATCATAATTGTGAAACTGCCAAAAACTGTTCATGATCTAAAGGCAGATTTTTTGTATTGTCAAGTAGTCTAATCACCCCCCTCTAGACATACTTTCGATCCTACAAGTGGTATCAGAGCTTTGGTCTCCATTGTTTTGGTTTCCATTGCATTGGACTCCATAAGCTTGGTTTCACAACCTAGGAGAGTATGGCGTCTAGTGAGGGTAATTATCGTAGAGGTCCTTACTTTGATGGTACAAATTTTGCTAGTTGGAAGCATAAAATGAAAATGCATATTCTTGGTCATAACCCAGCCGCATGGGACATTATTTGTGTTGGTATGCAAGGTGAATTCTCCAAGGAAGGAAAAGTTCCGGATCGTGAAGCTACACCGGAAGAGTTGCGGATGTTGCAAAACAATGCTCAAGCTTGTGACATTCTCTTCAATGCTTTGTGTCCCGAGGAGTTCAACAAAATCAGCCGTCTTGAGAATGCTAAAGAGATTTGGGATACTTTGGTTGAAATGCACGAATGTACTGAATCTGTGAAGGAATCAAAGCTAGATATTCTTCAAGGTCAACTTGACAAGTTCAAGATGAAGGATGGTGAAGGAGTCGCTGAAATGTACTCTAGGCTTGCTCTCATCACAAATGAGATTGCCGGCTTAGGAAGCGAAGAAATGACCGACCGATTCATCATCAAGAAGATTCTAAGAGCTTTGGATGGAAAATATGACACTGTGTGCACTTTGATCCAAATGATGCCAAACTACAAGACCCTCAAGCCAACTGAAGTCATTGGAAGAATTGTTGCTCATGAGATGACACTTAAGGATAAGGAAGAGCTTCACAACAAGTCAAGTGGTGCTTACAAAGCTACAAGTGATGCTCCCACCACCTCAAGTGACAAGTTAATTTCCAATGAAGAGATAAGCCTAATGGTTAAGAACTTCAACAAGTTTTACAAAAATAGAGGCAAAGAAAGAAGCTCAAAGTCTAGATCATATGATGAAAAGAGATCTTCTAGTCGTGATCGAAACTGCTACAATTGTGGAAGACCCGGACACTTCTCAAATGAGTGTACGGCTCCCCACAAGAGAAGAGAAGAATCTCCAAGAAGAAGAGCAAGAGATGAGTCACCTCGGAGAGAGAGAAGGAGTAGAGATGATCGTTATGAACGAAGACCCTCTCGGAGAAGCAAGGATTCGGAGAGGAAAGACAAGTCATCAAGGAGCTACACAAGAAGAAGACATCAAGCTCATGTAGGTGAATGGGTCTCCGGCTCCGACTCCGACAATCAATCCGATGGAAGCTATCACTCCAACTCCGACTATAGTCAAGATGAAGGTGTTGCCGGACTTGCACTCGTATCCTCCAACTCCAACTCCTACGACTTATTTGATTCACCAAATGAGGGAATTGGAAGATGCTTCATGGCTAAAGGCCCCAAGGTAACACACCCTGAATTCATTGACTTTGATAGTGATGAGGATGACTTGCTTGGTGAAGATGAGCTCTTGCATGATAAATCTAGTGAGCTTAGTAATGATGAAAATGCTAGTAGTCTTTATAGTCGAGAAGAGTCGAATGACAATGCTATGAAGGAGATTGAGCGTCTAACTAAAGAACTAAACACTCTTAAGTTAGCTCATGAAACAACTCAAGAAGATCATAGAGAGCTCCTGAGATCTCATGAGAAGCTACGCTTCGAGAAGCTCACTCTAGAGCAAGAACATGAGTTTCTAAAAGCGATCAATGACGATCTTCGAAAGAAGAGTTCTTCATATCTTGCCAAACGACTTCTCTTGTCTAATTTCTTGCCACCTATTAAGACTAAGCATGACAAGCATAAGAAAAGTTCTTCCTCTAGTAGTAACAATAACAATGTTAAATACAATATTGTTACTTCTAGTAGTTCTCTTGATTCCACTAACAATGTTTCAAGCCAAGTTACACTTGAGCAAGAAAATAGCTTATTGAAGGAAATCATAGAGAAAGGTGTCTACAAGAGTCTTGCCGGAAGCAAGAACTTTGAGGAAATTGTTCGCAAACAAGGAAGGCACCGGAAGAATCAAGGGATTGGTTTTGAGCGAAAGTTCAACGCCGAAGGAGTTGAGTGGGAAGAAGGTCAATACCCTACTCCACAGTTTGTTTCACAAAAGGAGAAGTATGGTCCTACTTCTTCCAATGTGGAACAAGCTCAAGATGACCTTCCACCACAAGACCACAAGCTAAAGGCCAAGGACAAGCTTCAAGAGGAGATTGATGCATTCATTGAAGCACCTCAAGCCATGGTCAAGTGGGTTCCCAAGGACACATCAAGTTCTACTTCGTCAAGCTCAACTACAACTCCAAGGATTCCCATCAAGATGATGTGGATCCCAAAGAAGAAGAACTAGAAGGTTCTTGAGGGTGACTCCGCCAACATACTTCACTCATATTCATTTTGGCAAGAACTTATGCAATCAACTTCCACATCATGCACTAGTTCATGGAGTCACAAACCCTCTTGTTGGTAAGTCAAGGGATAAGGTAATCATTGCTTTCATGGACATCATCTTTTGTGAACTTCAATCTATGTCTATGGATATCCTTGTTTGTTCCTTGTGGGACTAACCCATGTAGGTATTGAAAGTGCCCTAATCCAAAGGATAGCTCCCAACTCTTGATGGTCTACATCAACATTGAGCATCCACATCTTCAACATCTACATGAAGTCTTCTACGACAACCCAAGGTTAGTTTGACCCTTTAAAAGGGGTTCTCACATCTAGGGGGAGCTTTGCTCTAAAAAAATTGAGCTAAAGCATCTCCAAATGATGTGAACACATAAATGCTTTATGTAAAAGTGGTAACCCACTTGTGCTTAAACGATGAGTATGACCTATGATCAAATGTTCTCATTTGGCTCCTAAGTCAATATACTCATATATAGATGACCTAGTCATCGACAAATTGTGTGCTAGTAGCTAGAGTATTGGTTGTGCATGTTTGACACATATTTCAGTTGCTATCTTATTGTGTGAGCATGTTGAATGCATGATTTTATTCATTCAAGGACATCCATTTGTTGTTTTGATTGTTTTGACTTTTCTGGCCAAATGGATGAACAAGAATGCCTAAGCACCTTCCCTAGCTATCTATGCTTTCTTGTCTCAAATTCTATTCATGCTCATATCACAACTTTGAACAAGTCATTTTCGGACCCTCCGAGTGAGGAGCACTCGGAGCCACCGATCCGTCTAAGGCTGACTTCCAAAACCTTCTAAGTCCATTTCGGTCTGACCGACTTCTCCATCTCGGTCCAACCGAAACGCTTAGACTGATCTAGGTTTCATCTCGGTGAAACCGAGTTCAAAATCTCGGCGTGACCGATATGTGTAACTGCACAGCAGTTAGCCATTTCGGTGTCACCGAGTTTTTCAACTCGGTCCCACCGACAGTATGGGGATATATATACCTGAGGGCTGCGCGCGATTACTTCTTCAAACCGTTTCGCCCCCAAGTCCCCTGCTGCTGTCGCCCTGGTCTTTGGATCGTCACCGTCGTCGCCTGTGCGCCCTCGCCGCAGGTCTCCACCGCCGTCAACGGTAATCTTCTCCGCGCCGTTGCCGCCGTAGAGGGACTCCACCAAGTTAGGGTGAGTCCCGATCCCTCTCGTGCTCCCCATCTGATTCTTGCACGATTGGTTTGCCATGTATCTTTCCACGTTTGAGATATTCCCTAAACATCAGATCAGATCCTCTTAGTTTCGAGCGAAATTCTTAGGTTTACGTTTCCACGGAACACATCTCGGTGAAACCGATTTTGAAAACTCGGAATGACCGATTTGGCCTCTGGCCATTGCACTGCACCGTTCGGTCTAACCGATTCGTGCAAATCGGTGTGACCGATGTAGAGTCTCAGTGAAACCCTAGTGTTTCGGTAGGACCGAAACCCATTTCGGTCTGACCGAAAGTGGTGTGTAGGTTTCTGTTATACACTTCGGATTCACCGAAACTGAAAATCGGTTTGACCGAAATGCATTCTGTGAAAACTCAAAACTAAGATTTGAACTCATTTTTTTTGCAAAAACCTCTGCAGTTGTGATAACTCTTCTACTCTGCCTATACCTTATCTTTTCACAGCTTGTCAGCCATGTCAGATGTCAGTGACAGCCAGGACAGGTCTGAGTCACCGTTTGCAGAGATTCCAGAGGCAGATACTAGTCCTGAGGCTAGTAGTTCCAGTGATGATGGTGAGAGGAGCACCCCTAGTGGTTTGCCTCCTGCAGCCACCAGAACCAGAAAGAAGAGAAATTCTGATGATGAGGACTCTGACTTCGTTGCTGAGGAAGTTACCTCCAAGCCCAAGAGAAATGTTGTTGCCAAAGAGCACCAAGGGCAGCAGTCGAGGAAAGGCACAAGCAAGGTCAAGCAATCAGCTGTTGCAAAGAAGCTAAACTTGGAAGAGCCAGCTCCAAGTAAGGTGAAGAAAACTTCCAAGAGGAAGAGGGTAGTATATGCTGAACCTCATGTTGATGCTGCTGAAGAAGAAGAAGAAGATGCACCCCAGCCTCCTCCTCAGAAAGCTAAGTTCATGGGTGATGCTATTAGGGCTCAAGCCACTTCTAAGCCCAAGAAGCCTGCTCAAGCCAAGGCAGCTCCAGCCAAGCCCAAGAGGACAACCAGGAGCATTCCAGCTTCTGAGAAGAACAAAGGTGAGATGCCACCGTCTGAGTCAGAAGAAGAACATGTGTTGCTTAAGCTCCGTCCGAAGTTGCCACTCCACAACGATGCTCATCATGAAGGCAAGGAAGGATAGAGGTCTCAGGCTATGGAGACAGTCTGATCCATATGCCGTGAGGAGAAGGACTGCTGTGGACCCCAGATTCCACACCAGAGAGCAGCAGGACTTCTATGAGACCGTGCTGATGGATAAGAAGCCTATTGTTGCTGACACCAGGTATGTTGACTGGAAGTACATTGACAGTGAAGAGCACCGATACTTCTTTCCCCATGTGCATGAGAGCTTCACTGCATGTGGAGTTGCTGATTTTGTGGGTCAGGAGCTGACAGCTTGGAATGACGAGATGATCATGCAGTTCTACGCCACAGCCCACTTCTATCCTGATGGCAAGATCACCTGGATGACTGAAGGTCAAAGGTTTTCTTCGTCTGTTGAAGAATGGGCAGAACTTCTGAATGCTCCAGTGCAGAGAGAGGACGACATTGATGTCTATGGGATTCCTAAGAAGAACCATGATTCCATGAAGAACATGTACAAGGAGATCCCCGCTGCTGATTTGGAAGGGTGGAAGCTTGGCTCAGTGTACTATCTCCAGGCAGGTCTGACCACCACAAACACTATTTTGAGGCATACCTTGATGCCCAAGTCTGGAGACCACCGCATGATTCGAGGCTATTCTATCAACATGCTGCACATTCTCGATGAGAAGGCACCTTTCAAGGTGATGGACTTAATGGTAGAGACCATTAAGAGGACTGCAGCTGACCAGAAGAGGTCGTGTGGATTTGCCCCGCAGATTCAGATGCTCATCAATGCCAAGTTTGGCACGGGCAAATTCATGTTGGATAGGAAGCACTTGCCACTGCAGCCAGAGCATGAGGACAACGTTGTTGTGATGGATGAGGAGGATCCAACCTCAGTTGAAGGACAAGCCAAAATTGAAGCTGCGAAGAAAGCTAAAGCTGACAAAGAGGCAGCAGCAGCGGCAGCTAAACCAAAGAGCTTCGGAGAGCAGATTCTTGAAGCTACACAGAGGATTGAACAACGCCTGGCCAGCATTGAACAATCTCAGGAAAGCCTAGAGAGGATTGTTGAGGACAAGATCCACGCTCTGGACGTGAAGCTGACTGAGATTCAGGTGTCCGTCAACAAGCTTGAGGCAGACATGAAGGAAGCAAGGCAGGAGAGAGCAGAGCTCATGCAGGATGATCTAGTCCAGGACTCTCATCGCCAGACTGCTCAGGTTCCCAGAGGATCCCGATTTGCAGCTATCCCAGTGACTGACTTCAGGGCTACCACTTCAGCACCTCCTACAGCTCCAACAGTTACTCCAGCTCCAGCATCCACTCCTCCAGCGCAGACATCAGCAGAAGTCTTCGCCGATGTCGTCATTTCTACTCCGACATCTACCCAGACGGGAGCCGCCAGCAGAGCCCACAGTGACGCTTAGCTCTATGCTTTTTCGAACTTTTTGGTAACTTGTTGCCAAAGGGGGAGAAATTGTATAGATCATTGGGCTTCGAGAGAGAGAGTGCTCTTTCGTTCTTTTGCCGGTTTCCTTTGAGATACATTGGTTTCTTTTAGTCTTTCAATACTTTCAGTGTGCTTGCTACTACGTTTGATGCTACCTTAATGAGTGCTTGGTCATACTATGCTTTAATGTGTGCTTAATGCTTATCATATGCTATTCCTTATTGTATGGCTATTTACTATTGTCTTGGTGATTGGGTGCATGTTATTCATTCTTATCATTTTGTGCGCTCCACCAAGATGTATGTGACATGGAAGAGTGACCCATAATCCTAATCGATTGTGCATTTGCATTCAAACGCAAATTTTAAATAATGCACAAATTTAGGGGGAGCTCTTGTTTATCACATACTTCTCAAAGCGACGATATTATTCATTGATTATATCTTTTGTCGAAGCTTTGATCTATATGTTGTCATCAATTACCAAAAAGGGGGAGATTGAAAGTGCAACTAATCCCCGGGTGGTTTTGGTAATTAATAACAACATATATATCATTGAACTAATAGTTACTTGAGAATCATTTCAGAGAAGTTCGATGATATGGGTATGGAAAGGACTGAAGAAGTGGACCCCTCAAAATGCTAAGGGAAGCATTGGCAAAAGCTCAAGACTCTATTTTTGGTTTAGTGATCAAAGATCACATTGAGTCCATAGGAAAAGCCAATACTATTAAAAGGGGATGAGGTTGTGTTGATGATCTGGTTGCTCAAGTGCTTAGTGATTTAGCTCCCTCAACTATCAGCAACTTTCACTACTTAACACACTCATAAGTAATCTCGGACAAACCGATTCTGCAAACTCAGTCCCACCGAGATGAACCACCTCAGCTATTCTTCCAAACCCTAGAAATTTCGGTCCATCCGATTTTGAGTTCGGTCTCACCGAAACTGGACTGCCAACCTTCTGTAACCAATTGACATCATATCGGAATATCCGAGTTGTTGATTTCGGACCCACCGAGAATGGCAAGCTCCTACCTTTGACTCATATCGGACACACCGAGATGGTATTTTCGGTCCCACCGAAAACCCCAACGTTCACTATATTTGAACTTTCGGTCTGACCGAGTTTTCACTTCGGTCTCACCGAGATTGCTCAATTATGTGTGTAACGGTTGGATTTTGTGTGGAGGCTATATATACCCCTCCACCCCCTCTTCATTCGTGGAGAGAGCCATCAGAAAGTCTACCACTCCTACCATACACTTTCTGAGAAGAGAACCACCTACCCTTGTGTTGAGATCAAGTCATTCCATTCCTACCATATGAAACTTGATTTCAAGCCTTCCCAAGTTGCTTTCCACTCAATCCTTTCTTCCACCACAGCCATATCAGTGAGGAGAGTTGAGTGTTGGGGAGATTATCATTTGAAGCACAAGAGCAAGGAGTTCATCATCATCAACAACATCTATTACCTTTTGGAGGGTGGTGCCTCCTAGATTGGTTAGGTGTCGCTTGGGAGCCTCCGTCTTTGAGATGTGGAGTTGAACCAAGAAGTTTGTAAGGGCAAGGAGATCGCCTACTTCGTGAAGATCTACCCCAAGTAAGGCTAGTCCTCCGTGGGCGTAGGCCATGATGGAATAGACAAGGTTGCTTCTTCGTGGACCCTTCGTGGGTGGAGCCCTCCGTGGACTCGCGCAGCCGTTACCCTCCGTGGGTTGAAGTCTCCATCAACGTGGATGTACGATAGCACCACCTATCGGAACCATGACAAAAATCTCCGTGTCTCCAAACTGCGTTTGATCTTCTCCACATCTCTTTACTACATGTGCAATTTACTTTCCACTGCTTATACTCTAGAATTGCATGTGTAGGGTGATACTTGAATTGATCATAATTGTGAAACTGCCAAAAACTGTTCATGATCTAAAGGCAGATTTTTTATATTGTCAAGTAGTCTAATCACCCCCCTCTAGACATACTTTCGATCCTACAATCTCCTAGATAGACCTTGCGTGAGCATAGGAAAAATTTGAAATTGCATGCTTTGTTCCCCAACAGTGGCATCATGAGCCAGATCTATGCATAGATGATATGCACGAGTAGAACACAAAGTGTTGTGGGTGGTGATAGTCATACTGCTTACCACCAACGTCTTATTTTGATTCGGCGGTATGGTGGGCTGAAGCGGCCCGAACCAACCTTACATGACCACGTTGAAGAGACCGGTTCCACCGACAGACATGCAACTAGTTTTGCATAAAGGTGGCTGGCGGGTGTTTGTTTCTCCTACTTTAATTGAATCAAATTTGAACGCGGCCGGTCAAGGTTAAAACAACAAACTTGAAGAAACACCATTGTGGTTTTGTGCCATAGGTAAGAATGGTTCTTGCTAGAAGCCCGTACCAGCCAAGTAAAATTTGCAACAACCAAGTAGAGGACGTCTAACTTGTTTTTTCGGGGCATGTTGTGATGTGATATGGTCCAGACGTGATGAGTTATACGTTATTGTATGAGATGATCATGTTTTGTAGATTATCAGCAACCAGCAGGAGCCTTAAGGTTTTCTCTCTATTGTATGAATTGCAAACGCCATGTAATTGCTTTACTTTATCGCTATGAGTTAGCAATAGTCGTAGACGCAATAGTTGGCGAGACGAACACGACGCTATGATGGAGATCAAGGTATCAAGCCGGTAACAATGGAGATCATGACGATGCTTTAGACATGGAGATCAAAAGCACAAGATGATGATGGCCATATGCTAGGCTTCTCGCCCCTCGTTGGTTACCCCAAGTGGAAGGTGTGAGATGTAGTGTTGCGGAAGTTTTTCCCTTGGCAAAGATACCAAGGATCGAATCCCCAGAGACTCCTAGGTTCAACAAGAATGTGTCAACTGCTACGGCGCCAGATATTAGCAATCAACATGGACCTGCACACAGATACAAATGACTTTGCTCCCAACGAGTACAGAGAGGTTGTCAATCCCTCCGGCCTTGTAGTTCACAAAGGATTAAATGCAAGTGATAGTAGTGATAGATATAATTGCAATAGTAAATAAAAGCGAAAATTAAATAGAGGATGTGATCAATGATGGTAATATGGACCGAAGTCTCATGATGCTCACTAGTGATGTCTCTCTCCCAAAAGACGATAAAACAGCTATGTGAGGTAAACGAATTACAGCTGGGCAATTGACAGGACCATGTGCGCCAACCAATGCTGAGTACATTGCAAGAAAGGTTGAGGTTCAAAGCATGGGCGGTATGCCAAAGTAAGTAGACCGAAATCCATCAATATCTACTACTAATCATCCACCTTGAGATATCTATCCAGAACATCTCGCTGGTATTAAGTTGCGAGTCCCACCCATAGTGTAAACTCAATGCAACAGACAACTGCATTAAAAGAACTTTGCGTAAAGTAAACAATCCTTGCACCCGCGGGCACAAGCATCGTTGTTTTCCCCCTTGTGGCAACAGCACATCCCCTAGACTCATGTTTCTGTCACTCAAACTAGTCATCGAGGGGCATGAACCCACAATCAAGCATAACGTTCCCTCTTGGAGTCACTACCTATTACTTGGCCAAAGCAATAAATAACAACGGAGAACATGCAAGAATTACTTACGAACATAAATATAGAAGCGGTAGATCAAATATATTACTCAAGCACAATCTGAACATAATCTCATAATCCATCGGATCCCAGCAAACTCATCATAGCAACAACATAAGGATTACATATGTGCCTCGATCATGTAGGGCAGCTCACAAGGGCTAATTAGTGAAGCACAAGAACGGGAGGAGAACATCACATAGCTACTGGTCATGTACTCATGGTCCAAGGGAGACTACTCACAACTCATCCGGGAGGCGTCCATGGTGGTGGAGAGGCTCCCGGTGGTGATCCTCCCCTCCAGCAGGGTGCCGAGAAGAGTTCTCCTGGTGCTCCCGATCTTGGAAGCGGCGGCGGCGGCGGAACAGAGATGAGATCGCGAAAAAGAGTTCCTCCCTCGAGGGTTTCGGGAGACGCTTTAAATATAGGCCAAAGGGGGGCATCGGAGGAGCCTCGGGGGGCCCAGGCGCCCCCCCCC
>LR738712.1:437646196-437791507 GCA_902687465.1 Secale cereale | reverse complement strand
CCCCCCGCATGGCCCAGGGGGGGGCGCCACCAGGGCGCCTGGAGCCCTGGTGGCCCCCCCAGCTGTCCTTCGGGCGCACGGTAGTTTCTGGAACGCTGATTTTTTATATAATTTTTCTGGATTTTTCCTGGCAGTTCTCGTAATGTGAAAACCTGAAATACAAAAACAGCCGAAAACAGAAACTAGCACTGGGGTGCACTGAGTTAATATGTTAGTCCAAATATGATCAAAAGTGTATGGAAGTGTATAAATATCATAGCAATATCACCCAAAAGAGGCATGGAGCAAGCAGAAATTATAGATACGTTTTGGACGTATCAACATCCCCAAGCTTAATTCCTGCTCGTCCTCGAGTAGGTAAATGATAACAAGAATAATTTCTGTGGTGACATGCTATTAACCATATAGGACTTTTTCATAGTCATATGACAAAAGCTTACTGAGACAATGAATCTATAGTAATTAAGTTGCCTCATGAGAAAATCACAAAGGACTGAAAGTTTTACAATATGATACTGGAACATCAAATAGATTTGCAATGAACATGATGTGCAAATATGATAAAGTGATATCTAGCTTGCCCCCTTTAGTGAAGCAAAACATAAATGCAGGGGCACCTCCAAGGTTTAAGTGATGACTAGATACAATGATTTCAGAATAAACGATATCACAATCATGCAAAAGACAATGCTACTTTGGGACAATGCACATTACACTCAGAATGACAATCATGCTCTTAGTAGTTGTTGCTTTTAAAAGAAGGTGGAGACTCTCGAACCGTGGCTTTTGTTGGCAAGGTTGAAAACCCGTAGTCGGAAACAAAGACAAAACATGTACCAGAGCTCTTGGCTTTAAAACAGGGGTAATAATTTATTTTAGATCATGCATGTTTCGTCAACGAATGCTAGCAGACAACTCAATCACTTTTCGAGGTGGACAAGTTTCGAGGAACGGCTCCCGAATGAGGACGATCACATCCTCTTAATCTCCTTTGTTTATCACTGCCAAAGTTTTCTGATTTCTCATGAACAAAGCGTGAAGGAGGGTTTGTTTGTTATATTATCTTTTTGAGCCGGGCGCACTCAATGACAGTTCCTTCTCATATTATGGGTTTGCACATTATACATGCAATCCCGGGGTGAAGCTTGTCCAACTTAAAAAAGTCATGAATTAACCACTACTTCCTCATACAACAGAGGCACAAAATAAGAATGCTTTTTCTTTGAATAATTTCGAGATGGCACATGCAAGTCTCCGTTAGGAATGGCAGGTAAATACCATGTAGGAAGGTATGGTGGACTCATAAGGCATAACTGGATTAAAGGATGTGGATGCAGAAGCAGTCAGTCCGCTTAGTACAGGCGAAGGTTAGCAAAATACTGGGAGCGACCAACTAAGAGAGCAATGACGGTCATAATCATGCAGAGCGACAAAGCAACATTGAATCAGGCATGGTAGTTATATCGCTACTCAGAAACAAAAGATCATCAAGGCTTGACAGACTTTCTTTACAGTCTTAAATATGCGTGAGCATACGCCAAGTCAATCAAAATAAATTATCGAAGGAAGATATTACCAGACCATACCACATCATAGGCAAACAAATCATGTTGGTACTCCAATAACACATTGGGAACCCTCCAGCTATTTGAGACTAACCATAAGAAAACATGAACTACTAAGCGCCATCATGCACGTAGCATCTTTATCATAGACATATCAACCAATGCAACGGAAGCAAACTCTCTTAATAAGGTGAGCATGGTAATTAAAGAGAGTTCAAGCAACCAACTAAACAAAAGCTCTTTGAAAAGATAAGCATGAAAGCTAAGAGCTGAACATGATAGTAGCTATTAAAAGACAAAGAACACACACAACAAGGATAGACATGAAAATTCTATGTTATGTTCTAGGTAGAAGTGGAGCGTGTTTCTCTCCCACATAAAGAAAGCTGAGTTCCGACTCGTTATGAAAAACTAAAGAAAACTAAAAGCAAGACGCTCCAAGCATAGCACATAACACATGAAGTGATTAAAATATAGTGGAACGAAAGACGAACTGATAATGTTGATGGAGAAGGGGATGCACGGGGGCATCCCCAAGCTTAGACGCTTGAGTCTCCTTGAATATTTCTTGGGGGTGCATGGGGGCATCCCCAAGCTTGAGCGCTTGACACTCCTGAATCTTTTTATCATCTTCCCTCGCACACTTGAAAACTCCCTTCATACATAACTCATCATAATCTGATTAGCGAGGTTAGTACCCATAATAAAATAATTGTACCTTGCTGGAAATATAGATATTCTTGAAGGTCTACTGTTTCTCAAGATTGCCAAAAGGTTTTTTGCAAAGAAAAAGCAAGCTCTTGGTTTGCAAAATGAAGGAAAGGCAAAACAGGACAGAATATGTGAAAAACAGAACAGTAGGTAGTAATTGATTTGTTCGGGGCACTTCTGCAACTCTAATAAAAAAACTCAGAACAGACGCACGAAAGAAAATTATATAGAGCACGCTGTCGAAAAAATTCTGACCAAAAAGATGATCTGGTGATTTTATACGAATTTTTCTATCCAAGGACAGAATCTGTTTCTTGGACAGCACCTCACAACTTTTGAACTTTCTACCAATCAGAGGCTACACTTGGCACAAAATTGAAAAGCAAAGATACAATGATGATGCTACAGTAGTAACAACATCAAGACACAACAAAAGCAAAATAAATTTATTCATGTGGGCTGCCTCCCAAAAGCGCTTTCTTTTATGCCTTTAAGCTAGGCATAATGCATAGAGGAATCAATAACCATCGTAATAATCGGAGCAATAAATTGCTTCAAATGGTTCCTCAACAAGTTCATTCTTGTTCCTTCTAGGAAAGGGGTACACACCTTTTGCCTTTCCGCGCAAGAGGATTTGTCCCTTACCTATATCAATGAAGCCTTTAACTGCTCGGAGGAAGTCCCTTCCAAGCACTATATTTCCTTGGTTTGGCTCCATGATGAAGAAATCAATCATTGCAATCCCTTTAAGGAATTTAACTGGCAGGTCTTTTATTCTTCCCTAGATTTCAGAAATATCTCCATTAGTGTGTTCATGATAAGATGGTAATCTATCCATGTTAAATTTTAAAGAATCATGAACAATTTTTGGCGTAGTAGAAACCATAGATCCAATATCACAATAAGCAAGGAAGTCTTGATTAGAGATGCTAATCCTAACGAAAGGCTCCCAATCATTGTCTATTTCCAAAATGTCTTTCTTATTGGGTTTAGGTTTCTCTACCTTCATCAAGTCTAGAGCATCCATTCTCTTTTCAATAGTAGCAAGTCTATCTATGACAGTATCAAAGTTATGATCATAAACAAAGTAACTAGATATACCATGTATAATTTCAAGAGCTCTAGCTTCATCACACTCTAGGAAATCTTCCTCGGCTATAATATCAAGAGAGTGTTTACTCCATTTACAAAGACCATGGTAAAAATTTCTAAGCACAATTTTTATAGGTATCCAAGGCATAATTCTCCTATGTGCATCAGAAATTCTGTCCCATGCCTTCCTCATATTTTCTCCATCCCTTTGATGGAAATCTAGAACTTCTGATTCCCTCAAAGCACCAAATCCTAACATGTTTAGCTAAACAGAAAGGACTACTAACAGGAAAGCAAAATATATTTTTTTTCGTAATTTTTGATAAAGGATACTAAAGCAAAAACTGAAAGATAAACTAACAAGACTAAAAGCAAAGGTAAAAGATAGCGTGCAACTCCCCTATCTTGAAGAGTGGAGTCCCCGGCAACGGCGCCAGAAAAACTCTTGCTAGGCTTCTCGCCCCTCGTTGGTTACCCCAAGTGGAAGGTGTGAGATGTAGTGTTGCGGAAGTTTTTCCCTTGGCAAAGATACCAAGGATCGAATCCCTAGAGACTCCTAGGTTCAACAAGAAGGTGTCAACTGCTACGGCGCCAGATATTAGCAATCAACGTGGACCTGCACACAGATACAAATAACTTTGCTCCCAACGAGTACAGAGAGGTTGTCAATCCCTCCGGCCTTGTAGTTCACAAAGGATTAAACGCAAGTGATAGTAGTGATAGATATAATTGCAATAGTAAATAAAAGCGAAAAGTAAATAGCGGATGTGATCAATGATGGTAATATGGACCGGAGTCTCATGATGTTCACTAGTGATGTCTCTCTCCCGAAAGACGATAAAACAGCTATGTGAGGTAAACGAATTACAGCTGGGCAATTGACAGGACCATGTGCGCAAACCAATGCTGACTACATTGCAAGAAAGGTTGAGGTTCAAAGCATGGGCGGTACGCCAAAGTAAGTAGACCAAAATCCATCAATATCAACTACTAATCATCCACCTTGAGATATCTATCCAGAACATCTCGTTGGTATTAAGTTGCGAGTCCCACCCATAGTGTAAACTCAATGCAACAGACAACTGCATTAAAAGAACTTTGCGTAAAGTAAACAATCCTTGCACCCGCGGGCACAAGCACCGTTGTTTTCCCCCTTGTGGCAACAACACATCCCCTAGAATCATGTTTCTGTCACTCAAACTAGTCATCGAGGGGCATGAACCCACAATCAAGCATAACGTTCCCTCTTGGAGTCACTACCTATTACGTGGCCAAAGCAATAAATAAAAATGGAGAACATGCAAGAATTACTTACGAACATAAATATAAAAGAGGTAGATCAAATATATTACTCAAGCACAATCTGAACATAATCTCATAATCCATCGGATCCCAGCAAACTCATCATAGCAACAGCATAAGGATTACATATGTGCCTCGATCATGTAGGGCAGCTCACGAGGGCTAATTAGTGAAGCACAAGAATGGGAGGAGAACATCACATAGCAACTGGTCATGGACTCATGGTCCAAGGGAGACTACTCACATCTCATCCGGGAGGCGTCCATGGTGGTGGAGAGGCTCCCGGTGGTGATCCTCCCCTCCAGCAGGGTGCCGGGAAGAGTTCTCCGGGTGCTCCCGGTCTTGGAAGCGGCGGCGGCGGCGGAACAGAGATGAGATCGCGAAAAAGAGTTCCTCCCTCGAGGGTTTCGGGAGACGCTTTAAATATATGCCAAAGGGGGGCATCGGAGGAGCCTCGGGGGGCCCAGGCGCCCCCCGGCGCGGCCCAGGGGGGGGGGGGCGCCGCCAGGGCGCCTGGAGCCCGGGTGGCCCCCCCCGGCTGTCCTTCGGGCGCACGGTAGTTTCTGGAACGCTGATTTTTTATATAATTTTTCTGGATTTTTCCTGGCAGTTCTCGTAATGTGAAAACCTGAAATACAAAAACAGCCGAAAACAGAAACTGGCACTGGGGTGCACTGAGTTAATAGGTTAGTCCAAATATGATCAAAAGTGTATGGAAGTGTATAAATATCATAGCAATATCACCCAAAAGAGGCATGGAGCAAGCAGAGATTATAGATACGTTTTGGACGTATCACCATATCATGTCATATATTTTGATTGCATGTGATGTCTATCTTTGTATGCATCTTATTTTGCTTAGTTCGGCGGTAGCATTATAAGATGATCCATTAACTAAATTTCAAGGTAAAAGTGTTCTCCCTGAGTTCGTCATGTCGAGACACCACGTGATGATCGGGTGATAGACTCTACGTTCACATACAACAGGTGCAAGACAGTTTTGCACATGCAAAATACTCGGGTTAAAGTTGATGAGCCTAGCATGTACAGACATGGTCTCGGAACACTGTAGACCGAAAGGTCGAACGTGAATCATATAGTAGATATGATTGTGGGTGCCAAAGTCGGCAGATCTCGGGTAGGGGTGCCCAAGCTGTGCGTCTATGGATCGATGGTAACAAGGGACTAGGGACACGATGTTTACCCAGGTTCGGGCCCTCTCTATCGAGGTAATACCCGACTTCCTGCTTGATTGATCTTGATGAATATAGGGTTACAAGAGTTGATCTACGTCGAGATCGTAATGGCTAAACCCTAGAAGTCTAGCCTATGTAATTGTGATTCTACTAGCTTCTACGCACTAACCCTCCGGCTTATATACACGCCGGAAGGGGCCTAGGGTTGTACAAAGATGACTTGGGGAGGAAGGAATCATTACATCCGGACATCTATGTTGCCTTTCTACACACATAGGAGTCCTATGCGGACACGTGGGGTGACCTTCTACTTTTATCTTCACAGCCCATCAGCCTTACCAGCTTCAATAGCCCGGACACTCGAGGACCCCTAAATCTAGGACTCCCTCAGTAGCCCTCGAACTTTCCTTCAGTGACGAGGTTGTATATGGCTTCATGTCTTCGGTCTTGCAAGGAAGGTTCTTCTTCGGAACAAGTGATAATTCGGCTCTTGACTGCGTCCCATTGATTCCTTCCTGCCATCGCCTCGGCTTCCACGTGTCAGACGAATGCAAACAGTCCATGTACTTTTTACAAATAACCCCTAAGCCGTGTGGGTATGTCGTATATTTAAAGAGATTGGATCTCAGATGCCATTCCACACCACGTAGAAACCTTAGACCCAGACACGGAAAATACTCCCAACATGGACAGCGTTCCCGGCTCCTCCTCACGCCCCACGGCCCTCAAGCGGGCGACTCGGAAAGCTGCTCGGTATCTCATGCTCATCTGAACAGATTTCAGACGGAGGGATATCTCCCTCCCATGGATCTAGTCTCCGTTCGGGCTGGATTGACCTCAATCGACGGCAAATCCCTGGCGGCAAACTTCCCAAACCCTACTAAAGAGGAGCGGCTGTGTTTCATCGCCTTCCTTTTGAGAGGCGTGGGATTTCCAATGCATCCTTTCATCAAAGGTTTCCTGGAGTTTTATGGGCTCTAGTTGCACCATCTTATGCCAGGCTCCATCCTGCATATTGCAGGCTTCGTAGCTCTCTGTGAGCTATTTTTGGGTTGTGAGGCTCATTTTGAGCTATGGAGAAAATTCTTTTGCCTCGTCCCTCGCTCCCAAAAGGGATCCATATTCGAGGTGGGCGGCACCGAAGTGTGGCGCATAGCAGGGACAGGTTACCTGTCCGGCACTCCCAAGAAGGCATCCGAAGAGTGGCTCTTGGAGTGGTTTTACATCAAAGACGTTGTTCTTCTAGACCCAATCCGGCAAGGTCTTCCCGAATTCTCCAGCTCTCCTCTAAAAAACGCTTCAACTAGCATCCCCGAAGTCTCAAGGAAGAGGACAGTGCAGAGATTAAGAGTCTAGTCAGCAAGATCAGAGTACTTGCCCACTCCGTATTCTGAATATTTGAAGTAATGGCTATCACAATAACGTGATGCATCCAGCCACTTCAGTCCAGAGGGTTTCCCATGTGGCACTATAACGGGCAAGACGACGCCTCCCGTAGCCTACACAAGGGTCCTGATACCCCTGCCGCTTCGGCCGCCATCCTGACCGATCTCTATGAGGCGGAAAAGGAAGACTTCATTCACTTGAAATGTCGGGAATGTTTTTCCATGTATAACCCCATCGACCAGGTGAGCATTTTCGGCTATTCAGCTTTATACAATCTATTTTCCAAAATATGTCAGCCAAACTAAATCCATCTGTTTTCAATAGGAGTGGAGGAAGATAATCGAGGGGGTTTACAGCCCCGCTCCATAGACAGAGCACCACGCTCGCGACAAAGATCCCGGATTTGAAGGAGATCTGGACATATTCATAGAGCTTACTGACGGAGTCTTTCATCAGGTGAGCCATGATGGCACGGAAGTGGCCATTGTAGCGGATTACCCTGGTATTCTTCCCTCTTCCCACGTAAGTACCCAGGAGACATCCCTTCAAAGAGAGCCTCACCTTCGTGCCTCATCCACCACACTGTCTCATGCTCCAAAGGGGCGGCGCTCGTCTCGCCGTACTGCTTCAAGGGCATCTTTTATGAAGACAACGCCCGCGCAGGGCGAGTCTTCGAAGCGAAAGGAAATGAGAGGCACTGTTGAGCCCCCTCCTTCATCGAAGAGGTATAGTTTTCAACATGTGCTCGGTAACAAGGCCAGATTGTTATATTTTCCCTTTATCTTATTTAAGGAGAAGTGTACGCCGAACTGTGTCAAAGGAACCTGATGGCCAAACACCAACAAATCCGGCTCCATACCCATCCACAAGGACAAGAGCCGATATGAGCATAATGCCGGATTGTCCTCTCCAGGAGGATTCAGATAATGTATCAGTTACAAATTCTGAAGTGGAGAGAGCAATGAACCATCGGCAGCAAAAAGAGGCCATGCGTGATTCAGTTTTCACTGAGGGGGCGTTCAACACCCTCAGCTCTGCAAATGTGTATATCCAAATTGCTCGGAACGGACTCACTAGAGCCACTCACCTGCTTTCAAAAGATATGCGGGTAAGGACTTTTGTAAATTTAATAGGCATATGCCAGTAGCCCCAGAGACTTGAAGCAGTTTGGCCAACTGATTTAAGGATCATTTATTCCTGTAAGTTCTCAAGGAAAAGAACGACGCATTATCCAAGGAGCTTGAATCGAACCGGATTAAGCTAAATGCTGTCACCACCGAGCTGGAAGATTTGAAGAAATCCAAGAAGGGATCTGATGGTAAGGACGAATAGTGTCTGAAAAATACGATTATGCACCGTCAATGATGTTTAAGCATACATTGTTTCAATTTCAGCGGCGGAATCGACAGATCGATTGGAGGAGAAGCTAAGGGCTGCTTAGGCGGACAAAAGACGTGCCGAAGCGCAAGAAGTCCCTGGTCAACGCGTTCTAACGCAGACCATTAATGAAAAGAACAATCTGCTAGATGAGAATGTCAAGCAAGCCGTAAATCTGAAGGATCTACGGGCCCAACTGCCGGATGCTTTAAAGGAGAATAAAAAGCTAAAAGGCGGCATTTTCAGTATGACCTTTAACCTACACTAGTACAAGTCGGTGCTATACAAACGGTTTTTAACCCCTTTCCTCAACGGCATTTGAAACCATCGCCTAGTGAGTGTGGGCGATAGGGGGGTCCTTCCCACACGACCCAGGAACCGTCGGGGATATGCCCTCCTGGCACACAATCTCGGCAAAATGAGGTTGTGTGCGGCCGGCGAGCGCTCAAATATGGAAATACGTACAGTAGAGCTAAAAACAATTATACATGCGAAATTATTTCCGGTCGTAGGTACATCCCACACAGTCAGTCCCCGCTAAACGTTTTCGTTCGTATGTACATCCCACATAGTCACTCCAAGGAAAACATTTCCGTTCATAGGTACATCACACACAATTTTTCCTGTTAAATCGTTTGTGATAGCGTTGCCATTGCACACTATATTACCAATTTTATCGTTTGTGTTATTGAATGCATCACACATGGTGCGCAGAAGAAACTATGTGGCAAAGGTTGTCCATAACACACAGTTTTTATGTGGTAAACATTTGTGCAAGGTGGCCTAATGCAAATAGTTTATTCCTAGAAACTTTGTGCGTTGCCTGAGGTCATCACCCACGGTACTTTCTAAATAACCGTTTGCAATAGAAAAACCCAATGAGCAGGCTAATTGCCCTATTATTTATAATCCATTTATTAATCTAATTGACATTCATATTAAGCACATAATATATTTCATTTCCATATTAAGGAAGCAGAATTTCATAACTGAAATACATCAGAGTACAATATGATATAGCTTTAGAACTCAGCTACCCCATTACACAACTGCACCAGCACCACATGCAACGTGGAGAACCTTTCTAAATTAGCATCATAGATGGTATATAGACAGATGCATCTCATCTGGAAAACTGCTAAAGCGGAAGGCGAATATTGAGCCTTCTTTCATGTTTAAGGTCTTTGCAACTTTAGGCCAGTGCCTTTGGATGATTGACCGTCCATCCTTCGTCCTCTTTAGGAACACTTCAATAATGAACTGTGGGTGTTGTATTAAAACCTTCCTCGCCTCCTGACCATAGAGGTGGTTTGAGAGGTAATCATGAGTGAACTGCTTTGGAAAGGCCTGAAGAAAACAAGGATGTGCATAAATATCTTCTCTATATTGGAAATGGGGCAAAGGAATAAAAAAAAGGCAAGGTATAAAAGTTAGTACCATCTTGTAGTGAACTGATCTCTTCTTCATTGTGCAGACAAAGATCTTGTTGTTTTTTGTCGCTAATTTCTTTATCCTAACAATCTTTCTGAGTTTCTTGATTTGATTGATATTCATGGACAACTCATTTCCCCATATGCAAAACGGGTCGAACAGTGGGTCAAAACCTCTGACAACAAGACCTACATGTGCAAGACCAAATTGTTACAAACCTAAATATTAGAATGGTTCCTACAATTGAACAATAATGTGCTATTAGACAACTGACCATGCACCTGCTAACCTCGATTGTAAACCTCAGTGCTTTTCATTGTTTCCCTGCAACACATATAAGGTATGTTAGTCATCAGGTTAAGTAAGGGTTCGCATGCTATCAGTAAAATATGTTGATGAAAAATAAGCACATTGCAGATTCACCAGAGTAATTCAAGCCACATGGAAAATCCATTTATCCAAATCAAGCATGATTTAGAACTAGGAAATATAGCACTTGTATATGTTTCTCATGTATTAAGTGCGGCCAAATTTGATTTAGTACTCACATGCAAAACAATACAAAATTCTACCCACGACAATTGGACATCCCATTGCAGAATTGAACCAAGCAGTTAACTAAACACCACAACGAATGAACAAACATTAACTGCGCACCACATTGCACAATATAACATACTCCTAATAGAAGATCAGACAGTTAACCAAACCAAGCATGCTTACCAACTTGGAAATACATCGAACTTCGATTTACTTCTCACATGGTATACAATAACAGAATGCACCCACAACTATTGAACATCTCATTGCAGAATTGAACCAAACAGTTAACTAAACACCACAACACAAATGAACTAAACGTTAACTGAGCACCACATTGCACAATGTATAACCAAACCAAGCATGCTTGACAACTTGGAAATATAGCAATTGTATTCGTTTCTCGTGTATTTTGTAAAGATAAATTAGATTTATTTCTCACATGGAAGACAATACAAAATTGCAGCCTGAAGACTTAACATCACATTTGCGGAATTGAACCAAACAGTTAACTGAAGACAACAACTAATTAACCAAACAGTTAATAAGTGAGCACCACACTACACGACCTATAGAACATATACACTAGAGCAACAGATTGCATGGTAAAATTAGATAGCACAATTCACTACAATTTGTGAAGGAAAGGCGGGAGCCGCACACGCAACGGGTAAACCGAGCATGCTTAACTAGCGTAGCTAGCAAATGGCAAGGTGCTCCTCCAAGATCTAGGAGTCGGCACGAATGGCAGCCGTCGCAACCTTATCCGCGCGTGCGACCGCAATTTACTTCTCCGCTACCAAACGCTCCTTGAGATCCTGGCTATACTACATGTACCATGGCTTAGGGCGGCGCTTATTTGGTGGAGGGGTTGGTGATTTGGGTGGAAGGTGTCGCGCTCGTGCCAGCTGTCAGGGAATGTGGGGTGTGGAAGGAGGTGGAGGATGGGGGTCGGGTGTGGATTACTGATACGTCTCCGTCGTATCTATAATTTTTGATTGTTCCATGCCAATATTCTACAACTTTCATATACTTTTGGCAACTTTTTATACTATTTTTGGGACTAACATGTTGATCCAGTGCCCAGTGTTAGTTCCTGTTTGTTGCATGTTTTTGTTTCACAGAATATCCATATCAAATTGAGTCCAAACAGGATAAAAACGGATATAGATTTTTTTGGGAATATATGTGAATTTTGGGAAGTGGAATCAACGTGAGACGATGCCGGAGTGGCCCACGAGGGTGAGTGGCGCCCCCTGGGCCCTCGTGGCCACCCCGTAAGGCGTTTGGTGCCCTTCTTTCGCCGCAAGAAAGCTAATATCCGGATAAAAGCTTGTCCAAAATTCAGCCCAATCGGAGTTACGGATCTCCGGGAATTTAAGAAACGGTGGAAGGCCGGAATTTGGGAACGCAGAAACAGAGAGAGACAAAGAGACAGATCCAATATAGGAGGGGCTCTCGCCCCTCCGCCGCCATGGAGGCCATGGACCAAAGGGGAAACCCTTCTCCCATCTGAGGAGAAGGTCAAGGATGAAGGAGAAGGAGGGGGCTCTTTCCCCCTCTCTCCCGGTGGCGCCGGAACGCCGCCGGGGCCATCATCGTGTGACGGCGATCTACACCAGCACCTCCGTCATCTTCACCAACATCTTCATCACCTTCCCCTAGCTATCTACATTGGTCCACTCTCCCGCAACCCGCTGTACCCTCTACTTGAACATGGTGCTTTATGCTTCATATTATTATCCAATGATGTGTTGCCATCCTATGATGTCTGAGTAGATTATCGTTGTCCTATCGGTGATTGTTGAAGTGTTATGATTGATTTAATTTTGCTTGTGGTTATGTTGCTGTCCTTTGGTGACCATCATATGAGCGCGCGCGTGGATCACACCATAGGGTTAGTTGTATGTTGGTAGGACTATGTATTGGAGGGCAAGAGTGACAGAAGCTCCAACCTAGCGTAGAAATTGATGCATACGGGATTGAAGGGGGACCAATATATCTTAATGCTATGGTTGGGTTTTACCTTAATGAACGTTAGTAGTTGCGGATGCTTGCTAATAGTTCCAATCATAAGTGCATAGAATTCCATGTAAGGGATGACATGCTAGCAGTGGCCTCTCCCACATAAAACTTGTTATCGGTCTAGTAACGTAGTCAATTTCTTAGGGGAAATTTCGCAACTCCTACCACCACTTTTCCACACTCGCTATTACTAAATTTATTGCTTATTTACCTAAACAGCCCCTAGTTTATATTTACGTTCTCTTTATATTCTTGCAAACCTATCCCACAAGAACTACAAAGTACTTCTAGTTTCATACTTGTTCTAGGTAAAGTAAACGTCAAGCGTGCGTAGAGTTGTATTGGTGGTCGATAGAACTTGAGGGAATATTTGTTCTGTCTTTAGCTCCTCTTTGGGTTCGACACTCTTACTTATCAAAAGAGGCTACAAATGAACCCCTACACTTGTGGGTTATCAACACCTTTTTCTGGCGCTTTTGCCGGGGAGTTATAGTGTGGGGTGAATATTCTCGTGTGTGCTTGTTTGCTTTATCACTAAGTAGATTTTATTTGCTGTTCTGATTGTTTTCTATCTTTAGTTATGGGTAGGCAATGCAAAATACCAAAAACAATAGTGGTACCTACTGAACCAATGGTTGAAAAACCACTCAAAATCTATTACACTCCCGAAGCTTTTTACTTGGATCATCTTCGAGCTCTATGTGCTCGTGCTGAAACCCCAACTAGCTTAGTTGATGGCAAATCTTTAGATGAGCATGCTTGTTATGTGCGACACCGCTTATCTCAAGAAGGGAAACTTTTACTGGATCAAATTCATCGTTTGCAATCCTATGCTTAGAATATATGTGAAATATATGATTTTACTTGTTGTTCTGAAGACCCAAAGAAACACCTTCCCTACCAATGTGAGTTTAGTGATAATAGAATCGTATCTTCGTATGCTAAGGCTGTTTATAGTTACTATGATGTTCAACAAATTGAAGAATCTGTTGCTTTTAAGGGTTCTTATGAAATTGCTTCTTTGGTTGAAAAGTATGATGCTACTCTTTACAAATCTGAATTTTTTCCATATTTAAATATTGTTATAATAATTATGCTTCTAATGCCTATGTTAAACCATATATTGAGGACTCCTCCGCTATCCAAGAAGAGACTAATATTTTGCAGTAGTCTATGGAAGAAGAAATTAATGACACTGTGAGCTCATTGGATGAAAAAGATGAGGAGGAGAGTGAAGAACAAAAGGAGGAAGAACGGATTGATCACCTGTGCCCACCTTCCAATGAGAGTAACTCTTTATCTCATACATTGTTTAATTTCCCTTCGTGCTTACCGAAGGATGAATGCTATGATGATTGCTAAGATCCCTTGGATTCGTTTGAAATATCCCTTTTTGATGAAATTAGTGCTTGCTATGCTTGTGACCAAGATGCCAATATGAATTATGCTTATGGAGATGAACTTGCTATAGTTCCTTATGTTAAACATGAGATTGTTGCTATTGCACCCACACGTGATAGTCCTATTATCTTTTGAATTCTCCAAATTACACTATATTGGAGAAGTTTGCACTTATTAAGGATTATATTGATGGGTTGCCTTTTTCCGTTGCACATAATGTTTTTTATGAATATAATATGCATGTGCTTACTGCTCTTACTTGCAATTATTATGAGAGAGGAACTACATCTCTGCCTCTCTATGTTTCCAACATGATCAAATTGCAAGAAACTGCTTATACTATGCATTGGCCTTTACCTGATGTGCATGAATTGTTCTTGTATGACATGCCTACGCATAGGAAGAGAGTTAGACTTTGTTGTTGCATGACACATATCACTTTGTGCTCACTACTAAATGCCAAATCATTTCTAATTAAAATTGGCTTTGATATACCTTGGGATCTGGGTGGATCCATTACTTGAGCACTATATGCTTAGCTTAATGGATTTAAAGAAAGCACTGCCAGGGAGACAACCCGGAAGTTGTAGAGAGTCATTTATTTCTGTTGTGTGCTTTTATAAAGTTTAAAAACCAAAAAATAAAGATGGGAACCTAAAACTTTTTCAACAAGAGAAGTCTAAGTAAGAAGGACGAGCACCGTTGAAATGCGGGAGCTCCTTGAACTTTGTTCATGCCCATGGAAACTTTGAAAATCTTGAATTACAAAAAATTTTCAACAAAAATAATTATCCCCTTGTACAATTCCATTTTATTATAAAAATAATGTGCCAAGAGTTTCCTTTAGGATGATTAAACTGTTTGTTGGTTTCTGCGGTGCAAAAACAGAAACTTTGGTTGTAGTGCACGATTTTACATTTTTTACTGGAACGTTGAAAGGAACTGAAACTTCTTACAAAGTATTGCTAGACAAATTGTTGATTTTTCCTAATTTTGCCAGAATTTTAAGAGTTACAGAAGTATGATTAATGTTCATATTACTAGAGACTGTCCTGTTTTCACAAATTGCTGTTATAGCTTCATTATTTGCATATGTTTGAATTCTTATTGAAGCCTCCTTGACTTGGGGCCTTAGAATTGTGACAGCATACAGTGGGTAATGCCTGTTCATAATTATAAAATAATGTTAGAGCAGTACATGATGTGATTTCATTGATCATATGCACTAACCCCGCCACTAAAAGTTCGGTTAAGTTTTGTGTGGATGAAGTGTTCGAAGATCGAGGAGGTCTCGATATGAGGAGAAGGAGGAGAGTAAAGAGCTCAAGCTTGGGGATGCCCAAGGCACCCCAAGTAAATATTCAAGGAGACTCAAGCATCTAAGCTTGGGGATGCCCCGGAAGGCATCCCACCTTTCTTCAACAAGTATCAGTATGTTTTCGGATTTGTTTCGTTCACATGTTATGCCTAAACTCTTGGAGCGTCGTGTGCTTTTTAATTTTTTTCCTTTTAATAAATGCACCATGCTGGCATGAGATAATCCTTGGTTGATTTATAGAATGCTCTTTGCACTTCACTTATATCTTTTGAGTATGGCTTTATAGAATGCTTCATGTGCTTCACTTCTATCATTTGAAGTTTGGATTGCCTGTTTCTCCTCACATAGAAAACCACCATTTGTAGAATGCTCTTTTGCTTCACATACATTTGTTAGGATGAGGGCATATCTTTTGTAGAAAGAATTAAAACTCTCTTGCTTCACTTATATCTATTTAGAGAGTTGACATGAATTGGTCATTCAAATGGTTAGTCATAAAATCCTACATAAACTTGTAGATCGCTGAAGATGATATGTTTGATTCCTTGCAATAGTTTTGCGATATAGAGATGATAATATGTGGGAGGAACTAGTGAATGATTGTGGTTTAGTAAAAATATTGGTGTTAAGGTTTGTGATTCCCGAAGCATGCACATATGGTCTCCTAACTATGTAACCAAATTGGCGCGCATTGTATTTTGATTGTTTATTGTTGCGTGAAGGTCAGGGGCGCACGATGGTTAACTCCTACAAACCTCCCCCTAGGAGCATGTGTCATAGTATTTTTCTTCGAGGGCTAATCGATTTTTCATAATAAGTATGTGAGTTCTTTATAACTAATGTTGAGTCCATGGATTATACGCACTCTCACCCTTCCATCTTGCCAGCCACTCTAGTACTACGCAATTTTCGCCGGTGCATCAAACCATCATATACCCTTCCTCAAAACAGCCACCATACCTACCTATTATGGCATTTCCATAGCTAGTCCGAGATATATTGCCATGTAACTCCACAATTCTGTTTGTTATGACACGCACCATCATTGTCATATTGCCTTGCATGATCGTAAGATAGCTAGCATGATGTTTTCATGGCTTGTCCATTTTTTTGATGTCATAGCTACGCTAGATCATTGCACATCCCGGTACACTGCTGGAGGCATTCATATAGCGTCATACTTTGTTCTAGTATCGAGTTGTAATATCGAGGTTTAAGTAAATAAAAGTGTGATGATCATCATTATTAGAGCATTGTCCCTTGAAAAAAAAGAAAAAAAAGAAAGGCCAAAAAAAGAAAGGCCAAAAAAAAGGAGAAGGCCAAATAAAAAAGGAAGGCCCAAAAAAAGGAAAAAAAAAGAAAAGGGGGACAATGCTACTATCTTTTTTCCACACTTGTGCTCCAAAGTAGCACCATGATCTTCATGATAGAGAGTCTCCTATGTTGTCACTTCCATATACTAGTGGGAATTTTCATTATAGAATTTGGCTTGTATATTCCAACGATGGGCTTCCTCAAATTTCCCTAGGTCTTCATGAGCAAGCAAGTTGATGCAAACCCACTAGTTTTCCTTTGAGCTTTCATAAACTTATAGCTCTAGTGCATCCGTTGTGTGGCAATCCCTACTCACTTACATTGATATCTATTGATGGGCATCCCCATAGCCTATTGATACGCCTAGTCGATGTGAGACTTTCTCCCTACTTTTGTCTACTACCACCTTCTATTCCACCCATAGTGTTATGTCCATGACTCACGCTCATGTATTGCGTGAAGAGTTCAAAAGGTTCGAAAAAGTAAAGTATGGAAACAATTGCTTGGCTGACACCGAGATGGACATGAGGGGTACCTTGTGTTAAGAAAAGGGCATAAGAGGCTATATGATTTTGTAGGGATAACGTTCTTCCGCATTGATATTTTGAAAGACATGATTGTTTGTTGGGATGCCCGAGTATTAAATTATTTTATGTCAAGTGATAGACTATTGCTTTGAATCACTCGTGTCTTAATATTCATGCCATGATTAGATTACATGATCAAGATTATGCTAGGTAGCATTCCACATCAAAATTTATCTTTTTTTTATCATTTACCTACTCAGGGAAGAGCGGGAATTATGCTTGGGGATGCTGATACGTCTTTGTCGTATCTACAATTTTTGATTGTTCCATGCCAATATTCTACAACTTTCATATACTTTTGGCAACTTGTTATACTATTTTTGGGACTAACATATTGATCGAGTGCCCAGTGCCAGTTCCTGTTTGTTGCATGTTTTTTGTTTCGCAGAATATCCATATCAAACGGAGTCCAAACGGGATAAACACGGACGGAGATTATTTTGGAATATATGTGAATTTTGGGAAGTGGAATCAACGTGAGACGATGCCCGAGTGGCCCAAGAGGGTGATGGGCGCGCCCAGGGGGCAGGAGCGCCCTGGGACCTCGTGTCGACCCCGTCAAGCGGTTGGTGCCCTTATTTCGCCACAAGAAAGCTAATATTCGGATAAATATCGTGTCCAAAATTCAGCCCAATCGTAGGTACGGATCTCTAGGAATTTAAGAAACGGTGGAAGGCCAGAATCTGGGAACGCTGAAACAGAGAGAGACGGAGAGATAGATCCAATATCGGAGGGGCTCTCGCCCCTCCGCCGACATGGAGGCCATGGAAGAGAGGGGAAACCCTTCTCCCATCTAGGGAGAAGGTCTAGGAAGAAGGAGAAGGGGGGGCTCTCTCCCGGTGGCGTAGGAACACCGCCGGGGCCATCATCGTGTGATGTCGATTTACACCAACACCTCCGTCATCTTCACCAACATCTTCATCACCTTCCCCCATCTATCAACATCGGTCCACTCTCCCGCAACCCGTTGTACCCTCTACTTGAACATGGTGCTTTATGCTTCATATTATTATCCAATGATGTGGTGCCATCCTATGATGTCTAAATAGATTATCGTTGTCCTATCGTTGATTGGTGAATTGTTATAATTGATTTAATTTGCTTGTGGTTATGTTGCTGTCCTTTGGTGCCCATCATATGAGTGCACGCGTGGATCGCACAATAGGGTTAGTTGTATGTTGATAGGACTACATATTGGAGGGCAAGAGTGATAGAAGCTTCAATCTAGCGTAGTAATTGATGCATACAGGATTGAAGGGGGACCAATATATCTTAATGCTATGGTTGGGTTTTACCTTAATGAACTTTAGTAGTTGCGGATGCTTGCTAATAGTTCCAATCATAAGTGCATAGAATTCCAAGTCAGGGATGACATGCTAGCAGTGGCCTCTCCCACATAGAACTTTCTATCGGTCTAGTAACATAGTCAATTGCTTAGGGGCAATTTCGCAATTCCTACCACCACTTTTCCACACTCGCTATTACTTACTTTATTGCTTCTTTACCTAAATAGCCCCTAGTTTATATTGACGTGCTCTTTATATTCTTGCAAACCTATCCCACAAAAACTACAAAGTACTTCTAGTTTCATACTTGTTCTAGGTAAAGTAAACGTCAAGCGTGCGTAGAGTTGTATCGGTGGTTGATAGAACTTGAGGCAATATTTGTTCTGCCTTTAGTTCCTCGTTGGGTTCGACACTCTTACTTATCGAAAGAGGATACAACTAATCCCCTACACCTGTGGGTTATCAATTACCTACCTGGATAGACGAGGCCGAGCTGCGTGAAGGAGGGTTGCCGGCGAGGAGGTGGCACTGCAAGCAAGGAGTGAAGATTTCAACTTGGAAAGCTAGGTGGAAATAGGGGAAATGTGGCTTTTGGTAAGGGGGAGGGGGCGGGGAAGTAGATATTTCCGCGGAAGCCGAAAATTTGGAATTGCTTCAGCGAAAAAACTGGCGCGCAAAGTGTCATCAGACACGGTCCCTCATTCAGAACTGTGTACGATATGTGAACATAAAAAATGTGTCAGATATCTTAACCTATGTGTGATGAGTTTGAAAGTCCAAAATTTTGGTTCGAATTTCCATGGTTACAGTGGTCATCCATCTCATTGTATAATTTGGGTACACAAAGGAGACTACAGGACACCCAGAATTCTTAATAGAGCAAGTTCAACAATTAAATAGAGCTAGCTAATCTAAACATTACTCTAACAAATTAAAGACTAGTGCTCTTAATTAAACAAAACAAAGAGTACTACTACGGCTGGTGCTCATCGATCTTCGCCGCCGCCTCCATGTCCAGCTTACGCCAGACGGTCTCCTGGGGAAGGGGCTCCATGGCATCCATCACACCATACTCGGCAAGCATCTCACCATCCATGTCCGCCATCTCTTTGGAAAAGGCCACCACGAGCTGGGCATGGGTGGCCGCGATCTGGGCTTGGACAGGCTCCATCGTCGCAAGGTATGTGACGGAGGAATGGATGGCTGCTCGAACACTCTCGGCAATTCCCAACTCTTCGGCAGTGGGTTGCCGACCGTTGACGGAGAAGCTTCATTTGATTCGTGTGGTGACCGCCATGAGCTTGGCATGGGTGGCCTCGACATCGTCGTGGGCGGCCTCCATCAGGGCTAAGGCTGCCGCTGCGGAACAGACAACTGTTGTGCCACTCTCGCCAATTGCTATCCCCAAGGCAGATGTTGCTGCTGACACCTGAGAAGCAACAACGGCAGTCTGGGATGCCTTGGCTGCCCGGTCACAGATTGCTGCCGCGCTCAAGCACCTTGTTAGCACACACAAGGCGGCTGCGGCCTTGCTCTCACCGGAGTGGGCCATCGAAGTTTCCCTCACAACGCGGGTCCACGTGCCCATCTTTCACCGACGACGATTGAATAGTGAAACGATATTTGGGGAGCGAGCTAGTGTGCTTGAGATGCTGGCTGAGGACTGTAGCCGACACACCTTCTCGCGTAAGCCATAGGCATACTATACACCGAAGGTGCTCCATGATATTTTGTGTTGCATCTCACACGGTTGGTGATAATAAATTGTGTGTGATCTACTTGATTTTTCATCTTGATTTGAATTACATAATGGGGTCACATCGGAAATGGACGTTGTTTGAATTGCTACACCTTTTCACTCCAGTGAACATGCAACTATATGTGTGTCGTAAAAGAATTGGAATTATTCAGAGTTTGTTTGAACATTTTATACATTAAATTGGTTTTCTAGCCATTTCGGGTGCAGTTCAAAATTAAATTGCATGCACATGCTCCGGTGCACCAACATGGGTTGTAAAATCATATATGTGTCCATGGGTTTATGCTTATCTCACATGCAAGAAATGGGGATGAAATTCGAACACCACGGCACCGTGGGTCTCCGGAAAAAGTCGACGTACTTACTTTTGTAATTCTAGTAAATCCAAAATTCGTCCGAAATTCATAAAACTTGGCATGCTATCATGGAGCGGCATCAACACGCCGTGGTATAATTTTTGTCCCATTTGGGGCAGGTTTGGGTATAAGCTTCTCATAAACTAGAGCTTCTCACAACAAGTGTGATGGTTTCGGTAGGGAACGTTTCACCTTTCAGGACGAAACTATATCCGTTGCCTCTTTCTGGATTTCAATTTTTTTCCTAGTGTGAACATAGAACAACAGGAGTGTTGTGTCAATTTTTGGGATTTTTCGGGGTTCGTTTGGACATTTTTACGCATCAATTGAGTTTTCAGTGCATTTATGTGCATAATTCAAATTTAAACTACATGCACATGCTCTAATGCATATAAATTGGTTGAAAATTCAAATATGTGTTCTTGGTTGCATGCTTAGGTCCCATGCAAGAAATGGGAATGAATGTCAAGCACCCTGCCACCGTCACTCGACCGCAAACATTGAGATACCATGTTTTTAAATTCTAGTAAATCCAAAACTCGTTCAGAAATTCAGGAAACTTGGCATGCTATCATGGAGCGGCATCAACATGTCGTGGTAAAATTTTTGTCCCATTTGAGGCAGGTTTGGGTATACGCTTCTCACAAACCGGAGATTCTCACAACAAGCATGATGGTTTTGGTAGGGAACGTCCCAGCTTTGGAGACGAAATGAATACATTGCCTCTTATTGCTTTAAAAAAATCTTGGGTAAACATAGAACAACAGGAGTGGTGTGTCAATTTTTGTGATTTTTCGAGGTTCGTTTGGACATTTTTATGTATTAATCGAGTTTTCAATGCATTTACGTGTATAATTCAAATTTGAACACATGCCCATGCTCCGGTGCATATAAATTGGTTGAAAAATCAAATATGTGTCCTTGGGTGCATGCTTAGGCCCCTTGCAAGAAATGAGAATGAATTTCAAACACCAGGGCACCGTTGATTGCCGACAAAACATTGAGATACTTTATTTTCAAATTCTATTAAATCCAAAACTCGTATATAATTCATGAAACTTGGCATGATATCATGGAGCGGCATCAACATGCCGTGGTAAAAAAGTTGTCCCATTTGGGGCAGGTTTGGGTATATGCTTCTCACAAACCGGAGCTTCTCACAACAAGCATGATGGTTTCGGTAGGGAATGTCTCACCTTTGGGGACGAAACGATATCCATTGCCTCTTATGGCTTTCAAATTTTTCTCATGTCAACATTGAACATGAGTGTTGTGTCAATTTTTGTGGTTTTTCGGGGTTCGTTTGGACATTTTTATGCATTAACTAAGTTATCAATGCATTTATGTGCATAATTCGAATTTGAACTACATGCACATGCTCAAGTGCATATAAATTGGTTGAAAAATCAAATATGTGTCCTTGGATGCATGCTTAGGTCCCATGCAAGAAATTGGAATGAATTTCAAACACCAGGGCACCGTTGATTGCCGGCAAAATGTTGAGATACTTTATTTTTAAATTCTATTAAATCCAAAACTCATGTGTAATTCATGAAACTTGGCATGCTATCATGGAGCGGCATCAACATGCTGTGGTAAATTTTTTGTCCCATTTGGGGTAGGTTTGGGTATATGCTTCTCACAAACCGGAGCTTCTCACAACAAGCATGATGATTTCGGTAGGGAACCTCCCACCTTTGAGGACGGAACAATATCCATTGCCTCTTATTGCTTTCAAAAAATTTCTCGTGTCAACATAGAACAACAGGAGTGCTGTGTTAATTTTTGTGATTTTTTGGGGTTCGTTTGGACATTTTTATGCATTAACTAAGTTTTCAATGCATTTATGTGCATAATTCAAATTTGAACTACATGCACATGCTCCAGTGCATATAAATTGGTTGAAAAATCAAATATGTGTCCTTGGGGTGCATGCTTAGGTCCCATGCAAGAAATGGGAATGAATTTCAAAGACTAGGGCATCGTTGATTGCCGGCAAAACGTTGAGATACTTTATTTTTAAATTCTAGTAAATCCAAAACTCGTCTAAAATAGTTTTTTCTTGGGTTTAAGATTGTATCTCGATCATATGAATATAAATTCGTAGTATGACTAAATGAAAGATATGTTTTGAGCGAACTTGCATTTTTCTCTCTTAATGTACAGACTTATCAAACGATTTTCTTTTGAAAAAAATGTCAATGGTTTTTAAATATAAAACACTCATTGCAAACGTTTTAGTTGGAACACCCATATGCAAACCGGGACCTTCCCCAGGAAGCCAAGGGAAAATGTGTCGAGCAGGATTTTTGCGGCTCTTGATCGCGGGCGTTTTAGATAGAACATCGTATGCAAAGTGAGAGCAGGAGTTGTGCATCTCTTCAACGCAAACGGTTCCTTTGGATGACCCGTGTGCAACCACTTAGAAACAATTTGATAAGATTTGCATCTGTCATATTGGGTATTGTCGGCGTACCAGGGTACCCAGACTTGCCTGTATATCCGCTGCCTGATTACTGTCCCGAGCGACATGGTGAAATTCCATCCCCTCAAATTGTGCTAATATGTTTAATATGGTGTTTCGATAAGCTGCCATTTTTTAATCCTTCGCATCAAATTCTCTGTTTACCTGAGATATTGCGAGGTTCGAGTCTCTGCGTACCTTGAGGCGTTGAATGCCCATGGATACAGCCATGCGGAGGCCATGTAGTAGTGCCATGTATTCGGCAGCATTGCTTGAGTCCGTATACATGATTTGCAGTACATAGCGGACTGTATCCCCTATGGGAGATATCAACATGACGCCGAGCCGCAATCCAGCTAGCATTTTGGAGCCGTCGAAATACATGGTCCACTGGGAGTATGCTCCGTACTCCTTAGGGAGTTCGGTCTCAGTCCATTCTATGACAAAGTCAGCCAGCACCTGAGATTTAATAGTCCGGCGTGGTTAGTATGTTATTTCGAACGGCAAGAGCTCGATCGTGTTTATTGCCATACAGTTATTCATTTAAGTCAGAGAATAATTGTTATTCTTTTTAGATGAATAAAACCTTCTATGGTCATACACCCAAGGTGAATGGTTTATTGAATCTCGATCGTAGTAATACACATATTCATAATATTGAAGCCAAAAGATGCAGAGTTGATAATGATAGTTGTTGGGGATATAACTCCTAGGTATGACCCGCCCAGGAGGGGCTAGGTCCACTAGTACAACGAGCTGCTAAACAAATGGTTTTAAACCCCTTTCCACGACGGCCTTCAGAACCGTCGCCAAGTGAGTGTGGGCGATAGGGGGGTTCTTCCCACACGACCCAGAAACCATCGAGGATATGCCCTTCTGGCACACACGGCTGGCAAAATGAGGTCGTGTGCGACCGGCGGGCGCTCAAATACGGAAATACGTATAATAGAGATAAAAATACAATTATATGGTGAAATTGTTTCCGGTCGCAAGTACATCCCACATAGTCAGTCCCCACTAAACGTTTCCATTCGTATGTACTTCCCACACAGTCGATCAAAGGAAAATGTTTCCACTCACAGGTACATCACACACAATTTGTCCAGTTAAATCATTTGTGATAGCGTTTCCATTGCACACGGTATTAACTATTTTATCGTTTGCGTCATTGAATGCATCACACACGATGCGTAGAAGAAATTGTGTGTCAAAGGCTGTCCATCACACATAGTTTTTATGTGGTAAATGTTTGCGCCTGGTGGCCTAACGCAAACAGTTTTAAAGAGGATGTCGTGTGAGATTGTTCATTAATCTAACATGGTTTATTCCTAGAAACTGTGTGCGTTATTGAATGCATCGCACACGGTGTTTTCTCAATAAAGTTTGCAATAAAAAACCCAATTAGCAGGCCAATTATCGATTATTCATAATCCATTTAGTAATCTAATTGACATTTCATATTAAGCACACAATATATTTCATTTTCATAATTGAAATACATCAGAGTACAACATCATATAGCTTCAGCAATCAGCTACCCCATTACACAACTACACCAGGACCAAGTTTTACATGCAACATTTATAACTTTTCGAAATTAGCATCATAGACGGTACATAGAAAGATGTATCTCATCTGGAAAACTGCTGAAGCAGAAGGAGAATATTGAGCCTTCATTGATGTTGAAGGTCTTTGTAACTTTAGGCTAGTGCCTGTGGATGATTGACCGTCTATCCTTCGTCCACTTCAGGAACAACTCAATATTAAACCGTGTGTGTTGTATGAATATCTTCCTCGCCTCCTGACCATACAGGTGGTTTGAGAGGTAATCATCAGTGAACTGCTATGGAAAGGCCTGAAAACAAGGATGTGCATAAATATCTGATGACCCACAAGTGTAGGGGAACTATTGTAGTCCTTTCGATAAGTAAGAGTGTCGAACCCAACGAGGACCAGAAGGAAATGATAGGCTGTTTTCAGTAAGGTATTTTCTGCAAGCACTGAAATTATCGGTAACAGATAGTTTTGTGATAAGGTAATTTGTAGCAAGTGACAAATGGTAAAAGAAAATAAGGTGCAGCAAGGTGGCCCAATCATTTTTGTAGCAAAGGACTAGCCTGGACAAACACTTATAAGAAGGAAAGCGCTCCCGATGACACATGGGAATTATTGTCAAGCTAGTTTTCATCACGTTCATATGATTCACGTTCGGTACATTGATAATTTGATATGTGGGTGGACCGGTGCTTGGGTGTTGCCCTTACTTGGACAATCATCCCACTTATGATTAACCTCTATTGCAAGCATCCGCAACTACAAAAGAAGTATTAAGGTAAACCTAACCATAGCATGAAACATATGGATCCAAATCAGCCCCTTACGAAGCAACACATAAACTAGGGTTTAAGCTTCTGTCACTCTAGCAACCCATCATCTACATATTACTTCCCAATGCCTTCCTATAGGCCCAAACAATGGTGAAGTGTCATGCAATCGACGTTGACATGACACCACTAGAGGAAAGACAACATACATCTCATCAGAATATCGAACGAATACCAAATTCACATGACTACTTATAGCAAGACTTCTCCCATGTCCTCAGGAACAAAAGTAACTACTCACAAGACATAATATTGTTCATGATCATAGGGGTATTAATACGCATAATGGATCTGAACATATGATCTTCCACAGAGTAAACCAACTAGCATCAACTACAAGGAGTAATCAACACTACTAGCAACCTACAGGTACCAATCTAAGGTTTTGATACAAAGATTGGATACAAGAGATGAACTAGGGTTTGAGAGGAGATGGTGGTGAAGATGTTGATGAAGATAACCCTTTCCAAGATTGGAGAGTGGTTGGCGATGACAACGGTGATGATTTCCCCCTCCCGGAGGGAAGTATCCCCGGCAGAACAGCTCCGCCGGAGCCCTAGATTGGTTACGCCATGGTTCCGCCTCGAGACGGCGGCGTCTGGTCCCGAAAGCCTCCTTATGATTTTTTCCAGGTCAAAACACCTCATATAGGAGAAGATGGGCATTGGGGGGTGACTGGCTGGCCCACGCGGCAGGGGGGCGCGCCTAGAGGGGGCGCCCCCACCCTCGTGGATAGGTGGTGCCCCCCTGGTGGATCTCTTTCGCTAGGTATTTTTTTTATAGTTTCTGAAATGGCGTTTCGTGGAGTTTCGAAGCTTTTTGAGTTGTGCGGAATAGGTCTCCAATGTTTGCGTCTTTTCCAGCCCAGAATTCCAGCTGCCGGCATTCTCTCTCTTCATGTAAACCTTATAAAATAAGAGAGAAAAGGCATAAGTATTGTGACATAACGTGTAATAACAGCCCATAGTGCAATAAATATCAACATAAAAGCATGATGCAAAATGGACGTATCAACTCCCCCAAGCTTAGACCTCGCTTGTCCTCAAGCGAAAGCCGATATCGAAAAATATGTCCACAAGTTTAGAGATGGACGTGTCGATAAAAATAAAATACGGACATGAGGGCATCATGATCATTCTTATAACAGCAACACACATATATTGTCATATGATTCTTATGCTAAAGTAACAATTCATTCACAATGTCAAGTATGACTCAGAAACTTCATTGAAAACCAAAAAACTATGATCTTGGTCATTGAAGCAATTGCAATTTATCGCAACATCGGAAAGAGTCAATATAAGAGCTTTTCAGTAAGCCTACATACTCAACTATCATATACTCTTTCACAATTGCTCACACTCACGCAATACTTATGGGTATGGAGTTTTAATCGGACACAGAGAAAGATAGTGGCTTATGATATTGCCTCCCAACCTTTTATCTCAAGGGTAATGTCAACAGTAATAGACCATGATAACCTGCATCCAATTGGGTATATATGTCAGGATCTTTCCAACACAATGTGCTTGCCAAAGGATAAAATGAAAAAAAGGAAAGGTGATTTTCACCTTGACTTTTATAAGGCAAGAATAATAGATAGGCCCTTCGCGGAGGGAAGCAGAGGTTGTCATGTGCTTTTATGGTTCAATGCATAAAGTCTTAGCGGAAAAGAACGTCACTTTATATTGCCACTTGTGATAAGGACCTTTATTATGCAGTCTGTCGCTTTTATTACTTCCATAACACAAGATAGTATAAAGCTTATTTCCTCCACACTAATAAATCATACATATTTTAGAGAGTTTGCAACAATGACAACTTACTTGAAGGATCTTACTCAGTCCATAGGTAGGTATGGTGGACTCTCATGGCAAAACTGGGTTTAAGGATGTATGGAAGCACAAGTAGTATCTCTACTTGGTGCAAGGAGTTTTGGATAGCATGAGGGGGAAAGGCAAGCTCAACATGTTGGATGATCCGTGACAATATACTCTATTTTAGATATAAGAAAACATAACCCATTATGTTGTCCTCCTTGTCCAACATCAACTTTTTAGCATGTCATATTTTAATGAGTGCTCACAATCATAAAATATGTCCAAGATAGTATATTTGTATGGGAGACCTCTCTTTCTTTATTACCTCCTATTAATTGCAACGATGACCAAAACTATGTTGTCAACTCTCAACAACTTTTATTCATCATACTCTCTATATGTGAAGTCATTACTTCCCATAAGATCAATATGATCTCTATGATACTTTTTTATACTTTCTTTATTCTCTCATGACCATAGCGAGGAAATCCAGCCCTTGACTCAACACTAATCTTTATTATATAGCTCACGAACTCGGTTACAAAGATAAATATCATAAAGCAAAAACTCACAGCTAGATAACGCTAACTTTATTCTACTAGATCAAGATATCACCAAAAGGATCGAACTAAGAAAAACGGTATAGATAGGAGTGTGATGGTGATACGATATCGGGGCACCTCCCCCAAGCTTGGCAGTTGCCAAGGTGAGTGCCCATACTGAAGGAAATATGCCCTAGAGGCAATAATAAAGTTATTATTTATTTCCTTATATCATGATAAATGTTTATTATTCATGCTATAATTGTATTAACCGGAAACTTATTACATGTGTGAAAACATAGACAAAATAGTATGTCCCTAGTATGCCTCTACTAGACTAGCTCATTGATCAAAGATGGCTATGTTTCCTAGCCATAGACATGAGTTGTCATTTGATCAACATGATCACATCATTAGGAGAATGATGTGATGGACAAGACCCATCCGTTAGCTTAGCACTATGATCGTTTAGTTTTACTGCTATTGCTTTCTTCATGACTTATACATGTTCCTATGACTATGAGATTATGCAACTCCCGAATACCGTAGGAACACCTTGTGTGCTATCAAACGTCACAACATAATAGGGTGATCATAAAGATGCTCTACAGGTGTCTCCCAAAGTGTTCGTGGTGTTGGCATAGATCAAGATTAGGATTTGTCACTCCGAGTGTCGGAGAAGTATCTTTGGACCCTCTCGGTAATACACATCATAATAAGCCTTGCAAGCAAATGACTAATGAGTTAGTCACAATATGATGTATTACAGAACGAGTAAAGAGACTTGTCGGTAACGAGATTGAACTAGGTATAGAGATACCGACGATCGAATCTCGGGCAAGTAACATACCGATGACAAAAGGAACAACGTATGTTGTTATGCGATTTGACCGAAAAAGATCTTCATAGAATATGTAGGAACCAATATGAGCATCCAGGTTCCGCTATTGGTTATTGACCGAAGATGAGTCTCGGTCATGTCTACATAGTTCTCGAACCCGTAGGGTCCGCACGCTTAACGTTTGATGACGATCGGTATTATGAGTTTATGAGTTTTGATGTACCGAAGGTAGTTCGGAGTCCCGAATGAGATCACGGACATGACGAGGAGTCTCGGAATGTCCGAGACGTAAAGATTGATATATTCGACGACTATATTCGGACAACGGAAGTGTTTTGTAAAGTTTCGGAATTAACCGGAGTACCGGGGGGTTACCGGAAACCCCTGGGGAAGCTATGGGCCTTAATGGGCCATAGGAGAAAGAGAGAAGGAGGGCCAGGGCTGGGCCGCGCGCCCCCCACCCCTTGGTCCGAATTGGACAAGGAAGGAGGGTGGGCCGGTGCCCCTTTCCTTCTCCTTCTCCCTCTGCTTCCTTCCCCCCTTCTCCTTCTTGGTGGACTCCTACTAGGAATAGGATTGCAATCCTATTCCTAGTAGGATTGCCTCTCCTGGCGCGCCATAGAGAGCCGGCCGGCCTCCCCCCTTGCTCCTTTATATACGGGGGCAGGGGGCACGCAAAGACACACAAGTTGAATTGTTTTAGCCGTGTGCGGTGCCCCCCTCCATAGAAACACACCTCAGTCATACTGTCGCAGTGCTTAGGCGAAGCCCTGCGCCGGTAACTTCATCATATCCGTCACCACGCCGTCGTGCTGACGAAACTCTGATGTGAGGCTCAACTGGATCAAGTGCTCGTGGGACGTCATCAAGCTGAACGTGTGCTGAACGCGGAGGTGCGGTACATTCGGTGCTTGATCGGTTGGATCGCGAAGAAGTTTGACTACATCAACCGCGTCACTTGACGCTTCCGCTCCCGGTCTACGAGGGTACGTAGACACACTCTCCCCCTCGTTGCTATGCATCTAGTAGATAGTTCTTGCGTGATCGTAGGAAATTTTTGAAAATACTATGTTCCCCAACAGTGGCATCATGAGCCAGGTCTATGCGTAGATGATATGCACGAGTAGAACACAATGAGTTGTGAGCGATACTTGTCATACTTCTTACCAGCATGTCATACTTTGCTTCGGCGGTATTGTGAGATGAAGCGGCCCGGACCGACATTACGCGTACGCTTACGCGAGGCTGGTTTCACCGTTATGAGCACTCGTTGCTTAAAGGTGACTGGCGGGTGTCTGTCTCTCTCACTTTAGCTGAATCGAGTATGGCTACGCCCGGTCCTTGTGAAGGTTAAAACAACACATACTTGACGAAACATCGTTGTGGTTTTGTATGCATAGGTAAGAACGGTTCTTGCTAAGCCCGTACAGCCACGTAAAACTTGCAACAACAAAGTAGAGGACGTCTAACTTGTTTTTGCAAGGCATGTTGTGATGTGATATGGTCAAGACAGGATGAGTGATACGGTTTTGAGATGATCATGTTTTGTAATGTTATCGGCAACTGGCAGGAGCCATATGGTTGTCGCTTTATTGTATGAAAGGCAATCACCATGTAATTGCTTTACTTTATCACTAAGCGGTAGCGATAGTCGTAGAAGCAATAGTTGGCGAGACGACAACGATGCTACGATGGAGATCAGGGTGTCGCGCGGGTGACGAAGGTGATCATGACGGTGCTTTGGAGATGGAGATCAAAATCACAAGATGATGATGGCCATATCATGTCACATATTTTGATTGCATGTGATGTTTATCTTATTATGCTTCTTATTTTGCTTAGTACGGCGGTAGCATTATAAGATGATCCCTTACAAAATTTCAAGGTATAAGTGTTCTCCCTGAGTATGCACCGTTGCCAAAGTTCGTCGTGCCGAGACACCACGTGATGATCGGGTGTGATAAGCTCTACGTTCAAATACAATGGGTGTAAGCCAGTTTTGCACACGCAGAATACTCGGGTTAAACATGACGAGCCTAGCATATGCAGATATGGCCTCGGAATACTAGAGACCGAAAGGTCGAGCGTGAATCATATAGTAGATATGATTAACATAAGATGTTCACCATTGAAACTACTCCATCTCACATGATGATCGGACATGGTTTAGTTGATTTGGATCACGTGATCATTTAGATGACTTGAGGGATGTCTATCTAAGTGGGAGTTCTTTAGTAATATGATTAATTGAACTTTAATTTATCATGAACTTAGTCCAGGTAGTATTAGCATATCTATGTTGTAGATCAATAGCTCGCGATGTAGCTCCCCGTTTGTTTTTTATGTTCCTAGAGAAAACTAAGTTGAAAGATGTTAGTAGCAATAATGCGGACTTGTTCCGTGATCTGAGGATTTTCCTCGTTGCTGCACAGAAGAATTATGTCCTTGATGCACCGCTAGGTGACATATCTATTGCAGGAGCAGATGTAGACGTTATGAACGTTTGACAAGCTCAGTACGATGACTACTTGATAGTTTAGTGCACCATGCTTTACGGCTTATAACCGGGACTTCAAAACGTTTTGAACGCCACGGAGCATATGGGATGTTCCAAGAGTTGAAATTAGTATTTCATACTCATGCCCGTGTCGAGAGGTGTAAGACCTCTGACAGTACTTTGCCTACAAGATGGAGGAGAATAGATCAACAAGTGAGCATGTGCTCAGATTGTCTGGGTACTACAATTACTTGAATCAAGTGGGAGTTAATCTTCCAGATAAGATAGTAATTGACAAAGGTCTCTAGTCACTATCACCAAGTTAGTAGAACTTCGTGATGAACTATAATATGCAAGGGATGACGAAAGTAAGTCCCGAGCTCTTCGCGATGCTAAAATCAGCGAAGGTAGAAATCAAGAAAGAGCATCAAGTGTTGATGGTTAACAGGACCACTTGTTTCAAGTAAAGGGCAAAGGGATAGAAGGGGAACTTCAAAAAGAATGACAAGCAAGTTGTCACTCCCGTGAAGAAACCCAAAACTAAACTCAAGCCTGAAACTAAGTGCTTCTACTGCAAAGGAAATGGTCACTAGAAGTGGAACTGCCCTAGATACTTGGTGGATAAGAAGGATGGAAAAGTGAACAAAAGGTATATTTGATATACAGATTATTGATGTGTACTTTACTAGTGTTCATAGCAACCCCTGGGTATTTGATACCGGTTCAGTTGCAAAAATTAGTAGCTCGGAACGGGAGTTGCAGAATGAACAGAGACTAGTTAAAGGTGAAGTGACGATGTGTTTTGGAAGTGGTTCCAAGATTGATATGATCATCATCGCACACTCCCTATACTTTCGGGATTAGTGTTGAACCTAAATGAATGTTATTTGGCCTTTGCGTTAAGCATGAATATGATTTGATCATGTTTGTTGCAATACGGTTATTCATTTAAAGTCATAGAATAATTGTTATTCTGTTTACATGAATAAAGCCTTCGATGGTCATACACCCAATGAAAATAGTTTGTTGGATCTCGGTCATAGTGATACACATATTCATAATATTGAAGCCAAAAGATGCAAGGTTAATAATGATAGTGCAACTTATTTGTGGCACTGCCATTTAGGTCATATTGGTGTAAAGCGCATGAAGAAACTCCATAGTGATGGACTTTTGGAATCAATTGATTATGAATCACTTGGTGCTTGCGAACCATGCCTCATGGGCAAGATGACTAAAACTCCGTTCTCCGAAACTATGGAGCGAGCAATAGATTTGTTGGAAATCATACATACTGATGTATGCGGACCAATGAGTATTCAAGCTCGCGGCGGGTATCGTTATTTTCTGACCTTTACTGATGATTTGAGCAGATATGGGTATATCTACTTAATGAAGCACAAGTCTTAAACATTTGAAAAGTTCAAAGAATTTCAGAGTGAAGTAGAGAATCATCGTAACAAGAAAATAAAGTTTCTGCGATCTGATCGTGGAGGTGAATATTTGAGTTACGAGTTTGGTCTTCATTTAAAACAATGTGGAGTAGTTTCACAGCTCACGCCACCCGGAACACCACATCATAATGGTGTGTCCAAACGTCATAACCGTAATTTATTAGATATGGTGCGATCTATGATGTCTCTTACCGATTTACCACTACCGTTTTGGGTTATGCATTAGAGACAGCTACATTCACGTTGAATAAGGGTACCATCTAAATCCGTTGAGACGACGCCTTATAGACTGTGGTTTGGCCAGAAACCAAAGTTGTCGTTTCTTAAAGTTTGGGGTTGCGATGCTTATGTGAAAAAGCTTCAACCTGATAAGCTCAAACCCAAGTCGGAGAAATGTGTCCTCATAGGATACCCAAAGGAGACTGTTGGGTACACCTTCTATCACAGATCCAAAGGCAAGATATTCGTTGCTAAGAATGGATCCTTTCTAGAGAAGGAGTTTCTCTCGAAGGAAGTGAGTGGGAGGAAAGTGGAACTTGATGAGGTAATTGTACCTTCTCCCGAATTGGAAAGTAGTACATCACAGAAACTAGTTCCAGTGATTCCTACACCAATTAGTGAGGAAGCTAATGATGATGATCAAGAAACTTTGGATCAAGTTACTACTGAACTTTTTAGATCAACCAGAGTACGTTCCGCGCCAGAGTGGTACGGCAACCCGGTTTTGGAAGTCATGTTACTAGACAATGATGAACCTACGAACTATGAGGAAGCGATGATGAGCCCAGATTCCGCAAAATGGCTTGAGGCCATGAAATCTGAGATGGGATCCATGTATGAGAACAAAGTATGGACTTTGGTTGACTTGCCCGATGATCGACAAGCCATCAAAAATAAATGGATATTCAAGAGGAAGACCGACGTCGATGGTAATGTTACTGCTTACAAAGCTCGACTTGTTGCGAAAGGGTTTCGACAAGTTCAAGGATTTGACTACGATGAGACTTTCTCACCTGTGGCGATGCTTAAGTCTGTCCGAATCATGTTAGCAATTGCCGCATTTTATGATTATGAAATCTGGCAAATGGATGTCAAAACTGCATTCCTGAATGGATATCTCAAAGAAGAGTTGTATATGATGCAACCAGAAGGTTTTGTCGATACAAAAGGAGCTAACAAAGTATGCAAGCTCCAGCGATCCATCTATGGACTAGTGCAAGCATCTCGGAGTTGGAATATATGCTTTGATGAAGTGGTCAAAGCATCTGGTTTTATACAGACTTTTGGAGAAGCCTGTATTTACAAGAAAGTGAGTGGGAGCACTACAGGCTTTCTGATAAGTATATGTGAATGACATATTGTCGATCAGAAATGATGTAGAATTTTTCTGGAAAGCAGAAAGGAGTGTTTGAAAGGAGTTTTTTTCAAAGAAAACCTCGGTAAAGCTGCTTACATATTGAGCCTCAAGATGTATAGAGATAGATCGAGACGCTTGTTAAGTTTTTTCAATGAGTACATACCTTGACAAGATTTTGAAGTAGTTCAAAATGGAACAGTCAAAGAAAGAGTTCTTGCCTGTGTTGCAAGGTATGAAGTTGAGTGAGACTCAAAACCCGACCACGGCAGAAGATAGAGAAAGAATGAAAGTCATTCCCTATGCCTCAGTCATAGGTTCTATAAAGTATGCCATGCTGTGTACCAAACCTGTTGTGTACCTTGCCATGAGATTGACAAGGAGGTAAAAAAGTGATCAAGGAGTAGATCACTGGACAGCGGTCAAAATTATCCTTAGAGGACTAAGGAAATATTTCTCGGTTATGGAGGTGATAAAGAGTTAGTCGTAAAGGGTTACGTCAATGCAAGCTTTAAACACCAATCTGGATGACTTTGAGAATCGATCTAGATACATATTGAAAGTGGGAGCAATTAGCTAGATTAGCTCCATGCAGAGCATTGTAGACATAGAAATTTGCGAAATACATACGGATCTGTATGTAACAGACCCGTTGAATAAACCTCTCTCACGAAGCAAAACATGAGCACACCTTATTACTCTTTGGGTGCTAATCACATGGTGATGTGAACTCGATTACTGACTCTAGTAAACCTTTTTGGGTATTGGTCACAGGCGATGTGAACTATAAAGTGTTAAGTCACATGGTGATGTGAACTATTGGTGTTAATCACATGGTGATGTGATCTAGATTATTGACTCTAGTGCAAGTGGGAGACTGAAGGAAATATGCCCTAGAGGCAATAATAAAGTTATTATTTATTTCCTTATATCATGATAAATGCTTATTAATCATGCTAGAATTGTATTAACCGGAAACTTAGTACATGTGTGAATACATAGACAAAACAGTATGTCCCTAGTATGCCTCTACTAGACTAGCTCATTGATCAAAGTTGGCTATGTTTCCTAGCCATAGACATGAGTTGTCATTTGATCAACGGGATCACATCATTAGGAGAATGATGTGATGGACAAGACCCATCCGTTAGCTTAGCACTATGATCGTTTAGTTTTACTGCTATTGCTTTCTTCATGACTTATACATGTTCCTATGACTATGAGATTATGCACCTCCCGAATACCGTAGGAACACCTTGTGTGCTATCAAACGTCACAACATAACTTGGTGATCATAAAGATGCTCTACAGGTGTCTCCGAAAGTGTTCGTGGTGTTGGCATAGATCAAGAATATGATTTGTCACTCCGAGTGTCGGAGAGGTATCTCTGGGCCCTCTCGGTAATACACATCATAATAAGCCTTGCAAGCAAATGACTAATGAGTTAGTCATGAGATGATGTATTACGGAATGAGTAAAAAGACTTGCTGGTAACGAGATTGAACTAGGTATAGAGATACCGACGATCGAATCTCGGGCAAGTAACATACCGATGACAAAAGGAACAACGTATGTTGTTATGCGGTTTGACAGATAATGATCTTCGTAGAATATATAGGAACCAATATGAGCATCCAGGTTCCGCTATTGGTTATTGACCGGATTTGAGTCTCGGTCATGTCTACATAGTTCTCAAACCCGTAGGGTCCACACGCTTAACGTTTGATGACGATCGGTATTATGAGTTTATGAGTTTTGATGTACCGAAGGTAGTTCGGAGTCCCAGATGAGATCACGGACATGACGAGGAGTCTCGGAATGTCCGAGACGTAAAGATTGATATATTGGACGACTATATTCAGACACCGGAAGTGTTCCGTAAAGTTTCGGAATTAACCGGAGTACCGGGGGGTTACCGGAACCCCCTGGGGAAGCTATGGGCCTTAATGGGCCATAGGAGAAAGAGAGAAGGAGGGACAGGGCTGGGCCGCGCGCCCCCACCCCTTGGTCTGAATTGGACAAGGAAGGAGGGGGGCCGGCGCCCCTTTCCTTCTCCTTCTCGCTCTCCTTCCTTCCCCCCTTCTCCTTCTTGGTGGACTCCTACTAGGAATAGGATTGCAATCCTATTCCTAGTAGGATTGCCTCTCCTAGCGCGCCATAGAGAGCCGGCTGGCCTCCCCCTTTCTCCTTTATATACGGGGGCAGGGGGCACCCAAAGACACACAAGTTGAATTGTTTTAGCCGTGTGCAGTGCCCCCCTCCACAGAAACACACCTCGGTCATACTGTCGCAGTGCTTAGGCGAAGCCCTGCGTCCGTAACTTCATCATATTCATCACCACGTTGTCGTGCTGACGAAACTCTCCTGTGAAGCTCAACTGGATCAAGAGCTCGTGGGACGTCATCAAGCTGAACATGCGCTGAAGGCGGAGGTGCCGTACGTTCGATGCTTGATCGGTTGGGTCGCGAAGAAGTTCGACTACATCAACCGCGTCACTTGACGCTTCCGCTCCCGGTCTACGAGGGTACGTAGACACACTCTCCCCCTCGTTGCTATGCATCTAGTAGATAGATCTTGCGTGATCATAGGAAAATTTTGAAAATACTACGTTCCCCAACATATACCCATATGATTATGTCTCCTTCTTCGAAGTTGGTGATGATGGGTTGAAAGTAGTGACGTTGGATCATCATACATCGAGCGTAGGAGATCCTCCAACTTGCAGATAATACCTTTGAGTGCGGCGATATGCTCCTTCAGCAAAATATTTTCACTTGTGAGATACTTGTTTTGTATTTGAGCTAACTCAATCATCTTGAAAGCTTCAATCTCAGTTGAAGTAAAAAGGTATGGAAGGGGTTGAAGGATGTCTTCTTCTCCTGTTGCCGGAGCCTAATCTTCCATAGCCTTCTTGATCCTATTCTCCTTGTTGATCTCCTCGGGTCCTTCCCTCTTCAGCTCTATCTTCATTAGCCAAGCATCGTTGCCCTCATTGTTGGAGGAGGAGGACAACATGATGCCTAGCCTTGTCAACCCTAGCAGAAAAATAGCTCGAAACAAGAACAAAAGATTTTTGTGTGATATGGTAGTCAAAACCTTCGGGAGAATATATAGTGAATTTCTACCGACCAAAAGGAGTAACGTGTAAGAAATCGGAGTCCGGGAGGCACAAGAGGTGCCCACGAGGCAAGTGGCGCGCCCAGAGGGGGGCGCGCCCTCCACCCTCGTGGACGCCTCGTGTCTCTTCTGGACTGCCAATTATTTTTCTATTTTTCTAAATATTCCATAACGGTGAAAAATTGCCATTAGAACTGTTTTGGAGACGGTTTACTTACCGTACCACATACCTCTTCCTTTTCGGGGTCTAAATCGTTCTGGAAAGTGTCCCTTATATATTCCTCCGGTGTTACGGTTTCAATAACATTGGTTTCAACATTTATAGGATTACCTGAGATATAATGTTTGATTCTTTGACCGTTCACCACCTTCGGATTTGTGCCTTCGAAGTTGTTGATTTTTATGGCACATGAACGATATACATCCTCGATAACGTAAGGACCTTCCCATTTAAAGAGATGTTTTCCTGCAAAAAATCTTAAACGAGAGTTGTATATCAAGACATAATCACCTACGTTAAACTCACGCTTTTGTATCCTTTTGTCATGCCATCTTTTAACCTTTTCTTTAAACAGCTTGGCATTCTCATAAGCTTGGGTTCTCCATTCGTCAAGAGAGCTAATGTCAAATAACCTCTTCTCACCGACAAGTTTGAAATCATAATTGAGCTCTTTAATAGCCTAATATGCCTTATGTTCTAGCTCGAGAGGTAAGTGACATGCTTTTCCATAAACAATTTTATACGGAGACATACCCATAGGATTTTTATATGCAGTTCTATAGGCCCATAATGCATCATCAAGTTTCTTGGACCAATTCTTCCTAGATATATTAATAGTCTTTTGCAGAATTAATTTCAGCTCTCTATTACTTAATTCTACTTGACCACTAATCTGTGGGTGATAAGGGGATGCAATTCTATGGTTAACATCATACTTAGCAAGCATTTTACGGAAAGCACCATGAATAAAGTGTGAACCACCATCAGTCGTTAAATATCTAGGGACTCCAAACCTCGGGAAAATAACTTATTTAAGCTTCTTAATAGAGGTGTTGTGATCAGCACTAGTAGTTGGAATAGCTTTTACCCGCTTAGTAACGTAATCAACAACAACTAAAATATGAGTATACCCATTAGAGGAAGGAAACGGTCCTATATAATCAAAGCCCAGACATCAAATGGTTCAATAACAAGTGAATAATTCATAGGCATTTATTGACGTCTACTGATATTACCAATTCTTTGACATTCATCACAAGATAAGACAAATCTATGAGCATCCTTGAAGAGAATAGGCCAATAAAACCAGATTGCAATACCTTATGTGCAATTCTATCTCTAGCATGGTGTCCCCCATAAGCTTCGGAGTGGCACTTGCGTAGGATCTGTTCCTGTTCATGCTCAGGTACACAACATCTAATAATACCATCTACTCCTTCTTTATAAAGATGTGGGTCATCCCAAAAGTAATGTCTCGAATCATAGAAGAACTTTTTCTTTTGCTGGTATGTGAAACTAGGCGGTATAAACTTAGCAATAATGTAATTAGCATAATCAGCATACCATGGAGCAGTACAAGAAGTATTTATGAATGCTAATTGTCCATCAGGAAAGTTATCATCAATAGGTTGTGGATCATCAAGAATATTCTCTAGCCTAGACAAGTTGTCTGCGACGGGGTTCTCAGCTCCCTTTCTATCAATAATGTGCAAGTCAAATTCTTGAAGCAAGAGAACCCATCTAATAAGTCTAGATTTAGCATCTTTCTTTTCCATAAGTGTAACGCCCCGGACACACCCACCGGTGGTCGTTACTCCTGGCCGAATCGAGACTGGCCCCACGTATCAATACTAGTCTTTTCTGTGCACTTTGTCCTCACTCGTGCGCACCGGGGAGCAACTTCCCGGTCCGTCACCCATCCTGAAACTACTCCAAGATGAGCATGCTTAACTTTGGAGTTCTATCAGAATGGGCTGATATGAGTAGTCTATCATCACTAATAAGCCATGATATCACATACGCCCCCACTCAGAGGAACCGACGTCCTCGTCGGGCCACAAGAACGTTCCCTCTTGGCACAAACGTCTGTGCATCCAGTCCGATACATGTGCCATGCCGTGTGCCACGACGGGTCACAAACATCATGAATAACATGACCGAGCACCTGTCTGCAAACATCCATGTAACCGCGAGGGTTGCCTCTGATACCAACTTGTAACGCCATGGACACACCCGCCGGTGGTCGTTACTCCTGGCAGGATCTAGACTGGCCCCACATATCAATACTAGTCTTTTCTGTGCACTTTGTCCTCACTCGTGCACACCCGGGAGCAACTTCCCGGTCGGTCACCCATCCTGAAACTACCCAAGCTGAGCACACTTAACTTTGGAGTTCTATCAGAATGGGCACCCGGAAAAGAAGGAATTCTTTATTGATATAAGTAGTCTATCATCCCTAATAAGCCAGGATATCATAGTATTTGATAGCAGCATGATCAGTGTGAATAGTTACTTTAGAATCAACAATATAAGGTCTAAACTTATCACAAGCAAATACAACTGCTAAAAATTATTTCTTAGTAGTAGCATAATTTCTCTGGGCACTGTCTAGAGTTTTACTAGCATATTGGATAATATTCTATTTCTTATCAACTCTTTGCCCTAGGACAGCACCTACAACATAATCGCTAGCATCGCACATAATGTCAAAGGGTAAATTCCAGTCAGGAGGCTAGACAATAGGTGCAGAGATCAATGCTTTCTTAAGTATTTCAAATGCTTCTAAACAATCATCATCAAAGACAAAAGGAACATATTTTTGTAAGAGATTACTCAGAGGCCTGGAGATTTTGGAGAAGTCCTTAATGAACCTCCTATAAAACCCGTCATGACCAAGGAAACTTCGTATACCTTTGATGTACTTGGGACACGACATCTTTTCAATAGCATCAACCTTAGCCTTGTCAACTTCAATACCTCTTTCAGAAATTTTATGTCCCAAGACAATGCCTTCATTAACCATAAAGTGGCACTTCCCCCAATTCAAGACAAGATTAGTGTCTTCACATCTCTGCAAAACTCGATCAAGGTTGCTCAAGCAATCATCAAAAGAAGTTCCGTAAACGGATAAATCATCCATGAAAACCTCAACAATCTTTTCACAAAAATCAGAGAATATAGCCATCATGCATCTTTGAAATGTAGCAGGTGCATTTCATAAACCAAAAGGCATACGTCTATAAACAAAGGTACCGAAAGGACAAGTAAAAGTGGTCTTTTCTTGATCCCCTTTTGACACAGGTATTTGAGAGAAACCAGAATAACCATCTAGAAAGCAAAAATGAGTATGTTTGGATAACCTTTCTAGCATTTGATCAATAAATGGAAAGGGGTAATGATCTTTCTTAGTAGCTTTATTTAATTTGCAAAAATCAATTACCATCCTATAACATGTAACAATTCTTTGCGGGATCAATTCATCTTTATCATTAGGAACAATAGTCATAGCTCCCTTCTTAGGGACACAATGGACATGACTTACCCACTGGCTATTAGCAACTGGATAGATAATACCTGCCTCTAGAAGCTTTAGTATTTCCTTCCTTACCACTTCTTTCATCTTAGGATTTAAAAGTTGTTGATGATCAATAACTGGTTTAGCGTCCTCTTCCAATTTTATCTTGTGTTGGCATAAAGTGGGACTAATGCCCTTATGATCATCCAGAGTATATCCAATAGCAGCACAATGCTTCGTCAGAGTTTTCAATAATTTTTCATCTTCCTGCTCTAAAAGGTTAGCACTAATAATAACATGATATATCTTCTTTTCATCAAGATAAACATACTTAAGATTATCAGGTAATGGTTTAAGTTCGAACACGGGATCACCCTTGGGTGGAGGAGGTTCCCCTAGGATTTCAACATGCATGTTGTTTTTCAATGCGGGTCCCTGCTTAAATATTATTTCATCTATTGTCCTTCCCTCATTCATATAAATATCATTTTCATGGTCTAGCAGATATTGTTCAAAAGGATCATTAGGAGGCACAGCAATAGAAGCAAGACCAATAATTTCATCCTTACTAGGTAATTCTTTATCATGGGGTTGTCTACAACATTTAGCAAAGTTAAAATCATGAGACATATCCCCTAAACCAAGAGTAATAATATCTTATACGCAGTCTATCTTAGCATTAACAGTATTCAAGAAGGGTCTACCAAATATAATGGGACAAAAATCATCTTGTGGGGAACTAAGAATAAGAAAATCTATAAGGTATTTAACCTTCCCACACAAGACCTCAACATCTCTAACAATCTCAACCAGTGAAATAGTGTCTCTATTGGCCAGTTTAATAGTGACATCAATACCTTCTAACTCAGCCGGTGCAATATCATGCATAATTTCTTCATATAAGGAATGAGGGATTATACTTGCACTAGCACCTACGTCACATAAACCATGATATCAATGATCTCCTATTTTAACAGACAGACATAACATGCAAGCCTACAACAGGTCTATGATTATTCCTAGTATCGGGTTTGGCTATTCTAGCAGCGTCCTCTTGGAGGTAAATAACATGTCCATCTGAATTTTCAACCAAGAGATCCTTTACCATAGCAACACTAGGTTCAACTTTAATTTTCTCAGAGGGTATAGGTGTTCTAGTATTACTCGTACGAACCACAGTTGAAGATTTAGCATGATCCTTTATTCTAACAGGGAAAGGTGGTTTCTCAATATAAGCAGTAGGAACAATAGGATCAAAATTATAAGTGATAGTCTTTTCTTCAACTTTAATAGGTTCAACTACTTTTACTTCAATGGGAGGATGGTATTTAAACCACTTCTCCTTAGGGAGATCAACATGAGTAGCAAATGATTCACAAAAAGAAGCTACTATCTCAGAGTCAAGTCCATATTTAGTGCTAAATTCACAGAAAACATCGGTATCCATAAAAGCTTTAACACAATCAAACTTAGGGGTCATACCTGACTCCTTACCTTCATCGAGATCACAATCTTCAGAGTTGCGTTTAATTCTTTCCAATAAATCCCATTTGAATTCAACCGTCTTCATCATAAAAGAACCAGAACAAGAATTATCGAGCATGGTGCGATTATTGAGAGAAAGCCAAGCATAAAAAAAATTGAATTATCATTTTTCTTGAGAGCCCATGATTGGGGCATGAATATAACATTGACTTAAGCCTCCCCCAAGCTTGAGCGATGCTTTATCCTTCGCGAGGCCAAAAATTGTATATATAATTACAATCACGATGAATGTGATGCATAGGGTAGAACTTATGATGAAATTACAACTTTAGTCGATTATAGTTCCATGATCCAATATCATTGCATAGCCTAAACCATGTCAATGCATCTCCCTTCAAAGATAAAGGGAAGACCTTCTTATTGATAACATCCTCGGGCATACCTGCAAGCTTAAATAATGCACAAACTTCATCCACATAGATTAGGTGCAAATCGGGATGCAGTGTTCCATCTCGTGTAAAGGGATTATCTAGCAGTTTCTCTATCATACCCGAAGGAATTTCATAGCTAAATTTTTCAGTAGGTTCAGTAGGTTGAGGAGCAAATCTTTTCTCAACTGGTCAAGGTGAAGATACCCCGAACAAGCCCCTCGAAGGATTATGAGCCATAATAACAAGTGACAATAAATTTCAGCACACTATATAATTTTTTCCTTACCAAATTCCACTTACCAAAGGCGCTTCACTCCCCAGCAACGGGGCCAGAAAAGAGTCTTGATGACCCACAAGTGTAGGGGATCTATCATAGTCCTTTCGATAAGTAAGAGTGTCGAACCCAACGAGGAGCAGAAGGAAATGTCAGGCAGTTTTCAGTAAGGTATTTTTTGCAAGCACTGAAATTATCGGTAACAGATAGTTTTCTGATAAGGTAATTGGTAGCAAGGGACAAATAGTAAAAGTAAATAAGGTGCAGCAAGGTGGCCCAATCCTTTTTTAGCAAAGGACAAGCCTGGACAAACTCTTATAAGAAGGAAAGCGCTCCCGAGGACACATGGGAATTATCGTCAAGCTAGTTTTCATCACGTTCATATGATTCGCGTTCGGTACTTTGATAATTTGATATGTGGGTGGACAAGTGCTTGGATGCTGCCCTTACTTGGACAAGCATCCCACTTATGATTAACCTCTATTGCAAGCATCCACAACTACAAAAGAAGTATTAAGCTAAACCTAACCATAGCATGAAACATATGGATCCAAATCAGCCCCTTACGAAGCAACGCATAAACTAGGGTTTAAGCTTCTGTCACTCTAGCAACCCATCATTTACTTATTACTTCCCAATGCCTTACTCTAGGCACAAACAATGGTGAAGTGTCATGTAGTCGACGTTCACATGACATCACTAGAGGAAAGACAACATACATTTCATCAAAATATCGAACGAATACCAAATTCACATGACTACTTATAGCAAAACTTCTCCCATGTCCTTAGGAACAAAAGTAACTACTCACAAGACATAATATTGTTCATGATCAGAGGGGTATTAATATGCATAATGGATCTGAACATATGATCTTCCACCAAGTAAACCAACTAGCATCAACTACAAGGAGTAATCAACAGTGCTAGCAACCTACAGCTACCAATCTGAGGTTTTGATACAAAGATTGGATACAAGAGATGAACTAGGGTTTGAGAGGAGATGGTGCTGGTGAAGATGTTGATGAAGATAACCCTCCCCAAGATGGGAGAGTTGTTGGTGATGACAGCGGTGACGATTCCCCCCCCCCCGGAGGGACGTATCCCCGGTAGAACAGCTCCGCCGGAGCCCTAGATTGGTTCCGCCTCGAGAGGGCGGCATTTGGTCCTGAAAGCCTCCTTATGATTTTTTCCAGGTCAAAACAACCCATATGGGAGAACATGGGCATCGGGGGTTCACCGGCTAGCCCACGAGGCAGGGGGGCGCGCCTAGAGGGGGGGGGGCACCCTCGTGGACAGGTGGTGGCCTCCCTGGTGGATCTCTTTCGCCAGGTATTTTTTATATTTTCTGAAATGGTGTTTCGTGGAGTTTCGGAGCTTTTTGAGTTGTCTAGAATAGGTCTCCAATGTTTGCTTCTATTCTAGCCCAAAATTCCAGCTGCCGGCATTCTCCCTCTTCATGTAAACCTTGTAAAATAAGAGAGAAAAGGCATAAGTATTGTGACATAACGTGTAATAACAACCCATAGTGTAATAAATATCAACAGAAAAGCATGACGCAAAATGGACGTATCAATATCTTCTCTATATTGGAAATGGGGCAATGGAATAAAAAGGCAATGTATAATAGTTAGTACCATCCTGTAGTGAACCGATGTCTTCTTCATTGTGCAGACAAAGTTCTTGTTGTTTTTTGTCACTAATTTCTTTATCCTAACAATCCTTCTGAGTTTCTTGACTTGACTGATATTCATGGAAAACTCATTTCCCCATATGCAAAAATGTTCGAACAGTGGGTCAAAACCTCTTACAGCATGACCTACATGTGCAAGACCAAATTGTTAAAAACCAAAATATTAGAATGGTTCAAGCAATTGCACAATAATGTGTTATTAGACAACGGACCATGCACGTGCTAACCTCGATTGTAAACCTGAGTGCTTCCCATTGTTAACCTGCAACACATATAAGGTAGTTAGTCATCAGGTTAAGTAAGGGTTCACATGCTATCAGTAAAATATGCTGATGAAAAATAAGTACATTGCAGATTCATGAGATTAATTCAAGCCACATGGAAAACCCATTTATCCAAACCAAGCATGATTAAGGACTAGGAAATATAGGAATATTATATGTTCCTCATGGATTAAGTGCAGCCAAATTCGATTTATTCCTCACATGCACAACAATACAAAATTCTATCCACGACAATTGGACATCGCAGTGTAGACTTGAACCAAACAGTTAGCTAAACACCACAACAAATGAACCAAACATTAACTGAGCACCACATTGCACAATATAACATACTCCTAATAGAAGATCAGATAGTTAACCATACCAAGCATGCTTAACAACTTGGAAATAAAGCAATTGCATTCGTTTCTCATGTATTTAGTACAGCCAACTTCGATTTATTTCTCACATGGTATACAATAACAGAATGCAGCCACAACAATTGAACATCGCATTGCAGAATTGAACCGAGTAGTTAACTAAACACCACAACAAATGAACCAAATGTTAACTGAGCACCACATTTCACAATATAACATACTCATAATAGAAGATCATACAGTTAACCAAACCAAGCAGACTTAACAACTTGGAAATATTGCACCTTGAAGAATTGAACATCACATTTGAAGAATTGAACCAAGCAGTTACCTGAACACCACACTGCACGACATATAGAACATATACACTATAGCAAAAGATTGCATGGTAAAAGTAGATAGCACAATTCACTAGAATTTGTTAAGGAAAGGCAGTAGCTAGCAAACGATGGCCTCGAGAAAACGCCACGAACTGTCATTTAAAGCAGTCAATCGCGTCGCGGCGTCAGCGTGGGAGGCGTCAACGGTGGCATCGATAGCGAGGTGCTCCTCCATGATCTGGGGTTTAGCAAGAATGGCAGCCGTCACGACCTCATCCACGCGTGCGACCGCGATTTGCTTCTTCGCTGCCAAATGCTCCTTGAGATCCTGGCTATACTACATGCACCATGGCTTAGGGCGGCGCTTATTTGGTGGAGGGACGGTGATTTGGGTGGAAGGTGTCGCGCTCGCGCCGGCGGTCGGGGCATGTGGGATGTAGAAGGAGCAGGAGGATGGGGGTCAGGTGTCGATTACCTGCCTAGATAGGCGAGGTCGAGCAGCGTGAAGGAGGGTCGCCGGCGAGGAGGCGGTGGTGCTGCAAGCAAGGAGTGAAGGATTCAACTTGGAAAGGAAGGCGGAAAGAGGGGAAATGTGGCTTTTGGTAAGGAGGAGGAGGCGGGGAGTTAGATATTTCTGTGGAAGCCGAAAATTTGGAATCGCTTTAGCGAAAAAACTAGCGCGCAAAGTGTCATCAGACACGGTCCCTTTATTCAGAACTATGTACGATATGTGAACATCACAAACGATTCAGATATCTTAACCCATGTGTGTTGAGTTTGAACGTCAAAAATTTTGGTTCGAATTTCCCTGGTTATAGTGGTCATCCACATCATTGCATAATTTGGGTACACAAAGGAGACAAACTTCTTAATCAGGCAAGTTCAGCAATTAAACAGAGCTAGCTGACCTAAACATTACTCTAACAAATTAAAGACCGGTGGTCTTAATTAAACAAAACAAAGAGTACTACTACGGTTGGTGCTCGTCGATCTCCGCCGCCGTCTCAATGTCCAGCTCACGTCCGACGGTCTCCTAGGGAAGGGGCTCCATGGCATCAATTGCACCATACTCGGCAAGCATCTCACCATCCACGTCCGCCATATCTTTGGCATAGGCCACCATGAGCTGGGAGTGGGTGGCCGCGATCTGGGCTCTGGCGGGCTCCGTCGTGGCAAGGTATGCTGCGCAGGAACGGACGGTTGCTCAAACTCTCTTGGCGATTGCCAGCTCTTCGGTCGTGGGTTGCCGACCGTTGTCGGAGAAGCTTCATTTGATTTGTGCGATGACCGCCACGAGCTGGGCTTTGACAGCCTCAACATGGTAGTGGGCGGCCTCCATCAGGGACAAGGCCGCCACTGCGGAACGGACAGCTGTTGTGCCGCTCTCGCTAGTGGCTATCCCCGAGGCAGATGCTGTTGCCGCCTTAGAAGCAACAACGGCCGTTTTGGCTGCCTTGGCCGTCTGGACGCAAACTGCGGTCGCCCTCACGAAGCTTGTTAGCACGTGCCTGGCGGTTGCGGCCGCACTCTCGCTGGAGTGGGCCGCCAAAGTTGTCCTCACGACGTGGGTCCACGTCCCCATCTTTCACCGATGATGAATGAACAATGAAATGATATTTGGGGGAGTGAGCTAGTGTGCTTGACACGTTGGCTGTGGACTGTAGCCGACGCACCTTCTCGCGTAAGTTATAGGCGTACTATACACCTACGGTGCTCCAAGATATTTTGTATTGCATCTCACATGGTTGGTGATAATAAACTGTGTGCGATCTACTTGATTTACCATCTTGATTTGAAGTACGTAATGTGGTCACAACTACAAAGGATGGTGTTTGAATTGTTAGAACTTTTATCTACAGTTAACATGCAACTATAGGTGTGTCGTAAAAAATTGGAATTATTCAGGGTTCGTTTGGATGTTTTTATAAATTAACTAGGTTTTCCAGGCATTTTATGTGCATAATTCAAATTTGAACTACATGCACATTCTCCAATGCATATAAACTGGTTGAAAAAAATCAAATATGTGTCCTTGGTTGCATGCTTAGGTTCCATGCAAGAAATGGGAATGAATTTCAAACACCCTGCCACCGTCACTCGGCCGCAGACATTGTGATACCTGGTTTTTTCAATTCTATTAAATACAAAACTCATCTGAAATTCATGAAACTTGGCATGCTATCATTGAGCGGCATCAACATGTCATGGTAAAAAAATTGTCCCATTTGGGGCAGGTTTGGGTATAAGCTTCTCACAAACCAGAGGTTCTCACGACAAGCGTGATGGTTTCGATAGGGAACCTGCCACCTTTGGGGACGAAACGATATCCATTGCCTCTTATTGCTTTCAAAATCTATCGAGTGTCAACATAGAACAACAGGAGTTTTGTGTTCAATTTAGGAATTTTTCGGGGTTCGTTTGGACATCTTTATACATTAACTGGGTTTTCCAGGCATTTTATTCGCATATTTCAAATTTGAACTACATGCACATTCTCCAGTGCATATAAACTTGTTGAAAAATCAAATATGTGTCCTTGGCTGCATTTCAAACACCCTACCACCGTCACTCGGTCGCAAACATTGGGATACCTGGTTTTTTAAATTCTAGTGAATCCAAAACTCGTCTAAAATTCATGAAACTTGGCATGCTTACATGGAGCGGCATCAACATGCCGTGGTAAAAAAATTGTCTCATTTCGGGCAGGTTTGGGTATAAGCTTCTCACAAACCAGAGCTTCTCACAACAAGCGTGATGGTTTCGGTAGAGAACATGCCACCTTTGGGGACAAAACAATATCCGTTGCCTCTTATTGCTTTCTAAATCTTTCGAGTGTCAACATAGAGTAACAGGAAGTGTTGTGTTCAACTTTGGAAATTTTCGGGGTTTGTTTGGACATTTTTATACATTAACTGGGTTTTCCAGGCATTTTATTCGCATAATTAAAATATGAACTACCTGCACATTCTCCAGTGCATCTAAACTGGTTGAAAAAACAAATATGTGTCCTTGGTTGAATGCTTAGGTCCCATGCAAGAAATGGGAATGAATTTCAAGCACCCTACCATCGCCACTCGGCCGCAAACAAGGAGATACATGCCTTTTAAATTCTGGTAAATCCAAAACTCGTCTAAAATTCATGAAATTTGGCATGCTATCATGGAGTAGCATCAACATGCCGTGGTAAAAAATTTGTCCCATTTGGGGCAGTTTGGATATAAGCTGCTCACAAACCTTAGCTTCTCACAACAAGCGTGATGGTTTCGGTAGGGAACGTGCCACCTTTGAGGACGAAACGATATCCGTTGCCTCTTATTACTTTCAAAATCTTTCGAGTGTCAACATAGAACAACATGAGTGCTATATTCAATTTTTGAATTTTTCGGGGTTCATTTGGACATTTTTATACATTAACTTGGTTTTCCGGGCAATTTATTCGCATAATTCAAATTTGAACTACATGCACATTCTCCAGTGCATATAAACCGGTTGAAAAGTCAAATTTGTGTCCTTGGTTGCATGCTTAGGTCCCATGTAAGAAATTGAAATGAATTTCAAACACCCTGCCACCGCCACTCGGCCGCAAACATTGAGATACATGGCTTTTAAATTCTAGTAAATCCAAAACTCGTCTGAAATTCATGAAACTTGGCATGCTATCATGGAGCGGCATCAACATGGCATGGTAACAATTTTGTCCCATTTGGGGCAGGTTTGGGTATAAGGTTCTCACAAACTAGAGCTTCTCACAACGACCATGATGGTTTTGGTAGGGAACGTGCCACCTTTGGGGACGAAATGTTTTCCGTTGCCTCTTATTGCTTTCAAAAAAATTCGAGTGTCAACATAGAACAATAGGAGTGTTCTGTTCAATTTTGGAATTTTTCGGGGTTTGTTTAGACACTTTTATACATTAACTGGGTTTTCGAAGCATTTCGCATAATTCAAATTTGAACTACATGCACATTCTTCAGTGCATAAAAACTGGTTGAAAAATCAAATATGTGTCCTTGGTTGCATGCTTAGGTCCCATGCAAGAAATGGGAATGAATTTCAAACACCCTGCCACCGCCACTCGGCCGCAAACATTGAGATACATGGTTTTTAAATTCTAGTAAATCCAAAACTCATCTGAAATTCATGAAACTTGGCATGCTATCATGGAGGAGCATCAACATGTCATGGTAATTTTTTTTCATTTGGGGCAGGTTTGGGTATATGCTTCTGACAAACCGGAGCTTTCTCACAACAAGCATGATGGTTTCGGTAGGGAACGTCCCACCTTTGGGGACGAAACGATATACATTGCCTCTTATTGCTTTCCAATTTTTTTCTCGTGTCAACACAGAACGATAGGAGTGTTGTGTCAATTTTTTTTATTTTTCGGGGTTCGTTTGGATATTTTTATGCATTAACTGAGTTTTCGATGCGTTTATGTGCAAAATTCAAATTTGAACTACATGCACATGCTCCAGTGCATATATATTGGTTGAAAATCAAATGTGTGTCCTTGGGTGCATTCTTCGTTCACATGCAAGAAATGGTAATGAATTTCAAACACCAGGGCACTGTTGATTGCCGACAAAATGTTGAGTACTTTATTTTTCAATTCTAGTAAATCCAAAAGTCGTCTAATATTCATGAAACTTGGCATTCTTTCATGGAATGGCACCCGGCATGGTGTGGTATTTTTCGTGTCCATTTTGAGAGAAGGCGCACTCGAATAATGACATCCAACAAAGGCATTTATAAAAAATAGCTGCCAATTTTATATCTCAAACGTATGTATAATTCAAACCGTGTGCGTTCTGTTAACCATTCACATGACGCCACGTGTCTTGGTTTTAATGGTTATAGGAGGTGCCACGCGGACAGCCGCTTGACCTTGACTGAACGGGAGGCGTGCGACCGCCGTCCGGTGCGCAGGCTGACTGAGAGGCATGCAAGCATTCCTCGAATGTGCAGGCTCACCGGGAAGCATGCGAGCTGTACGCTGCGCATGCTCACTGGGAAGCGAGCCCTTTGACTTCCATGGACGCCTGCCTTGTTGGCATCCTCTCCATTAATGGCGCCCAAGCCGCAGTTTAATTCAGTTTTTAAATATGAAACACTCATCGCAAACGTTTTAGTTAGATCACCCGTATGCAAACCGACAGCTTCCCCAGGAAGCCAAGAGAAAATGTGCCGAGCAGGATTTCTGCAGCTCTTGATCGCAAACATTTTAGATAGAACACCCGTATGCAAAGCGAGAGCAGCGCAGGATTTGTGCATACCTTCAACGCAAATGGTTGTTTGGATGACCCGTGTGCAACCATGTACAAACAAGTTGGTAAGATTTGTCAATCCTTGTAACACTGCGATTTGTCAAAATATGAAGGTAAAAATCACTAGCAGTATCTAATTTTTGCAACTAAAATTCAGTAATTAAGCATAGATTTCATTCATAGATTAAGTAGTCATTCTTAGTTTATACAAATAGTTCAACTCGATAGCTGAACCGACCAAACTTTTCCCCAATTGTTGCCAACCACGTACTGAAATAGCTAGTACAAGTATATATACTAGCTAATTTTAAGTATGTTGTACAGTTCAACCACACATCTATAGTCAGATGAACTGAACAAAATAGCCCCTAAATACTATTACTACCACAGAGGGGCTTTGTGCTACTTCTGGCAGCCTCTCCTCTGTCGAGCGCGCTCACTAAGAGGTATAGGAGGAGGAGGAGCCTACCAACGAGCTGGAGAAATGCAATATGGTGCCTGCCGCTGCTGCACGTTTAGCGACGCTCGCCAGCTTGAACGCCCACTGCCTCTCCAAACGATCCCTCTCGAAGCGGTCGGACTGCTCGTAGATCTCCTGATTCCTCGCCTGTGCGTCGGCGTGTGCTGCGGCCATAGCTATGGTAAGGCTCTTTGCGTGCTCGACGAGGCGCTCCTCCTCCTCCCATAGCAACTCGATATAGCGAGCAAGGTCGCTAATGCACGTGCGGCCCCCCACCTCCGCCTCCCTCCTTCGGGCGGCGGTGGCGGAGCGGGTGATGATCTCGATGGTCGATGGTGGGCTGGCGGCCACGGCGGGCAACGATGGGGTGGTGGCCACGACCACCACCTCCCGCCTTCGGGCTATGGTGGAGGAGCGGGTGATGGCCACAGTAGCCAGCAGTGGGGTGGCGGCCACGACAACCACCTCCCGCCTTCGGGCCGTGGCGGCGGAGCGGGAGATGGCCTTGGCTTTCGACGGTGGTGTGGTGGCAACGGCGACCGGTAACAGCTGCCGACGGGCAGTGGCGGCGGAGCGTGTGGTGGGTGTTCCGCGCACACCCAACAGGGACGCCTCGCGCACTACACTACGCCGGGGACTGCGCCACCGCCACGGTATATCCTCCCAGCTGGAGCTGTCCTCTGATGATGCTGGAGTGGCTGAGCGACGACGATGGAGCGGTGCTATTGGCGATGGTGGGAGAAGCAGACGAGATAAGCTACAGGGAGTGAGGAGAAAATGCGCCGCAGGACTCGCCGGCCGTGAGGGTTTTTATAGCAGGTCGGTAAGAATTGGGATTTTGGGGGATTTCACCGAGTCGGGCAGGAATCTTGCGCGGGAACCAGCGAGGTTGCTTGGGAACGGGCTCACCGATGATTCATTGGTGCCACTGTTTGGCCAAAAGAACGCCCCCGTGCGCTGTGCAAGCTTGCGCTGTAAGCCGTCTGCGGGAGCAGGGTGACAAGACATGCGAGAGGAGGACAAAAGGACATGTACACATACGGTTAATAAAGTACGTTTGCGATTTAATTACCTACTATACCCCCGTCCTGGTTTATATGTAGAATTTAACTAATAAAATACGAATGCATGTCGCCAAAGATTATATCGTTGGAGTCGTATTTGAACATAGTTTCCAGCTATACAATTTTTCTAACATGCATTAACACTTTTTGGTTAAATTTAAGGTTATATACTAGCAAGCGTTTGCCCGCAACACACACGGCTTATTCCATCACAAACATCTCGGATGGATCAATTGTATGCCAAGTATCGCACACGCAACTCTAATCTGATTCGTGCTTGATGTCTCCGACATCGCTCGCACAGTTCATCTTATTTGCCACGTATCACCGTGCCGGCCTCTGCTCGCGTCCCTCGGCAAGCTCTACTCGCCGTTAGGCGCCGCAGCACGCTGTGCTCGCCATTTGGCGCCGCGGCACGCTCTGCTCGCGTCCGTTGGCACGCTCTACTCGTGTTCTTCGGCGTGCTTGGCTTGTGGACAACTTTTCCTTGTGCGTTCAACTGCTATATATATATATATATATATATATATATATATATATATATATATATATATATATGGTTGCTTGCCGTTAGGAGACCGCGGAGCACTCTGCTCGTGTCCCTCCGCGCGCGCTCTGCTAGCGGTTGGGCGTGCGCACGATCACGTCAGGGGCCCATATGCATGCGGTTGCGCCGCGCATGTTGCGACACGATGCATTTACGTGCGGCACGATGGAGTTACGCACTGCAAATTAGAACTGCCATCAAGGGCCTGCCGATATTCCTGGTCGTCCGACTTCCTCTTTAATTCACGCGGCCATTATAACCTTAGTCTCTTCAACCTTTCGATCACGCCCCACAACACAACAAGCACACCACAATGACAAATAGAGAGGGGATGTCCAGCGGCGCTCCAATGGAGATCGGCGAGCATAGAGTGGAGACCCACGCGAGGGAGACGGATCTCTCGGTGGTGTACACCATCGACCCGGCCGTGGTGGACGACTACATCAACAGCGTTGAGCACATGCTTGCTGGAGACAAGTACAAGGTGGTCGACATGGACCTCCAGTACACCGTAGGTCGTCCCGGCATAGATCAAAAGGTTGTCGTCGCCCAGTTGTGCGTGCGCCATCATGTCCTCATCTACCACTATCGCATGGCCATAGAGCCTTGCGACCGTTTCAACAGGTTTGTCAACAACACTGACTACAAGTTTGCCACGATGGAAACCAAAGATGATGTAAATGTGCTTAGTGTTACAGGCTTGGCCTGCAAGAACCTTGTCGAAATTCGTGACCACTACAGGGTCTGGGGCAGCACGAAGAAGGACTCCCTGGTCAAACTCGCCTTGGCCATCATCGCCCCTACTATGAAAAGATGAAGCAGGATGCCCAGAGAACAAGTCCCCTATCCTGGCATAGGGCTGGATGCGGCAACTGGATGAACCCCACCTCAGGTTCGCGGCCAAGAGCGTGTACACATGCTACGAGATGCACAGGCGGATCGTTGACATGAGGAAGTGCCTCATTACCCAAATTGACGATCCTGGATCGTTGACATGAGGAATCTTTTCAATACGCCTGGAGCAGGAATGAGTAACCCACCCGGTGTGACCCGGGTTGCCGAGGCGTCCGTTGCCACGGCGACGGTTCAACCACGTGTAACAGACCCACCTTGCTTGCATTTAACCTTGCCTCAATAGGTGTTAACACTGCCGGGTCATTTGTCCAACCCCCTTGATAATATGATAGATGCGGCTTCGCGATTAGCGGCTCTTCCCGTTGAAGGTGAGTCTCCTACCGCAGTTGAGGCACAGAAGGCTATAGAGCTTCTTCAGATAGCGGTAGCTCAGCAGGTGGCTTACTTGTACAATCATGATCGGATTCATTCAACTCCTCGTCAAAGTCAAAGTTATAGCAAGCACATTGAGTCGCCAGAGGTTTTCAGCAGCGAGCGGCATCGGAACCAGCCGCGTGGGCATGACCCGCCGCGTGATGATAATAATGTTCAGGCCTTATTATATCAGGCCAGGGCACGTCAAGAGACAGAGCCGGCGACTCAGTTAGCGGCTCATCAGCAACTCCAACATAACCCGTCAGCGTCTATATAAGCCGGGATGACTTCTAGGACAGGGGGCGTGCCATGCTTAGTGTCGGCTCTACGCAATGAGCGCTTTCCCAAGGACTTCAAGAGCCCTCGAAAAGTACCCAATTACACTGTGGATCCGCCTCCGGATGCTTGGATTGAGAGCTACGAGCTGGCTATGGAGATGTTTGATGTTAAGGATGCTGTGTGCGCCAAATATTTCACCATGATGTTGGATGGGCTGGCTCGCACCTGGCTAAAGGGATTGCCCCCTAATTCCATCAGCTCACGGACTGAATTGAAGATGCGTTTCATTCATAATTTTAAAGATACATGTAAGCAGCCTCTGCGATTATCGACCTAGACACTTGCATCCCGTGTGAGGATGAGTCAACCGCCCATTGGGTTCGCTATGTATCAGCTATTATCCACTCGTTGGATAGCATCAACGTCGGTTCTGCTGTTCTAATATTGGAGAAAAATTGTCGGTTTATTCCCCTCAAACAGAAGTTATGGCGGCTTAAACGTCATTGCAATGACATGGGAGAGCTCATGGTGGCTCTTATCAAATACGCCGACTCAGATAACACTAAGGATCCTGATTCATATGACGAAAAGTCCTGTAAGGGGAAGAAAAAAAAACAAGGGGCAGCAGCAGAATACGACAGGTTGGAACCAAGGTAACAATGGTAAGAGCAAGCACAGTGACGGCGGGTCAGACTTTGTGGCCAACACAAATGCACAGAGCGGTGATCGCCGTCGTAAGGGAATATTCTAACCCTAGTTTGGAGGCCCAAAGTTCAATTTAGAGGCAATATTGAACCAACCTTGCCCAAAACATAGTCGTCCCGACAAGCCATCAACTCACATGTGGAAAGATTGTCATATCATGAGGGAGTTTAAGAATTCCAGCTTTCACTAGGACCACAATAACAGTAACGGCCCGCACGGTGGGTCGGGCTCCGGCTCTCATGGGCACGGCTTTGTAGGTGGCGGCTCAAACTCCGGATTTCAAGGCCAAGGCAATCAAGGTGGTTTTAATCAACAGCCAAGTCAAAGTGATGAACAGCAGCAGTCCGGGTATCACAGTAATCCAAAGTAGTTGAATAGTGGCTAATATCATGTTTTTACCACGAGCCTGTGCAAGCGAGATCAGAAGGTTCATAAACGAGCGGTGAGCGCGGTTGAGCCGGCAATCCCTCGATACTTATGATGGTCAGAGCATCCCATTGCATGGAGCCGTGAGGATCATCCGCCCCGGATTGACAACCCGGGTCAGCTAGCTTTGGTGGTTGCTCCTCAAGCTAGAGGTTACAAGTTCACTAAGGTGCTTATGGACAGAGGCAACAGTATAAATATCCTTTATTATGATACTTTTCGCCGCATGAATTTGACTGAAAAAGATCTTAAACCGTCCTCTACAGTCTTTAATGGGGTGTTGCCTGGTAAGTCGGCATATCTAGTGGGTAAGTGTAATGCCCAGGATGCGACTATATCTCCAACGTATCGAGGCACGAGTTAGAGACATAATCGCATTCTGGAATGATCGCAAGCATGGTATCTTTGCACAACTCATGTAATGAACAGGGATGAAAGAGATAGATAGTTGGCTTACACTCGCCACGTCACACAATTAATTCAACATTCATACATTCATCCAAATAACCCAGGGTCCGACTATGGACGAAATCAAATGAGAAAAGATACCACAACCACAAGTCCTGATCGCCCATAGTAGGAACCACTACTAATCATCGGCATACGTCACATACATACGACCACGCTCTTCATCAAACTCCCAGTGAAGTTCTTGTCCATCTCCTGCGTCGTACTCAGTTGTACCTGCATCTGGTGTGTCTTGTAATCTGTGAGTCACAAGGACTCGGCAATCCCATTCCCGGGTATAAAAACTAACAAAGCCTTATAAGTGTGGAGAGGTAATAAAGTGGCTGCAGCAAGCACTAAGCAACTAGCTTACAAAGTCAGAACGAGATGAGGAAAGTTCCAACGGTCGCCAAAGATGATCAATAAGTGATCCTAGCTACTCACGTTCATGCATAACCCCACCGTGTTCACTTTCTGAAACCCCTTCGAAAAGAGACCATCACGGTTACTCACATAGGTAGTGTATTCTTAAGGATATGTTGTCAAGTTATCTACAACCGGATATTAACAAATTCCCGTCTGCCACATAACCGCGGGCACGGCTTTCGAAAGTTCAGAACCCTGCAGGGGTGTCCCAACTTAGCCCATCACAAGCTCACAATCTGCGGAGTCGCAACTCCATGTTGGGAAGACCCGAGTATTCTCGGAATCCCGTGCTCAAGATATTTCGACAAAGGTAAAACTAATCCAGCAAGACCTCTTGGCGCGTCAACACCCTGATAGTAGCCGTGCATATCTCGTCTCAGGCCATGACCGGATGGGAAAAGCTACCGTAGAACCAGAACCTTGAGTTGCCTCAAGTTGGTCCCGTAGGCTGCCCAGTTTGGACCAACACTCATGAGGAGCACGGGCCCGGGGGTTGATTAAGAACTCAGGTGAATTACTCCCTATGCAAGTTTTTAGTTTTTAGGAAAATGTAATACCAAAGTTGGGTCTTGCTAGAAAAGCTTTAAGCAGTGCGAATTATCAAGGGGGCCCATAAACCCCAACCGTGTTAGGAACGCAATATCAAGGAACATAACAATGGTTTATGGGGTCCTATGGTGGATGAGTGGAACAAAACACCAAGCAGAAGGCCAAGCCTTCCACCCATTACCAATATATATGTGCATTAATTTAATTAAGATATATATTGTGTTATCCCAATAAAGAAGTCCAAACATGGAGCAATCTTCCAACTTCACCTGCAACTAACAACGCAATAAGAGGGGCTGAGCAAAAGCGTACTTAGCCAATCAACGGTTTGCTAGGAAGGCGGTTAGAGTGTTTCATGGCAACATAGGAGGCTCACAAGACAAGAATAGACATGGAGGCATAACTATAGAGCAAGACAACTAGCAAATCAAAGATAGAGGTGATATCGGGGAACGGTCATCTTGCATGTTATCCCGCAAAGAAGAAGAACGAGTCCATGAAGTACTCGAACAAATCCTCACAACTCCGGAACGAAACCGAAGCTAACGAGAGAAGCATACCGGAAATAAGCAAACAACAAAACACATAAGCACAAACATGGCATATGATGCACAACCAAGTATGATGCATTTCCAGTTTAATTATGCATGGCATGGCAAAGTGCATAAACATGAGCTCACAGATCGTGGAAGAATTTAAACCACTCCGGTTGAATAAAGCTAGAGAAGGAATAAGAATGAATAAATTTGGACATCATTCCAACTGTAAATGGAAGGAATTGAACATGAACTTGAGGAGATGGGATGATACTTGATGAAATCAACAACACACTGCCTCCAGAACTATTGAAAGAATGGCACAAGGGGTAAGAAAGATTTCAGACAGCGCTCCGGTTAGAAGAGAGTTAAAACATGAAAATATGAGAGAACTTTAATGGAGGACACGACACTCCTGTTAAATGGACTAGAAAGGAAAATAACATGATCTTGATAAACGAGATGACGGGATGATGAGAGCAACATCACAAGCCTCCAAAATGAAAGAATGGAATAGAATTGTTCACCACAACGATAAACTTGGAAGAGTAACCTTACAAAGAAGGGTTGAACTGAGTTGTTGACGAATCAAAAATCAAATGATCTACTGCTTGTGGACTTATGAAACTTCTCTAAACTAGAGGCCAAATTCTTCCACTAACGAGAAACAATTGTTCGGATTGAGATCAACAAGGAGACGAAAAACTTATTTCACCGGGAGGTTAAATGGATAACTTGGGTCATTTATAAGCACCACATATAGCAACAATCTTTAGGGAAAGCTTTTAGGTGAAATACAACCCAAGATTACTCCAACAGATAAAATGGGGGGGTTGAAAGGATCTCCTGAAGAAATAAGGATGATGGGTTTAAATATTTCATTCTTGATAACTTGTGAATCATGAAACATGAAGAAAATTGTCAAGAATGACATAACACCACCTCAAAGATAAGGGAGCAAATATTTGCACTTATAACTGCAAAGAGAAGAATACTTGAGCTCCTCCAACAAGAATCTTGAAGAACACTTCGAGGATGAATTAAATCATGATAATCCACCATGAAGAACTCCGGTAACAAAAGGATGAGAAGTGAAGGATGACAAGAATAAGATTGAAGCCTTGCAATGATTTAGATGGAGCTTCATGATGAGAAAATTGAGGGAGCTTAGAACACCGGGACACAAGACGAACAACTTGAATGTTATGCGTATCTTCCACCAATTAAATTTATGAGAAGCAAAGAATTTGCATACTACTTATTCTCGTTGAAAAAAAATTAAGAGAGATATAGCATTTCTACGGACCACCAATAGGATTTGGAAAGAACGAATGAAATGATATGATAATAAAGGAAGAAGAATCTTGAAGGAACCACCATAAAAATTGAAACCGAGTGATGATAGAGAACAAACCACCGGGAAGAATTAGAAAATGAACGAAGATACATGAGGAAATCTTAGATACAAAAGAATGAAGGGATCACGAGCAGAGTAAAGAATACTTGAATGATGCACCGGAAGAATATGGAGACGAACGAAGAGGCATCAATTAAGAACAGTTGGAGGACGAAGTTGAAAACTGAGAACGAAGCAATCTTCTGAAATGATGGCCTTCGGAGGATCACAATGGGAAGAATTCATGAAATGCTTCAGATGATATGAAAAGATTCCTTGTGATCAAAACAACTATGAGGATGTCATGAAGCTAGAACCACAAATCTTCAAGAGAACGGGCCAAGATTTAAGAGAAACTCTTCTCCGGTCTTCAAATGTTGAGAGGAACAACAAGAAATACCATGAAGAATTTGAGATACTCCCAAAGAATGAAAATATAAAGGTTGAAGAAACAATGAATGAAAGCTATCTTAGAGAAGGCATATGACTGATGGGATCTACTTTCGTCACACTTTGAAAAGAATTTCAGAATAACTCCGGAAAAAGAAATTAGAAGAGTCAGGTACGATCGTGGGAAAATACCCGTGGGTTAGGGCCCACTCAAAAGAAATCACTGTTGAAAAAGATTGCTTAAGAGATATTGCACCGGTTGAATTAAATGGCTTAAATAAGATGACAATCCTCAAAATAGGTTGAACGGATTAAGAATGGAAACACACATCTTCCAAGCTATCTTGAACACTCGGAAGAAGAATTAGAGAGAGTTGAATAAACAGAAGAGACTTTGGATAAGAAATTTCAACATGTGAAAACATGTGAAACAAGAGGAATGATATAATCAACACCAAAGCTTTAATTAAATCCACCGGAGAAGAAACGAGAACGGAGAATGATAAACTTGAAGCTCCTGAGCATCTTCCTGAGAAATCACCGGATAATGATATTGAAAGAAAAGAATGAAGAAACATCACATGAATAAAATGGATACTTGACTAAAAAATTTGGCTCCATAAATAAAAGGGGTGGGAGGGTGTGGAAAACAAAGGCAAGTTGGGATGAATGAAACAGACACCGTTAAGAAAAATGAAGACTTGGTCTTGCACATATTTAAAGGATCGGGTTAACTTGAAAAGAAGCACACCGGTTGAGAAGAATTTTCATGACAATCTTGATGATCAAGTAGGACTAGCACACCCATATAAATATGAGAACATTGATTAGGAAAGGTATGGAATCAACACTTGACTTCGAAGCAACTCGAATACCAGTATCGAAACAAAAACAAAGGATAGATACGTTGCAACATAATCTTCACAATATCATTCGAACAGAGAATTGAACGAATGAATTCCGTAAGCTTAAATGACATGTCAACCTTTTGAGAAGCCACGTGAAAGATTGAAGAATAAACCAACAAGGTAATAGATGGAACAAATACATAATACAGGTTTCGTCCAACATGTTCGTGTTGATTCCCCGTGGCACGTGTTACAAAGGGCATTGCAATCCACGAGTCAGCATAGCCAAGGACTCTTTAAGATGCAACCCCCAGTGTAACATCGACCATGATAACCTCTCCACTAGATGTTGAACCCCAACCTCATATCATGCACCCGTTGGAAGATTACCTAGGAGCTACTTGAATTCCCACCTATTAATTCCCGAAGCTTTCCGATTATGCAATCTGGTGTTGGGGAAACAGGGGAAGCACCGCATATCACACAACTAATAAATCCTACATCCAGTTGTATCCATCTGTCAACACATAACCTAGCACCTTCGGAAACTGTTTACCTCAGACTAGCTGTGGCAATACTCCCGAACTATCCCCCCAGTACTGGGTGACGTCGGGGTTATCACACCACCAGACACACATAGAAGAGTTTTCGATGTCGGCCGCATCTGGTATTCTAGAACTGTAACGATACACAATGGGACGACAATACCTCAGAGTTCAACTCCCCGGGACTCAGCCTAAATAGACGGGAGGCACCAAGACAGAATTCTCGTCACAAAGATATCGGAACAATCCAAACAATACCCACGTAATCCTAAAAAAATGGTGAAAATTGAGTATAGTGATGTTAAAACAACGTTAGGAACCCTCACCAGAGCGACGAAGGGGATGAGGAGTAAAAAGAAATCCTACTCTCCGATATATATAGGACTCAAAAGAGTTTTGTGTGTGTGCCGAGACTCAACATCGGCAGCGGTTGGATCAATCAGGGGGCTCCTAGGTCGGAGAAGGCTCTGATACCAACTTGTAATGCCAAGGATGCGACTATATCTCCTACGTGTCGAGGCACGCGTTAGAGACATAATCACATTCTGGAATGATCGCAAGCATGGTATCTTTGCACAACTCATGTAATGAACAGGGATGAATGAGATAAATAGTTGGCTTACACTCGCCACGTCACACAATTAATTCAACATTCATACATTCATCCAAATAACACAGGGTCCAACTACGGACGACATCAAACGAGAAAAGATACCACAACCACAAGTCCTGATCGCCCCTAGTAGGAACCACTACTGATTGTCGGGATACGTCACATACATACGACCACACTCTTCATCAAACTCCCAGTGAAGTTCTTGTCCATCTCCTGCGTCGTAGTACCTGCATCTGGTGTGTGTTGTAATATGTGAGTCACAAGGACTCAGCAATCCCATTCCCGGGTATCAAAACTAACAAAGCCTGATAGGTGTGGAGAGGTAATAAAGTGGCTGCAGCAAGCACTAAGCAACTAGCTTACGAAGTCAGAGCGAGATGAGGAAAGTGCCAACGGTCACCAAAGATGATCAATAAGTGATCCTAGATACTCACGTTCATGCATAACCCCATCGTGTTCACTTTCCGAGACCCCTTCGAAAAGAGACTGTCACAGTTACTCACACAGGTAGTGTATTCTTAAGGATATGGTGTCAAGTTATCTACAACCGGATATTAACAAATTCCCATCTGCCACATAACTGCGGGCACGTCATTCGAAAGTTCATAACCCTGCAGGGGTGTCCCAACTTAGCCCATCACAAGCTCATGATCTACAGAGTCACAACTCCATGTTGGGAAGACCCGAGTATTCTCGGAATCCCGTGCTCAAGATATTTCGACAAAGGTAAAACTAATCCAGCAAGACCTCCTGGCATGCCAACACCCTAATAGTAGTCGCAAGTATCTCCTCTCAGGCCACGACCAGATGGGAAAAACTACGGTAGAACCAGAACCTTGAGTTGCCTCATGTAGCGACCACTTTCCGAATGGATCGAAGTCTCTGTGTTTTGTGTCATCCCTGGATCGGTAATGCTGACTCACACAGTACTTGAAGGATTTATAACAGAGTGGCAATCACACACTTATTACATCGAATGTCTGAAAAGAGAACTTATTACAAAAATATATGGCATAAGGCCATCAAACACAATAACAGCGGAAGGCTCGGAAGATAAAGTGAGTCCATCAACTCCAACGTCATAGCTGAGTGCATGACAAACGACCTAGCGCACCTTACTCTTCTTCTGAAAAGTCTGCAACATGATATGTTAAAGCCCTAAACGGGTCAGCACATGGAATATGTTGGCAAGATAACACAATAGAGCAAGTAACAGACTAAAGGCTAACACTACATGCATATATGGCTGGTGGAGGCTCTAAGGTTAAAGTTTTTGCATAAAGCCAATTTTTTCCTACAACAAAGGAATGAATTCTATTTTCACTATCATCGTAATTGAAACATCATTGAGAAGGTTCCTCCAACTCAATCCCCCAATTAAAGCCATCTTTATTAACCCAACAAAATTAGCTTAAGAGTGATGAGATCAATCCAATAATTCAAGTACTAGATATTCAAGATGTCCATAACTGGGGAAATGGCTAATCATGATTAGTTTGTACACTCTGCAGAGGTTTGCGCACTTTTCCCCACAAGACTCGATCTCCTCCGTTAGATTTCTCGCACTGCATGGTGTTTGAGAAACGGATGACCGAGACACAGTCTTTCAGAAGCTTTTACTCTTTATCCCGGGTGGACCCGTACACCTACTTTCCCCTACATCTGCTAGTCCACCATCGAAAGAGCTCACACAACATACTCAACTATGCCAGAGCCCATAATGGCATTGGTGGCTGCACACGGAAGTTTCTAGCATGAATAGTCTTATGATCCCTTCGAGCCTGGGTGGCATCCCATAGGATAATCACACGGTTCCTCCGGGATTTCCTAGGACAACACTGGATTCTCCAGGTGCCCTGCAACCAATCCACCCAGATGTGTATTAAAGTAGCCACCTTAAGCTGAACCATTAATTAACAATCTCACATCTGTCATGGATACTCTCAAACCCAATCCACGTCTACGAGCATGGCAACCTAAGCATAACGTAGAAGTAACTCCCAGGGGTTTGATAATAAAGCAAGTAATAGGTTCTACCTCAATCTACTTCCCAGACCCACATGTTAGGAGATCCTACTCATGCAATGTGTGAGGGTTGAACTAATGCATAAAAACTGGGTAATAAAGGATATGATCAAAGTGTTACTTGCCTTGCTGACGATTCGCAAAACCTAGGGACTCGTAGTAGCACGCTTCGAGCTCTGGGAATTCTATCGCAAGCAAACAACAACATACATAAGCAACCAAGCAAAGATGCACAGGTAAATCTTAAATAAGAAGATCTAACCAGAAAGTTCAACTGAAGAACTCTGGTTTGCAAAAAGAATCAAATCAAACGGAGTAACAAAACTCAAACTACGAAAGAAACAATATTCGTTTACTAGATTGAACTAAGGTCAAAATTTTACACTACCAAAACCTTGTTCAAGTTGGTTAAACGGAAATAGGGCTTCAAGACGAAGATCTAGGCACTTGTTTCGCCTGATTCCGAGTAATGAGCGAAAAGTTAAACTAAAACGAATATAAGGGCAGAAATTGCGATCGAAAATAATCACGGAAAAACCCTGAAGAAGAAAAACGGACGAACAGGCTAACGAACGTACGTTCGCTGTCTGTAATTAAACGACGAAAAGAATTCAATAACACGAACGAACGGACGAGCGTCCGCTAAGTAACTAAACCGAGAAAACCAAACCGATCTAACTAAAAAAACCAATCTAGGGTTTTTAAAAAAGAAAGAAAGGAAAAACGATTTTAAAAAAACCGGCGGTTACCTAACGAGTCGGGTTAACGGGTGGCGGAGAGGGTCACGGGCGGCGGGGCGCGCGGCTCCGGCGCGGGGCGAGGCGGTGGTGGTGCGCGGCTGCGGCGGCGGGGTGTGGTGGAGGCAACGGGGGCGGCGTATTTAAAGGGGGAGGGGGCAAGGCGGCGGCGCGGCGCTGGGCCGGCTGGGCTTCGGCCTAGTCGGTCCGGACTCTTTTTTTAATGGATCTCGCCAGAAAAATCCTATAAAAAATAAATAAATCTAAATCTAAAATGTCAAAACAAATTTTAGCGTCTAAATAAAATATTTAAAACATGATGAACATTTTCTTGGCCCTAACATGCAACTTTTAAAATATGCACTTTTTTCTAATTCGAAAAAATAGCAGAGGAACGAAAAAATAAAATATTTGATTTTAATATTTTTCTTCCCATATTTCATTTAGTTTGGAGAAGTCATATTATCTCCTCTCATATATTTTAATATGAAATATTTTCGGAGAGAAAAACAATTAAAACCAAAATGATCCTTGGTCCCATATTTGAGAAAATTCAAATACGAAAACAGTGAAATCCCCAACTCTCTCCGTGGGTCCTTGAGTTGCTTAGAATTTCGAGGATCGCAACACCCAAATGCAAATAAAATATGATATGCAAGATGATCTATGTATAACATTCCAAATTGAAAATTTGAGATGTTACAAACCTACCCCCCTTAAGATGAATCTCGCCCTTGAGATTCGGGTTGGCTAGAAAATAGGTGTGGGTGGTCCTTCCATTGATCATCCTCTCGTTCCCAGGTGGCTTCATCTTCGGTATGGTGGCTCCACTGAATTTTGCAAAACTTGATAACCTTGCTGCGGGTGACTCTGCTTGCAAACTCAAGGATCTTAACTGGTTTCTCCTCGTAAGTTAGATCACTATCCAGCTGAATTGTTTCTAGGGGCGCTGTGTCTCTCAAAGGAATATCGGCCATCTCAGCATGGCACTTCTTAAGCTGGGAAACGTGAAACATGTCATGAACTCCTGACAATCCTTCGGGTAACTCTAACTTGTAGGCAACCTCTCCCATGCGTTCCAAAACACGGTATGGTCCCACAAATCTCGGGGTTAAATTTCCCTTAACACCGATACACTTAACACCTCGAAGAGGTGACACTCTCAGATATACTCTGTCTCTGATTTCATAGACTACTTCCTTTCATTTCGAATCTGCATAACTCTTCTGTCTAGACTGAGCTACCTTCCGTCTATCTCGAATCAACTTAACCTTCTCTTTTGACTCTTTGATCAGATCCGGTCCAAATAACTGGCGGTCTCCGACTTCATCCCACATGAACGGCGTTCGGCATCTCCTTCCATAAAATGCTTTCAACGGTGCCATCTTCAAGTTGGCCTGGTAACTGTTGTTGTAAGAAAACTCTGCGTAGGGCAAGTTGTCATCCCAACTAGATCCATAATCTAGCGCACAAGCTCTCAGCATGTCCTCCAGAATCTGATTGACTCTCTCGGTCTGTCCATCAGTCTGTGGGTGAAAAGCTGTACTGAACTCTAGCCTGGTACCCAAAGTCTGGTGTAATTGATGCCAAAACTATGAGGTAAACTGTGTTTCTCTATCTGATACAATGGTCCTTGGAACTCCATACAGACATACGATCCTAGTCATGTATATCTTGGCCAACTTCGCACTGGTATAGGTGGTTTTCACGGGGATAAAGTGGGCTACTTTGGTCAAGCGATCCACTACTACCCAGATTGAGTCATATTCCGATCGGGTCCTCGGTAATCCGGTGATAAAGTCCTTGCCAAGCTTATCCTACTTCCATTTGGGTATCGGCATAGGCTGCAGTAATCCTGCTGGCTTCTGATGTTCTGCCTTCACTCTCTGACATACATGACATACGGCTACATACTCGGCAATGTCCTTCATCATTCCTGTCCACCAGAAACGTTCCTTCAAATCCAAATACATCTTAGTGTTTCCGGGGTGTATCAAGTATGGTGAATCATGTGCTTCCTGTAGTATCAACTTCCTGATCTCGGCGTTGTTGGGCACATTGACTCGGTCCTCGAATCACAAGGTGTCGTGTTCGTCCTCACGAAAAACCTTGGCTTTTCCTTCACTCATCTTCTCCTTTATCTCGGCAATTTCTTTGTCATCCTTCTGAGCTTCTTGTATCTTTCCCAATAATGTTGACTGAACCTCCAAGGTTGCAATAAAACCTCTAGGAACTATCTCCAAACGAAGCTCTCTGAGATCCTCAGCTAACTCCGGTGACAAACCTCTGTTTACTAGTGTATTGACATAGCTCTTCCGGCTCAAAGCGTCTGCAACGACATTGGCCTTGCCTGGATGATAGTGCAGCTTCATATCATAATCCTTTATGAGCTCCAACCATCTCCTCTGTTTGAGGTTCAACTATTTCTGGGTGAAAATGTACTTCAAACTCTTGTGATCCGTGTACACATCGCAACAGTTTCCAATAAGGAAATGTCTCCAGGTTTGGGCACATGCACTACCGTTGCTAGCTCCAAATCATGCGTAGCATAATTCAACTCGTGCGGTCGAAGTTGATGAGAGGCATAAGAAACAACTCTTCTGTCCTGCATGAGTACTCCCGGTCCTATGCGTGAAGCGTCGCAAAACACTTGGAAATCCTTGCATATATCGGGCAAGATCAGCACTAGGGATGTTGTGAAATGTTTCTTCAACTCCTGGAAACTTTCTTCGCATTCCTCGGTCTAATGAAACTTTGTGTCCTTTTTAACAATGTCGTCATAGGCTTTGCAATCTTGGAGAAATTCTCTATGAATCTCCAGTAATATCCCGCGAGTCCAAGAAAACTGCGGATTTCTCCAACTGAGGTGGGTGCCAACCACTCAATGACTACCTGCACCTTGATGGGGTCCACTACTATACTTTCTCCTGATATAACATGCCCTAAGAATCCAACTTCCTTCAACCAAAACTCACATTTGCTGAACTTGGCATATAACTGGTATTCTCTGGGCTTCTCAAGAACCAAGCGCAAATGTTCCTCATGGTCCTCCTCGTTCTTTGAATACACCAAGATATCATCAATGAATACCACGACAAACTTATCCAAGAACTCCATGAACACCTTATTCATCATACTCATGAAATAGGCAGGGGCGTTAGTCAATCCGAATGACATAACCGTATACTCATATAGCCCATACCTTGTGGTGAAGGCTATCTTAGGTATGTCCTTTTCTCGGATCTTCAACTGGTGGTATCCTGATCGTAGATCGATTTTGGAGAATACTTTAGCTCCTTGTAGTTGGTCGAACAAATCATTGATCATTGGCAGTGGGTACTTATTCTTAATTGTCACTTCGTTCAATGCCCGATAATCAACGACCATTCTTAAAGATCCATCCTTCTTCTCGACCAAGAGCACTGGGGCTCCCTAGGGTGATGAACTTCGTCGAATGAATCCTTTCTCCAATAACTCCTTAATCTACTTCTTGATCTCCTTTAGATCATTCGCTAGCATCCGGTATGGTCTCTTCGATATTAGACCGGTGCCTGGCAATAGCTCTATCAAAAACTCAATGTCCCTGTCTGGCGGCATGCCTGGTAGCTTCTCTGGAAATACATCCGGGTAATCCTTCACTACAGGCATTTCCTCCTGAACAACTCCCGAGAGACAATTTACTTGTGTCCTCCTGGGCGCATGCCTAGATACATACTTGATCCTCTTTCCCTCCGGGGTGGTAAGTAGAATTGACTTACTGGCACAATCCATGTTCCCTCCATACATCGATATCCAATCCATACCTAGTATCACATCCAATCCTTGTGACTCCAATACTATCAGGTCTGAGGGGAAAACATGGTGTCCAATGGTCAATGGCATCTGAAAACATCCTTGATTTGCCATATATTCAGCTCCTGGTGAGCTTACTAACATAGGGGTCATAAGTACTTTGGTGGGAAACTTATATATATCCACGAATCCCCTTGAAATGTATGAATGTGAGGCACCAGTATCAAAAAGAACTATTGCGGTAAATGACTTAACCAAAAACTTACGGACAATTGCATCAGGCTGCTCTTCAACCTCCTCCACGTTTACGTGGTTCACTTGTCCCCTGTTGAAAGGGTTGCGCTTCTTCCCAGCGCTTCCATTGTTGTTTCCATTCATATCTTCTGGGCACTCCGTAGTGTAGTGTGTATTCTTCCTGCACTTGAAACAGGTAATGTGACCTAGATCCCTCTTGGCGGGTGTGCCTGGAGTGGAGGATTCTGATTATCGCTTGCTCCATTCCCGTTCCCATTCTTGGAGCCATTGTGGTTATGACAACTCCCTCCATTGTGGCTTCCATGGTTATGGGTATATCCTCCCGAGTTCTGGGTGAAATGGGGCTTTCGCTGGGCTCCAGAATTACTCTTTCCTTATCCATACTTCCTCTTGCGGCTCTCAATCTGCTGCTGCTTCCCTTCAATCATAAGAGCCTTATCAACCAACTACTAGTAGTTGTTGAATGTTTCCACCATCAACTGTATGCTCATCTCATCATTCAGTCCTTCCATAAAGGTCTCCTACTTTGCGGCATCTGTGGCCACATCATCAGGGGCTTAGCGAGATAGAGTACTACACTCATCTACGTACTGAGCCACAGTACATTTTCCTTGGCGTAAGTTACAAAACTCACGCTTCTTCATGCTCATAGCTCCAGTTGAGACATGGGCGGTGCGAAAAGCTTGCTGAAACTGATCCCAAGTGACATTGGCTATAGGGAAAGTGTATGTGTAATTCTCCCACCATGAGGCGGCTGGTCCATCCAAGTGATGTGCGGCAAAATGCACCTTCTCAGCATCTGTGCAACCTGCGGTGGTCAACTCCCTTCCAATCTTGCGTAGCCAGTCATCAGCAACTATTGGCTCAACGTTACTAGAAAACACCGGTGGTTGCAACCTTAGAAAATGGGCTAGGTTGTCCACTTGTGGTGGTGGTGGAGGGTTGTTGTTGTTGTTGTTGTTGTTGTTGTTGTTGTTGTTGTTGTTGTTGTTGTTCTGATTGTTCTGGTTCTGGACAAGAAGTTGCATCAAAGTGTTCTGCTGCTGGATCAACTGAGTGAGCTCAGGGGGAAACTGAAATCCGGGATCACGTGTGGGAGGCATCTGATGGGTTTAGAGGGAAGAGATTAGAATAGAAATGAGGTCTAGGGGGAAATTCACTACACATATGCACATGAGACAAACACAATCATATCACACCAATCAATTTCAAGCAAGGGCATACAAAAGATCTAATCCAACATTACAAAAGTGTCGGACATCTACTATAGGGGGATAAACGACTATTCATATGGTGGTCATCTAGAAACTTTGATCGGTGGAAGATTCCATGATATCTGCTCCAGCTTCGTCTTCATAGTCATCATCACTATCATCAGGGTCTGAGTCGGTGTCATCGATGCTGATATAGTCCTCAGAACGAATCTCCTTGGGTTCATCCTCTTCTCCTCCTGGAGCGGGGTCTCCCATGAATACTCCTAGTTCCCTTGTCAGTTCGTCATTCTTCTCCACAAGTATTGCGATTTCCTCCTCATATACGTCATGTGAAGACTTGAGTTCCTCTTCTAGATCCGTGTTTCTGGTTAACGCCTTCTTCAAATATATCATGCCTGCGCACATCTGATGCTCATGTCGACAAATGTGCTGGTTGAACTCTTGGATGAACCCTGCAATGGACCTGTCCTTCCTGGTACTGATCATGTCCCATTGCTCATCTCGGCGCCAGCATATCTGGTAGACAGTGTCCTTCAGCTCTTGTTTGTAGACATCTCCAATTCTTCCTATAGCAATGTGGGCGGCCATACTCTTACCTAGGCTCCAGGTTGGTGCATCAAAGGAAAACTCTATGGGCTCAGTGACTGGCATGAATGTCATACCAGGAATCTGAACGTGAATAATCCATCGCTCCTCTTCTGGTAAAGTGGCGGTGTAGGTCCCGGTGAAGCTTGGTATTCTGATGTTCAGGTACCTAGTGACTTCCTTGAAGTGTCATCCAAAAGGTGTGTCTTCATCCGGTTGGGTGAACTTGTTCCTTGAGTCCTGTAACACCCCATATGTGATACTTTCCTATAATGGGAATAAAGCAATTCTCATTTTGATCCTTGTCCTTATCCATGGGGGTTCTTGTCTTTTGAGCTCATTTTATTTTTTCTTTGCATTGTTATTTTATTTTATTTTTCATCCATGCATTGCTTCATCATCATGGCATCTTAGTTTACTTCTTGTTGAGGTGTATGTGTGAGGCACCTTGTGATGTGTGTGAGTGTGGTGCCTAACCTTGACCTTGCAACCCTAGGCCCTCTCCTTTGTTTTCCCCTCTTCCTTCTTCCTTCTTCTCTTCCTTTATTTATTTATTTTTGCAAGTCACCTAGCCTAGTCCATTAATGTTCTTTCTTTTCCTAAAAACCTTGCACCATGTCTACACCCTCTCTACCAAATTTCAGCCTTTTTGGAATTGATTTGGTTGGGTTCAAAAATGACAAGAGTTTGAACCATATTCAAACTCCTTTTATTTTTCTACCTCCAAAAATGCCCAAACCAATTTTATTAAATAGGGCATAAATCCAGGAGCATGGTGATCTTTTCTTTATCTCCTAACTCTTTTCCTTTGAGCCTGTACTTTTCTTTTCATTTCTGCCTGAAGAAAAAGGGAAAAGAAAAGAATGGTGATCACGGATGTCGAGGCCTTGTGATCGGGGCCCCTTTTAAACCCGAGCCTCCGCAGCCCTAGGCCTCCTCCTCCTCCCTCTTCCCCTCACGCCGCCGCCCAGGTTAGAGCCCACGCGCATCCGCACCGCTCGCCATGGGCGGCCCGATCCCGAGCTCGTCTCCGGCATAGAGTCATTGCCGTCCTCCTCGCCGTCGTCCACGCGCAACCGCACGCCTCCCCGAGCCATTCTAGAGCGGATCTAGGCCTCAGGACGACGAACCCGATGCCCGTGCCGTCTGCTTCCCCTCTGTCGTCGACGAACAGCGCCTGCGCCAAAATTCAGAGCTTCCCGTCCTCCTCTCCGACGCATCTCCATCGGCTCCTTCATGTCATAGGGTAAGGAGGTACTCCCTGCTCCTCCCTGCCTCTTCTGCATCGCCGTTAGCCCTCTGTGCTCGTCACCGTAGCCTTGCCGTCGCTGTGCTCTCAGTGCCCCCCATCTTTCTGAACTTGTAGTTGTCGCGAGCTTCAGTTAGTCGCCTAGGCTTGTGATTCGCCGCTCTGGACCCGCAACAAGTCGTAGCAGCTCCGCCGCACGATCCTGCATGCCCGCCGCTCGTCACCGACCCTGCCTAGGCCCTTGCTGTCGCGTAGAGCTCCGCCGCCGCCGATCTGATGAGAGCTCGTCGCCGTCGTTGTAGCGCATGCTAGGTGCCGCAAGTGCCTCGAGTGGATGCGGAGTTTCCCCAGGAACTGCCCGCACCCCTCCGCCGTCCCTTAAGGTCGCCGGAGCAGCTCCGACGAACCCCTGCTTTCACCAGCCGCTAGCCTCTACAATTATTTCTTCAGGCATCGCACCTGTGTTCTGTCGAGAACACTAAACTAGCCCAGTGGTCTCGTTCTTCGTGAGTTAACAAGGAGACGTAGGTTCGACTCCGTCCAAGGGCAGTGGAGTTTAGCCCCCCTTTTATTTTCGCGAGAGGCTGACAGGCAGGCCCCACCTACCAGCCACTCAGCTCCCTTCCACCCACACGCGCACCCGCTGGTGCCACCTCAGCGCAGCTGGGTCCACTCGTCAGCGTCTCTGGCTAGTGTAGGCCTGGGTCAGTTTGACCTCTACGCCTGTTTCTCTTTGCTGTTTTTGTTTTTCTTTTTCTTTTTCTGCATTTTCTTTGTTTAATTAATATCTGTTGATATATTCTTCTGATGGAAATAAGTTTTATATGAAAAATGTTTAGTTTTTCATGTAGATTATGAATATGCTGTTTGTTGCCATGTTTAAAAACATTTAAATGCTGTTTGAATTATTCTTGTTTGAAATATGCTTAAACTTGGAAAAAACATAACTAACTATCTACAACTCCAAATTTAACAAACTTTATATGCATTTGGGGTGGAAAAAAGTGTAGAATATTGTGGTTCTGTTGAATTGCATGTTTAACAACTTTATAACAGAAGTTTTTCAGATCTATCCCAAATGCATTTAATTAATTATGGGAGTTTCAGGAAAATGTTGTTTGTTATTTCCAGCCCATTTAAATGTGCTAGCATGTTGCTGTAATCTTAGTTGCTCCCTTTCCATGTCAACCAACCCTTTTAAACTTGTTGGGTGCTTGTTTGAATAAGCTACATAAACTTGGTAGTTTTGTTCTTTTGCTTGTTTCTTTCATGTGAGTGATCTTGTTGGCTATGTTGTTATTGCACTCTTGTGTCCCTAGGCCATGCATCATATCTATTCATGTCTAAGTGCATCATGTTCATGCATCATGTGTTTGAGCATTGCATGATGATTGATTGTGTTCCGGTGTTGCATTGTTGTGTTTGGTTAGAGCCCGGTGACGATTCGGAGTACGAGTTTCCTACCAAGGCTGAGTTTGAGGAGCAAGGTTACGATCCCTTTGTGGAATCAACAGGCAAGATGACCATACCCATATATCACTACTATCTTTGCCTATGCTAGATGTCTCGCTCTTTAGATATTGCCTCGATGCCTATGTCTGTTTGTCAGCCCTCCTATTGTTGCCATGAAACTCTTAACCACCCTCCTAGCAAACCATTGATTGGCTAAGTATGCATCGCTCAGCCCCTCTTATAGCATTGTTAGTTGCAGGTGAAGATTTGAAGATTCTTGCTTCGTGATGAAGTTGTTGTGGGGATATCACAATATATGAATTGTTAAACTAAATCATCTATTTATTGGTAGTGGGTGGAAGGCTAAGCCTCTTGCTTGGTCTTTTGTTCCACTCATGCCACCCTAGGAACCGTTAAACCGGTGTTATGTTCCTTGATTTTGCGTCCCTAACACGGTTGGGTTTATGGGCCCCCCTCGATAACTCGCTTAGCGCTAAAGCTTTTCCAGCAAGGCCAAACATTGGTTTTACATTTTCCTAATAACTAAAACTTGCGTAGGGCGTTGCAAACCCGAGGGCTTAATTAACAACCCGGGCCAGTGCTCCTCATGTGTGTTGGTCCAAACTGGGGGTTCTACGGGGCCGCCTTGAGGAAACCCGAGGTATCTGGTATAACCTGTAGAATCGCCCATCCAGTCGTGGCCTGAGACGAGATACGTGTCGCTACTATCAGGGTGTCGGCACGCCGGGAGGTCTTGCTGGATTAGTTTTACCTTTGTCGGAATATCTTGAGCACGGGAATCCGAGAACACTCAGGTCTTCCCACCTTGGAGTTGCGACTCCGCAGATCGTGATCTTGTTATGGGCTAAGTTGGGACACCCCTGCAAGGTTTGATCTTTCGAAAGCCGTGCCCGCGGTTATGTGGCAGATGGGAATTTGTTAATATCCGGTTATAGATAACTTGACACTATGTTCTTGAACACACTACCTGCGTGAGTAACCGTGATGGTCTCTTTCCGAAGGGATTCGGGAAGTGAACATGGTGGAGTTATGTTTGATCGTGAGTAGTTAGGATCATTTCGTGATCAACTTGGCGATCGTCGGCACTTGTTCTCTTCTTGCTCTAAACTCGTAAGTTAGTGCTTAGTGCTGCTGCAACCTTGTTTTAGGCCTTTTCCACACCTAAGGCTTTGATAGTCTTCTTACCCGGAAACGGGATTGCTGAGTCCTGTGTGGCTCACAGATTCAACACAACACCAGATGCATGTACCATTGAGAACTACACAAGTGGTGGTTCAGAGCTGTATTGGAAGTTCGATGAAGAGCGTGGACGTTACTATGTGTTTTATCCCGATGATCAGTAGTGGCTCTTACTAGGATGATCCGGACCTTGTGATGTTTTATGGTATCTTTTCGTTTGGTTTTCGTCCGTAGTTGGACTCTGATGTTATTCGGATGATGGATGTTAATATATTTCATTGTGTGATGTGGCGAGTGTAAGCCAACTACTATTTTACACTTTCATCCCTGCTTTTACATGAGTTGTGCAAAGATACCATACTTGAGATCATTCTAGTATGCGATTATGCCTCTAAGTCGTGCCTCGACACGTGGGAGACATTGTCGCATACTGGGCATTACAAGTTGGTATTCAGAGCCATCTCCGACCTAGGAGCCCCCCCTGATTGATCGAATCGTTGACGGTTGAGTCTAGGCACACACATAAAAAATGTTTTGAGTCCTATATCTATATCTGAGAGTAGGATTTCCTATACTCCTCATCCCTTCATCTCTCTGGTGAGGACTCCTGACGTTGTTCTATCTCTTCTAATCTCAAAAATTCACTAAATTGTTTTTAGGATCACGCGAGTAAATTTTGGATTGTTCCGATATCTTTGTGACGAGAACATTGTTCTCGATGCCTCCTGTCATTTAGGGGTTGTGGCAGTGTCCCGGGGAGTTGAGCTCCGAGGTGTTGTCGTCACAAATGTATCGCAGCGGTTCTAGAAAACTTAAGACGGCCGACATCGAAAACTCTTCTATGCGGTTAGTGGTGAGATAACCCCGACGTCGCCCAGTACTGGTGGGATAGTTCGGGAGTATTGCCACAGCTTGTATAGCGGATGCGTTTTGAAGGTCCGAGGTAAACAGTTTCCGAGGATGATTGGTTATGTGTTGAAGGATGGATACAGCTAGATGTAGGATTAGAGTTGAGTGCGCGGTGCTTCCCCCTGTATCCCCAACACCCGATTGCATAACCGGAAACCTTCGAGAATTAATAGGTGGGTTCTTCTAGTAGCTCGTAGGCATTCTTCCAACGAGTGCATGGTATGAATTTTGGGGTTCAACATTGAGTGAAGAGGTTTTATGGGTGTTGTTCCAATTGGGAGTTGCATCTTAAAGGGTCCTTGGCTATGCTGATCCGGGGATTGCAACACCCTCTTGTAACACATTCCATGAGCATTCAGCACAAACATGTGGGACGAAGCTTCTATCATGTATTTGTTCCATCTGATCCTTGTTGTTTTTTTATTTACCTTTTGTTCTCCCAAGTGGCTTCTCGAGAAGATTGTTGTACCATTAAACTGTGGAATTCATTCGTTCATTTTGTTCGATTGTTCTTGTGAAGACTTATGTTGAAATTTCTAGCCGTTGATTCATCTTATATATTTTCCATCAATGGCTAATAGTTGTCATCTCATTCAGGATGGCTCCTAAGAAGGTTCCCAACCCCAACCAAGAGGGTGAAGAAGAGCGTGTTCCTGAACGTCCTCCTTCCCCTCCTCCTCCGTCTAAGGCATGGAGAGCAATTATGCAAGCGACCAACCAGAACACCCAGATGCTTATGAAAATGATGCAGAACTTTCAAGCTAACCAAGCAAATCAAGGCAATCATGGGAACCAAGGCCAAGGCAATCTGTTCAATCAACCTCACTTTGCGACTCTCAACCAATTCCTAGCAAACCAACCGAAGTCGTTCAGTTACTGTGTGGATCTGCTAGATGCTGAAGACTGGATCACAGACATCAAAAAGCACTTTGAATGCAGTAGCATGAGACCTGAGGATTATGTCAAGTTTGCCACTTTCCAACTCAAAGATCAAGCTGCTGATTGGTGGCAACATTACAAAGATTCCAGAGGTGGACGTGAGATCTCGTGGACTGACTTCTGCAAGGATTTCCGCTCTCGCCTCTTTCCAACTAGTGTCACTGAAGGCATGCGTGAGCAATTCCGCAACCTGAAGCAAGGCACCATGTCCGTCTATCAATACAATGTCAAGTACCAGAATCTTGCTCGTTATGCCAAGCAAGACATCCCTGATGCCAAGAGCAAGATTTATCAGTTCCGTGGTGGTCTGAAGGATGAACTCCAACTAGCTCTCACCTTGTTTGAGTTGGATGAATTTGACCAAGTCTACAATGTGGCTCTCAAGCAAGAGGCAGCTCAGCTCAAGATTGAAGCTTCCAAAAAGAGGATCAGAGATGTTGTTCACTCCTCCTCTTCTTCCCAAGTGGTTGCCAAGCAGCAGAAGTTCTGGCTACCGCCTCCTCTAGTGCTCCGTCCTCCAAACAACAACAAGCACTTAGGTGGCCGTGGTTTCTCCCACCCACCCAACCCAAGCAATCAGTCCAAGCCTCAGTTTCAAGCTTCAAGATCAAGTGGTCCTTATCACCGGCCTCTCTCAAAAGTAATTTGCAACAAGTGTGGCCAGAAGGGTCATTATGCCAACAAGTGTCCCAACCCAAGGCGCCTTCCGCCTCCTCCACATGTCAGCACTGCTATTGTCAAGCTCAATCCCAAGGTTGCAAGAGTGAATCTAATGAATGCAGCTCAAGCAAAGAATTCTTCAGATCTGATACTTGGTAATCTTCCAGTTAACCTTAAACCTGCTAAAGTTTTGTTTGATTCTGGTGCATCACATTCTTTCATGTCATATCCATTTGCATCCAAGCACAATGTGGGCACAGTGGCTTTACCAAGGGAGTTATCAATTACTTCTCCGGGGAAACAAATGCATTCTAGCTTGTATGCTCCGGACATATCTATTCACATGGGTGATTACAATTTTATGGTTTCTCCGGTTATTCTCGGCAACTCCGACATTGATCTTATTCTTGGGATGGATTGGCTTTCCAAGCATGATGCAAACATTGATTGTGCAAATAAGGAAGTCAAGCTTACTCATCCTGAAGAAGACGTGATTATCTTCGCCTCTCGAGATAACACAATCAGGCTATTCTCTCACAATGACAAGGGCAAGATTAGTGCAATTTCTAAGATTCCGGTGGTCAATGAATATGAAGATGTTTTCCCCGAAGAGTTTCCAGGCATGCCTCCCCATCGTCAAGTTGAATTCATCATTGAACTCGAGCCCGGTACCGAGCCAGCATGTCGGCGTCCGTACAAGCTTCCCCCTGATGAGTTGAAGGAGCTGAAGAAACAAATTGATGAGCAAGAACGTATGAGTCTAACCAGGCCTAGTACTTCTCCTTGGGGCTGTGGTGTTCTATTTGTCAAGAAGATGGATGGCACGGAACGCCTTTGCGTTGATTACCGACCATTGAACAAGAAGACAATAAAAAACAAGTATCCACTCCCCAATATCAATGAATTGTTCGAGCAGCTCAAAGGAGCAAAGGTGATCTCGAAGCTCGATCTCCAGATGGGTTACCATCAGATTCGTATCCGTGAAAAGGATATTCCTAAGACCGCATTCAGAATGAGTTTTGGCTCTTATGAATACACGGTCATGTCTTTCGGCCTTGCAAATGCTCCACCCACCTTCTCAAGGATGATGCACTTCATATTCAACCCCTACACCAATGAATTTGTTCTCGTCTATCTGGATGATATCTTGGTATTCTCCAAGAATGAAGAAGACCATGCCAAGCACCTCCGTTTGGTCATGTACAGGCTCCGTGAACACAAGTTCTATGCGAAGTTCTCTAAATGTGAATTCTGGCTGGATAAAGTCTTATATCTTGGCCATATTATCTCTGCCAAGGGTATTTCTGTGAACCCTGAGAAAGTTGAATGTATTGTCAACTGGGAACCCCCGCAGAATGTCAAGCAACTCGAAAGCTTCCTTGGTCTCGCTAGCTATTGCAGAAGGTTTGTTGAGAACTTCTCCAAGATTGCTAAGCCCCTCTCCAACCTGTTGCAGAAGAATGTCAAGTACTCATGGACTCCTGATTGTGATGTGGCATTCGAAACACTCAAAGAGAAGCTCATTTCTGCTCCGATCCTTACTCCTCCGGATGAGTCCAAGCCTTATGAAGTCTTTTGTGATGCTTCTTTGCAAGGTCTTGGTGGTGTTCTCATGCAAGACAAGAAGATTGTGGCATACACTTCTCATCACTTGAAACCAAATGAGAAGAATTACCCCACACATGATCTCGAGCTAGCAGCAGTTGTACATGCCTTTATCACGTGGAGACACCTTCTATTGGGCAGAAAAGTAGACATCTTCACCGATCACAAGAGCTTGAAGTACATCTTCACGTAGCCAAACCTTAACCTTCGCCATACTCGTTGGGTTGAGATGATTCAAGAGTATGATCCAAGAATTGAGTACACACCTAGCAAGGCCAATGTCATTGCAGATGCCTTGAGCAGAAAGGCGTATTGCAACAGTCTCCTTCTCAAACCGCTTCAGCCTGAACTTTGTGAATCATTCAGGAAGCTCAACCTCCAAGTAGTTCCTCAAGGCTTTCTTGCAAACCTTCAAGTTGCTCCTACCTTGGAAGATCATATCCGTGAGGCCCAACTCAGTGATGCTATGGTGCAGAAAGTGAAACATGGTATTGCTAAGGGTACTCCCAAATACAAGTGCTATCGCGTTGATGAGAAAGACACCTTGTTCTTTGAGGACAGAATTGTGGTTCCCAAGGGTGATCTTTGGAAGCTCATAATGAACGAAGCACATGACTCCCTCCTCTCGATTCATCCCGGAAGTTCTAAGATGTACCAAGACCTCAAGCAATCATATTGGTGGACTCGCATGAAAAGGGAGATTGCCCAATTCGTGAATGGATGTGATGTCTGCAGAAGAGTGAAGGCAAAGCATCAACATCCAGCGGGTCTCCTTCAACTTCTACCTATTCCCGAGTGGAAATTCGATCACATTGAAATGGATTTCGTCACTGGGTTTCCTAAGTCCAAGAAGGGAAATGATGCTATCTTTGTAGTGATTGGCAAGCTAAGTAAAGTAGCTCATTTTCTTCCCGTCAAAGAATCCATCAACACAGCTCAGCTGGCAGAGCGGTACACCTCCAGAATTGTTTCCTTGCATGGCATTCCTCAAGTCATCTCCTCAGACCGTGGAAGTTTGTTCACATCCAAGTTCTGGGACTCCTTTCAGTTAGCCATGGGCACAAAAATTCGCTTCAGCACTGCGTTTCACCCTCAGACTAGTGGTAAAGTCGAAAGAGTGAACCAGATCCTCGAAGACATGATGAGAGCTTGTGTCATCTCTTTCGGTATGAAATGGGAAGATTGTCTTCCCATTGCCGAATTCTCCTACAACAACAGCTTCCAAGCAAGTGCCGACAAAGCTCCTTTTGAAATCCTCTATGGCAGAAAGTGTCGTACCCCTCTCAACTGGTCCGAGACTGGTGAACGTCAACTTCTTGGAAATGATTTGATCTCAGAAGCCGAAGAAATGTGCAAAGTCATACGTGAGAATCTCAAAGCCGCGCAATCGCGTCAAAAGAGCTACTATGACGGCAAGCATCGTGACTTGGCTTTCGACATTGGAGACCATGTCTATCTTCGTGTTTCTCCTATGAAGGACACCCAGAGGTTCGGTATCAAAGGTAAGCTTGCTCCTAGATATGTGGGCCCTTTCAAGATTCTTGGCAAGAGAGGCGATCTAGCCTACCAACTCGAGCTTCCCTCCAACTTTGCAAATGTTCATGATGTGTTTCACGTGTCTCAACTCCGCAAGTGCTTCAAGACACCTGAACGCACCATTCCGTTCGAGGAGATTGATCTTCAACAAGACTTGTCTTATCATGAGCACCCTGTTGCTATTCTTAGGAAACTGAGCGCAAGACCCGCAACAAGTCCATCAAGTTCTTGAAAGTGAAGTGGTCACACCATACCGAACGAGAAGCTACGTGGGAACGAGAAGATCATCTTCATTCCGAGTATCCTTCCTTCTTTCAGTCCTAGATCTCGGGATGAGATCTTTTAATAGTGTAGGAGAGTTTGTAACACCCCATATGTGATACTTTCCTATAATGGCAATAAAGCAATTCTCATTTTCATCCTTGTCCTTATCCTTGGGGGTTCTTGTCTTTTGAGCTCATTTTATTTTTTCTTTGCATTGTTATTTTATTTTATTTTGCATCCATGCATTGCTTCATCATCATGGCATCTTAGTTTACTTCTTGTTGAGGTGTATGTGTGAGGCACCTTGTGATGTGTGTGAGTGTGGTGCCTAACCTTGCCCTTGCAACCTTGACCCCCTCCTTTGTTTTTTCCCCTCTTCCTTCCTCCTTCTCTTCCTTTATTTATTTATTTTTGCAAGTCACCTAGCCTAGTCAATTAATGTTCTTTCTTTTCCTAAAAACCTTGCACCATGTCTACACCCTCTCGGCCATATATCAGCCTTTTTGGAATTGATTTGGTTGGGTTAAAAAATGACAAGAGTTTGAACCATATTCAAACTCCTTTTATTTTTCTACCTCCAAAAATGCCCAAACTAATTTTATTAAATAGGGCATAAATCCAGGAGCATGGGGATATTTTCTTATCTCCTATCTCTTTTCCTTTGAGCATGTACTTTTCTTTTCATTTCTGCTTGAAGAAAAAGGGAAAAGAAAAGAAATTTGCAGCAACAGCAGTGGCTTGGGCCACCTCCTCCTCCTCCTCTCGACCCACCTCTTCTCTCCGCAGCATCCCCCTTGGCCTACTCTTCTCTCCCGCAGCGGCCCAGCCAGCGCCAGCAGCGTCACGCCGTTCACTTTTTCCCCCGTGGTCCCACGCGTTAGCCTCACACCCCGTGTCGCTGTCTTCCTCCGTCAGGCTGCTGTTGAGGCAGAGCACGAGCTCGCCATCGTGCCGTGATCACGGACGTCGATGCCTCACGATCGGTTCCTCCTTTTAAACCCGAACCTCCACAGCCCCAGGCCTCCTCCTCCTCCCTCTTTCCCTCACGCCGCCGCCCAGGTAAGCGCCCACGCGCACCCGCACCGCCATGGCCGGCTTGATCCCAAGCTCGTCTCCGGCATAGAGTCGTCGCCGTCCTCCTCGCAGTCATCCACGCGCAACCGCACGCCTCCCGGAGCCGTTCTGGAGCGGATCTAGGCCTCAGGCCGACGAACCCGACGCCCGCGCCGACTGCTTCCCCTCTGTCGTCGACGAACAATGCCTACGCCAAAATTCAGATCTCGCCGTCCTCCTCTCCGGCACGTCTCCGTCGGCTCCTTCCTGTTCTAGGGTAAGGAGGTACTCCCTGCTCCTCCCAGCCTCTTTTGCATCGCCGTTAGCCCTCTGTGCTCATCACCGTAGCCTTGCCGTCGCTGTGCTCTCGGTGCCCCCCATCTTTCTGAACTTGTAGGTGTCGCGCGCTTCAGTTAGTCACGTAGGCTTGCGCTTCGCCACTCTGGACCCGCAACAAGTCACAGCAGCTTCGCCGCACGATCCCGCACGCCCGCCGCTCGTCGCTGACCTTGCCTAGGCCCTTGCTGTCGCGTAGAGCTCCGCCGCTGCCGATCTCACGAGAGCTCATCGCCGTCGTTGTAGCGCATGCTAGGTGCCGCAAGTGCTTCGAGTGGATGCGGCGTTCCCCCAGGAACTGCCCGCACTCCTCCGCCATCCCTTAAGGTCGCCGGAGCAGCTCCGACGAGCAGCTCTGACGAGCCCCTGCTTTCACCAGCCGCTAGCCTCTGCAGTTATTTCTTCAGGCACCGCACATGTGTTCTGTCGAGAACACTTAACTAGCCCAGTGGTCTGGTTCTTCGTCGGCTAATAGGGAGACGCAGGTTCGACTCCGTCCGGGGGCAGTGGAATTTAGCCCCCCTTTTTGTTTTCGCGGGAGGCTGACAGGCAGGCCCCACCTGCCAGCCACTCAGCTCCCTTCCACCCACACGCGCACCCGCTGGTGCCACCTCAGCGCAGCTGGGTGCACTCGTCAGCATCTCTGGCTAGTGTAGGCCTGGGTCAGTTTGACCTCTGCGCCTGTTTTTCTTTTCTGTTTTTGTTTTTCTTTTTGTTTTTCGGCATTTTCTTTGTTTAATTAATATATGTTGATATATTCTTCTGATGGAAATAAGTTGTATATGAAAAATGCTTAGTTTTTCATGTAGATTATGAATATGCTATTTGTTGCCATGTTTAAAAACATTTAAAATGCTGTTTGAATTATTCTTCTTTTAAATATGCTTAATCTTGGAAAAATCATAACTAAATATCTACAACTCTGATTTTAACAAGCTTTATATGCATTTGGGGTGGAAAAAAGTGTAGAATATTGTGGTGCTGTTGTTTTGCATGTTTAACAACTTTATAACAGAAATTTTTCAGATCTATCCCAAATGCATTTAATTAATTATGTGAGTTTCTGGAAAATGTTGTTTATTATTTCCAGCCCATTTAATTGTGCTCGCATGTTGTTGTAATCTTAGTTGCACCCTTGACATGTTAACCAACCCCTTTAAACTTGTTGGGTTCTTGTTTGAATAAGCTACATAAACTTGGTAGTTTTGTTCTTTTGCTTATTTCTTTCATGTGTGTGATCTTGTTGGCTATGTTGTTATTGCACTCTTGTGTCCCTAGGCCATGCATCATATCTATTCATGTCCAAGTGCATCATGTTCATGCATCATGTGTTTAAGCATTGCATTATGATTGATTGTGTTCCGGTGTTGCATTGTTGTGTTTGGTTAGAGCCCGGTGACGATTCGGAGTACGAGGTTCCTACCGAGGCTGAGTTTGAGGAGCAAGGTTACGATCCCTTTGTGGAATCAACAGGCAAGATGACCATACCCAGATATCACTACTATCTTTGCCTATGCTAGATGTCTCACTCTTTAGATATTGCCTCGATGCCTATGTCTTTTTGTCAGCCCTCCTATTGTTGCCATGAAACTCTTAACCACCCTCTTAGCAAATCGTTGTTTGGCTAAGTATGCATCGCTCAGCCCCTCTTATAGCGTTGTTAGTTGCAGGTGAAGATTCGAAGATTCTTGCTTCGTGATGAAGTTGTTGTGGGGATATCACAATATATAAACCGTTAAACTAAATCATCTATATATTGGTAATGGCTGGAAGGCTAAGCGTCTTGCTTGGTGTTTTGTTCCACTCATGCCACCCTAGGAACCGTTAAACCGGTGTTATGTTCCTTGATTTTGCGTCCCTAACACGGTTGGGGTTTATGGGCCCCCTCGGTAACTCGCTTAGCGTTAAAGCTTTTCCAGCAAGGCCCAACATTGGTTTTACATTTGCCTAATAAGTAAAACTTGCATAGGGCATTGCAAACCCGAGGACTTAATTAACAACCCGGGCCAGTGCTCCTCATGAGTGTTGGTCCAAACTAGGGGTTCTGTGGGGCCACCCTGGGGAAACCCGAGGTATCAGGTATAACCTGTAGAATCGCCCATCTGGTCGTGGCCTGAGACGAGATACGCGCGGCTACTATCAGGGTGTCGGCACGCCGGGAGGTCTTGCTGGATTAGTTTTACATTTGTCGGAATATTTTGAGCACAGGATTCCGAGAACACTCGGGTCTTCCCACCTTGGAGTTGCGACTCCGTAGATCATGAGCTTGTGATGGGGTAAGTTGGGACACCCTTGCAGGGTTTGATCTTTCGAAAGCCGTGCCCGCGGTTATGTGGCAGATGGGAATTTGTTAATATCCGATTGTAGATAACTTGACACTATGTTCTTGAACACACTACCTGTGTGAGTAACCGTGATGGTCTCCTTCCGAAGGGGTTCGGGAAGTGAACACGATGGGGTTATTTTTGATCGTGAGTAGTTAGGATCACTTCGTGATCAACTTGGCGATCTTTGGCACTTGTTCTCTTCTCGCTCTAAACTTTTCCACACCTAAGGCTTCGATAGTCTTGTTACCCAGGAACGGGATTGCTGAGTCCTCTGTGGCTCACAGATTCAACCACTGTTCAAGAAATCTTCCGACTCAGCGATTTATCGTCCGATTTATCGCTACTTTTGGGGTGACCGATAAGATTATGCCTTATCTTCATCATTTATCATTTGGGCCGATTTATCGCTATGACAAGCGATTTATCAGGAATCTACCGATAAATCGTGCCTATTCGTAGCACTATGTTTGCAAGAACTATGTTTATTTGTGTTTTGTGGACCTTGTTACGCAATTTGTAATGTTTTTCTATTATGTTTGTCATTATATCATGATTCAAAGGCTAGGATTCAAGGTAACACTTCTGTCCAATATTGTTTTGGTGTTTAATATAGCATATTTTTAGTGTTGGGAACCTGGAATTTGAAAAAATGGCCGATTAATAGTTGACAGATAAAATCGATTAATCGGCCGATTTCTGATTAATCTCTAATCCCCAGCTGATCGAGACGATAACGATAAGCGATATCCTCAACATTGGATTCAACACAACACCAGATGCAGGTATCGTTGAGAACTACACAGGTGGTGGTTCAGAGATGCTCTGGGACTTCGATGAAGAGCGTGGACGTTACTATGTGTCTTATCCCGATGATCAGTAGTGGCTCTTACTAGGATGATCCGGACCTTGTGATGTTTTGTGGTATCTTTTCGTTTGGTTTTCGTCCGTAGTCGGACTCTGATGTTATTCGGATGATGTATGTTAATGTATTTCATTGTGTGACGTGGCGAGTGTAAGCCAACTACTATTTTACACTTTCATCCCTGCTTTTACATGAGTTGTGCAAAGATACCATACTTGAGATCATTCTAGTAGGCGATTATGCCTTTAAGTCATGCCTCGACACGTGAGAGACTTAGTCGCATACTGGGCATTACAAGTCCACCATCCTAAAGAGTAGAAAATGGAGAGGAGTCAGAAATGAGTAGAGAAGAATGACCTATGTCTTATCTTAGTGGTCATGTCGTACATTCAGCGTGTGCTCTGATACCATCTTGTAGCGACCACGATCCGAATTTACCGAAGTCTATGTGTTCTGTGTTCTGGGTCATCCCTGGATTGGTAATGATGATACACACAGTACTTAAAGGATTTATAACAGAGTGGCAATCACACACTTATTACATCGAATGTGTCAAAAGAGAACTTATTACAAAAATATATGGCATAAGGCCATCTAACACGATAACAGCGGAAGGCTTGGAAGATAAAGTGAGTCCATCAACTCCAACGGCATAGCTGAGTGCATGACAAACAACCTAGCGCACTTTATTCTTCTTCTGAAAAGTCTGCAATATGATATGTTGCAGCCCGAAACGGGTCAACACATGGAATATGCTGGCAAGATAACATGGTAGATCAAGTAACATAACAAAGGCTAACACTACATGCATATATGGCTGGTGGAGGCTCTAAGGTTAAATTTTTTGCATAAAGCCAATTTTTCCCTACAACAAAGGAATGAATTTTAATTTAACTATCATGGTAATTGAAACATCATAGAGAAGGTTCCTCCAACTCAATCCCAATTAAAGCCATCTTTACTAACCCAATAAAATTAGTTTAAGAGTGATGAGATCAATCCAATAATTCAAGTACCAGATACCCAGGGACACGGCTAATCATGATTAGTTTGTACACTCTGCAGAGGTTTGCGCACTTTTCCCCACAAGACTCGATCTCCTCCGTTAGATTTCTCGCACTGCATGGTGTTTGAGAAACGAATGACCGAGACACAGTCTTTCAGAAGCATTTACTCTTTACCCCGGGTGGACCCGTACACCTACTTTCCCCTACATCTGCTAGTCCACCACTGAAAGAGCGCACACAACATACTCAACTATGCCAGAGCCCATAATGGCATTGTGGCTGCACACGAAAGTTCCTAGCATGAATAGTCTTATGATCCCTTTGAGCCTGGGTGGCATTCCATAGGATAATCACACGGTTCCTCCGAGATTTCCTAGGACAACACTGGATTCTCCAGGTGCCCTGCAACGAATCCACCCAGATATGTATTAAAGAAGACACCTTAAGTTGAACCACTAATTAACAGTCTCACATATGTCATGGATACTCTCAAACCCAATCCACGTCTACGAGCATGGCAACCTAAGCATAACGTAGAAGTAACTCCTAGGGGTTTGGTAATAAAGCAGGTAATAGGTTCTACATCAATCTACTTCCCAGACCCACATGCTAAGAGATCCTACTCATGCAATGTGTGAGGGTTGAACTAATGCATTCAAACTGGGTAATAAAGGGTATGATCAAAGTGTTACTTGCCTTGCTGACGATTCGCAAAACCTAGGGACCCGTAGTAGCACGGTTCGCACTCCAGGAATTCTATCGCAAGCAAACAACAACATACATAAGCAACCAAGCAAAGATGCACGGGGTAAATCTCAAATAAGAAGATCTAACCAGAAAGTTCAACTCAAGAACTCATGTTTGCAAAAAGAATCAAATCCAACGGAGCAACGAAACTCAAACTACGAAAGAAACAAATCCGTTTACTAGATTGAACTAAGGTCAAAATTTTACAGTACCAAAACCTTGTTCAAGTTGGTTAAACGGAAAGAGGGCTTCGAGACGAAGATCTAGGCTCTTGTTTCGCCTGATTTCGACTAACGAGTGGAAAGTTAAACTAAAACGAAGATCAGGGCAGAAATCACGATCGAAAATAATCGTGGAAAAACCCTGAAAAACTAACGAGTGGAAAGGCGGCGGCTCCGGCGGTGGCATGTGGCGGCGGCGCGACAGGCGACGATAGCTGGCGGCGACGACAGCAGGCGGCGGTGGCAGCAGCGGGCGGCGGCGCGGGCTGCGGCGGCGGTGGTGCGCGGCTGCGGCAGCGGGGTATGGTGGAGGCAACGGGGAGGCGGCGTATTTAAGGCGGCGGCGCGGCGCTGGGCCGGCTGGGCTTCGGCTCGGTCGGTCCGGACTTTTTTTTAAATGGATCTCGCCAGAAAATCCTAGAAAAAAAAAATAAATAAAAATCTAAAATGCCAAAACAAATTTTCACCGTCTAAATAAAATATTTAGAACATAATGAACATTTTCTTGGCCCTAAAATGCAAATTTTAAAATATGCACTTTTTTCTAATTCAAATAAGATAGCACAGAAACCAACAAAATAAAATATTTGATTTTAATATTTTTCTTCCTATATTTAATTTAGTTTGGAGAAGTCATATTATCTCCTCTCATATATTTTAATATGAAATATTTTTGGAGAGAAAAACAATTAAAACCAAAATGATCCTTGTTCCGATATTTGAGAAAATTCAAATACAAAAACAGTGAAATCCCCAACTCTCTCCGTGGGTCCTTGAGTTGCTTAGAATTTCGAGGATCGCAACACCCAAATGCAAATAAAATATGGTATGCAAGATGACCTGTGTATAACATTCCAAACTGAAAATTTGGGATGTTACACCTCAAGTCGGCCCCGCAGGCTGCCCAGTTTGGACCAACACTCATGAGGAGCACTGGCCCAGGGGTTGATTAAGAACTCATGTTAATTACTCCCTATGCAAGTTTTTAGCTGTTAGGCAAATGTAATACCAAAGTTGGGTCTTGCTGCACAAGCTTTAAGTAGTGCGAATTATCGAGGGGGGCCCATAAGCCCCAACCGTGTTAGGAACGCAATATCAAGGAACATAACACCGGTTTATTGGGTCCTAAGGTGGCATCAGTGGAACAAAACACCAAGCAGAAGGCCAAGCCTTCCACCCATTACCAATATATATGTGAATTAATTTAATTAAGATATATATTATGTTATCCCAATAAAGATGTCCAAACATGGAGCAATCTTCCAACTTCAACTACAACTAACAACGCTATAAGAGGGGCTGAGCAAAAGTGTACTTAGCCAATCAACGGTTTGCTAGGAAGGCGGTTAGAGTGTTTCATGGTAACATAGGAGGCTGAAAAGACAAGAATAGGCATCGAGGCATAACTATAGAGCGAGACAACTAGCAAAGCAAAGATAGAGGTGATATCAGGGAACGGTCATCTTGCCTGTTATCCCGCAAAGAAGAAGAACGAGTCCATGAAGTAGTCGAACAAATCCTCACAACTCCGGAACGAAACCGAAGCTAACGAGAGAAGCATACTGGAAAGAAGCAAATAACACGGTAAACACAGAAGCATGGCATATGATGCACAACCAAGTATGATGCATGTCTGGTTTAATTATGCATGGCATGGCAAAGTGCACAAATAACACTACAATTTAAGTGCACATTCAATTTATTTAGTTGACTCTCATTTAGGTAGACATCAATATTAAATGTTGGTTAACATGGCAAGAGGTGGAACATAAGTAAACTAACTATTTAAGCAATTTAAATGAGGCTGGAAATAACAACAACAATTCCGAAAACTCCCCATGTGCATGTTTAGCAATTTTAAGCAAACAACAATTTTAACTATTTAAATGTTGTATTCATGATGAGAATGACATTTGCAAGTTTTTATGCAATTTTAGTTAAAAGTTGACATGAGCATATTATGAAGCATTTGTCATTGTGGTGGAAAGGAAGGGGTGCCACGGCGACGAATCCGAAAATGATGCAATGTCAACATATCGGTTTCGGTAACTCGTCGAGAGATCGGTGCAAAAAAAAGGAGCGAGAGCGTGTCATGCAAAGACGCTGGGGTGCTCCCGGTTGCCGGGTTCCCACGGGTCGGCGTCATGGCAAACGAGGAGGAACGTGCAAGAACAACTCAGACACGGTGCAACACACGGACATCACATACAACTCAAGCATTCGTTCACGGGCGTCGTCTCGGCGGTTTACCTTCGAAGTGTGCATTTCGGGGTGGTTCAAATGTGTCGAGGGAAGTAGTGGTACTATCGGTCCTGGACGGCGATAGTGGTACACGTTTCGTAGATGTTCGGGGTCACGACGAGGAACTTGACGTCCACGGAGTCGACGGTAATGGAACTTGGTGTTTTTGCAACCCGGGTCTTCGGCGATGGTAGTTGTACATGGGGCGTCGGGGTACATGTTTTTTAGGTGTTCATGTCGTCGTACTCGAACCGGTACTTGGTGAGGGATGGTCATAGTGGTACTTGGCGCGTCACCGTGTAGTCTAACTTGAGGGTTGTCAACGTCGTAGTACTTGCAGGCCTTGGCGATTCCATGAAGTCGTGCACGGGAGGTGGTGGTCTTGGCGTCCAACAGCAGCAACAAGCGACGGGTGGTCTCGGCCGTGGTCGTCAGATGGTGTCGGATCGAGGCGGCGACGACTCTCATGAGGTGGTCGGGGTACACAGGAGGTCAGCGCAGGTGCATCCCGCTCAACAAAGAAGAGCACACCCCTGCATATGGAGGCGCTGGCCATGGCTCCGGTGGAGCTTCTCGCTGGCGGCGGCCGGAAACAGAGGCAGGGCCTCAGCGCAGGCTTCAGTCGGGACACAGGGGAGGCCGATGCAGACGAGGGAAGCAGTGGATCGGCGAGGAGGTCCTAGCGAACGCCGAAGGTCGGAAACGGGCTCGCGGGGCGGAACTGACCCACTGGACTCCGATGGTGGTGAGGGACGGCGGTGCGCTGGTGACAAGGGCCTCGAGGAGGAGGTCTTGGCGGCGGCGGCGGTGGGCTCCTGGCCGGCCGGTGGTGTGGAGGCGTCGAGGAGATCGGGTGCTGGGCGGAGCAGGAGCGGTCGAGGCCAGGGCAACGCGGGGACAGGCACGGAGGAGAGCCAATGGGGATCTGGCATGGCCTGCTTCTCTGGCGAGGGCGGCGATGGAGGTCGGGCGAGAGGAGGAAGGGGATCGAGCGGGTCGGGCGCGGGGGAGAGAGCGCTCGAGGAAGAGCGAGAGGAGGGAGAGGGGATCAGGAGTGAGCGAGGGTGGCGGCAAAGGGAACGAGCGAGCGAGAAGAAGGGGCTGGCTGCGGGAGCGAGAGCGGGCTAGGGTTAGGTTAGCTGGGCCAGGAGGCCTTGGGCCAGACTGAGAGGAGGTCGCGGGAGAAGATGGGCTAGGGAGGCCAATGGCTGGGCCTAGGCTGTTGGGCTTCTCTCTCCCTCTCAAATAAATAAATAAATAACAAAACAGAAAAGAGAAGGAAAAGAAGGAGATTGTAGTGGTGGAATCTAGGCATGCAGATAATTTTCCCGGACTCGTGAAAATGTGCATGGTCCACGAAAAATAGGAGAAGCATGATTGAAAGATGTAATTCAAACTCATTTGAATTTAATTCAAATGGGTTCAACTAGGACTTGGTTTTTGAAGTGTCCAAAAATGTTTGGATTTTTGGAGGAACCTCGGCAAATGGGAAGAGAATTGTTGGCAAGGGTTTGAAGTCAAACTTGAAGTAGAGAAGTCATTGGAATTTTGCAAGTGTGTTTTGGTGATTCCAAAGCAATGGAATATTTTTATAATAGCTCCCTACTATCGGGAGGATATGTTATAAGGAGAAGTCACCAGTGAATTCCCTCGATTTAAATGGACCGAAGATCCAAACAATTTATTTAGTTGAGTTGCAAAAGATTTATGACATGATGGCATGATGATATGATGCAAGCACAAATAAAATGAAGCAAGCAAAATTAAACAAAGGGCGAAACCCGGAATAGCTGGAAGTCTTCTGGAGCGTCGGTCTTGGGGTGTCACAACTCTCCCACACTAATAGAGGATCTTGACCCGAGATCCTAAGGATGGCTCCGGATAAGACGGAAAAGGAAGAGGTAAAACAATGTTGCTTCTTTGACAAACGAGTGAAACCACAAACTTGAGAGGTTGACCAAATTGAAATAAGAATACAACGAAGATGAACGAAGATGAAAACACTCCGTTAGAAAAGAGGTACAAGGTATGTTACGAGAACCTTGTACGTTGAAAGGCATGAAACACGAGCTCACGGATCATGGAAGAATTTAAACCACTCCGGTTGAATAAAACTAGAGAAGGAATAAGAACGAAAGAATTTGGACAGCATTCCGACTGTGAATGGAAGGAACTGAACATGAACTTGAGGAGATGGGATGATACTTGATGAAATCAACAACACACTTCCTCCAGAACTATTGAAAGAATGGCGCAAGGGGTAAGAAAGATTTTAGACAGTGCTCCAGTTAGAAGAGAGTTAAAACATGAAAATATGACAAATTTAATGCAGGACACGACATTCCTGTTAAATGGACTAGAAAGGAAAAGAACATGATCTTGATAAACGAGATGACGGGACGAAGAGAGCAACATCACAAGCCTCCGAAATGAAAGAATTTAATAGAATTGTTCACCACAACGATAAACTTGGAAGGGTAACCTTACGAAGAACGGTTGAACAGAGTTGTTGAAGAATCAACAATCAAATGACATACTCCTCGTGGACATATGAAACATCTCTAAACTAGAGGTGAAATTCCTCCACTAACGAGAAACAATTGTTTGGATTGAGATCAACAAGGAGACAAAAAACTTATTTCATCGGGAGGATAAATGAAGAACTTGGGTCATTTATAAGCACCACATATAGCAACAATGTTTAGGGAAAGCTTTTAGGTGAAATACAACCCAAGATTACTCCAAAAAATAAAATGGGGGGTTGAAAGGATCTCATGAAGAAATAAGGATGATGGGTTTAAATATTTCATTCTTGATAACTTGTGAATAATGAAACATGAAGGAAATTGTCAAGAATGACATAACTCCACCTCAAAGATAGGGGAGCAAATATTTGCACTTCTAAGTGCAAAGAGAAGAATACTTGAGCTCCTCTAAGAAGAATCTTGAAGAACACTTCGAGGATGAATTAAATCATGATGAACCACCATGAAGAACTCTGGTAACATAAGGATGAGAAGTGAAGAATGAAAAGAATAAGATTGAAGCCTTGCAATGATTTAGATGGAGCTTCACAATGAGAAAATTGAGTGAGCTTAGAACACCGGGAGACAAGACGAACAACTTGAAACCAAGAATTTATTCCTCATGAACAAACTCTGAAGGAAGGGATTAATCACTTGGACAAAACAAGAAACAGAATTATGTTATGTGTATCCTCCACCAATTAAATTGAAGAGAAGCAAAGAATTTGCATACTACTATTCTAGTTGGAAAAAAAATTAATAGAGATATAGCATTTCTACGAACCACCGATAGGATTTGGAAAGAACGAATGAAATCATATGATAATAAAGGAAGAAGAATCTTGAAGGAACCACCATAAAAATTGGAACCGAGTGATGATAGAGAACAAACCATCGGGAAGAATTAGAAAATGAACGAAGATACATGAGGCAATCTTAGGTAAAAAGAGCGAATGGATCACGAGCAGAGTAAAGAATACTTGAATGATGCACCGGAAGAATATGGAGACGAACGAAGAGGCATCAGTTAAGAACAGTTGGAGGACGAAGTTGAAAACTGAGAACGAAGAAATCTTCTGAAATGATGGCCTTCAGAGGATCACAATGGGAAGAATTCATGAAATGTTTCGGATGATATGAAAAGATTCCTCGTGATCGAATCAACTATGAGGATGTCATGAAGCTAGAACCACGAATCTTCAAGAGAATGGGCCAAGATTTAAGAGAAACTCTTCTCCGGTCTTCAAATGTTGAGAAGAACGACGGGAAATACCATGAAGAATTTGATATACTCCGAAAGAATGTAAATATAAAGTTGAAGCAACTCTGAATGAAAGCTATCTTAGAGAAGGCATATGACTGATGGAATCCATACTTACGTCACACTTTGAAAAGAATTTCATAATAACTCAAGAAAAGGAAATAAGATGTCACAGCCCTAGAATTCTGCTTTGTAACTAGTTGCATTAGTGAGTGGCACCCATGCATCATGTTTAATTCCTAAATTAAATTTGAAGTGGGGAAAGTGGAAAGCCTCAGAGATCTTTTCTAAAAATGACCCAAATAAAAATTGTTCCCAATAGTTCCAAGAAAATGTTCATGATGCTCTCTGAAAATATTGGTTAGAGATAAAAATCAAACCAATATTATTAGGAGCTCATAAGTATTTATTTTGGGCATTTGGAATTAGCAATAGTTATTTGCATTGGATATATATATATTATATATTTTATATATGTCCAGAATTCTGATTCTTTATTTTGAGGGGCTTGGATTAATTCCTAGGTCCCTGCAAAATAATATTGTCAGAAGAAAATAATTGATTTAGTTTAGAAACTAAATCAAAACATAATTGCAGAAAATAGAAAACAGAAACTAAATAAAAAGAGAAAGAGAGTCACTTACCTGGGCCACTCACCTGCTGCCTGTCCAGTCCAGCGCGGCCCAGGAGCTGGCCCAGCCCACCACCACATCCCTCCCTGTCGTCTTCCTCCTTGCCAGGAGGACGAGCGCGTGCCCGGCGCCCGCGGCCACACGCCACGGCCACCTCCTGCTTCCGCCGCTGCCCGGCGCGCCTGGTTTCCTCTGGACGACGCCACGCACCCCCCTGGACCCTCTCACTCCCCCTCAGTCTCTTCCCCCCTCTCCTGGCGCTCTCCCTTGCGAGCGCCCGAACGCCACCGTCGCCGCCGTTCCCCATAGCCATGGCCACCGTCCACCTCTCGCCTCGCCGGAATGCCCAGTAGCTCCGCCTCGTTCCTCTCCTTCTCCTCGCCGAGCTGCCCGACGTCAGAAGCCCCTGGAGCGCCGTCGTCGACCTCGTCTTCAACCTGCAGCCGTGGAGATCACCGGCGACCGTGCGCCTGCTCCGACGCGTCCCCGAGCTCGCTGACGACGCCATCGAGATCGCCGTGATCTCCTCTTCCTTTCCCCCCTTCTCTCGTGCTCGCGCCTGTCCCCTAGCTCCGTTTCCTCCCGCGGCCGAGAGCTTCTCGCCGCCGGCCATGGTGTAGCCGTGGCCACAGCCGCACGAGCTCACAACGGAGCGCGTCATCGTGCTCTGGAAGCCCCCAGGAGCCTAACGCACCCACTCCCTCGCCTTCTCATGCACCGTAGCACCTAAACCGTCGGTGCCCGAACTCCGGCCGCCGCCGGGCTCGACGCCGGCGACGATTCCGGCCACCCCAGCTGCTGCCGCCTAGTGCGTTGGATTCGCAAGAGCCTGCGCATCCTGTAGGTGCCCTCCGCCGCTCGAATGGTCGTCGGAGGCGGTTTTCCGACGCCCTCCGCCGCGTTCGGCCTCGCCGGCGGCTAACCGCCGATGGGGTTAACCCGAGCCCACCGGGTTTGACTCCCCCTGTGTCAATGACATGTGGGGCCAGCCCTGACTAATTTTAGTTTAGGGTTTTAATTAAGTTTTAATTGCTGACATTAATCTAATTAGACACTGACATGTGGGCCCCGTGTCTGTTTAGTTTAGTTTTAAACTTTTAGTTAAGTGCTGAGAGACTGACCAGTGGGACCCACTGGTCAGGTTTGACCTGGACCAGCCCTGTTGACTGCTGACGCCAGAGTGACATCATGCTGATGCAGTATTTGTTTTCTGGGATTTTAAATAAATCAGAAATGATTTATTTATTTCAGAAAATAGCCAAAACTTCTAAAAATCATATAAAATCAACCGTAGCTCAGATGAAAATAATTTATATATGAAAATTGATCATAAAAATCCAAGGAATTTGTTTATGGCATTTTCATGCATGTTAGAACAACTTATGGCTGCTGTTTAGGACAATTTGAATAAATGGCATTTGATTAATCACATATGGAGTTTGAATTTGAACCTTTGGTTCAAACCAACTTCATTTAATTGTGTTGCTAGTTGCATTAGCTCAACAAACATCATATTGCCATGTCACATCCATGCATCATATTGTTGCATTGCATTGATTGTGTTCTTTCTCTGTTTGTCGGTTTTGTCCCCTCTCAATAGACGATGTTCCGACGATGAGTTCGATGACACCGATGAAGAGCTATTACTATCTTCAGAAGTGACAGGCAATCAAACCCCCATTGAGCATCCCGAAACAATCCCACTCTCTCGCTCCTGCTCTCTTTTACTGCACTAGGACAACAACGATTGAACTGCTTTTGCTGCGGTAGTTGAACCCCTTTCCTCTGCATGACCTGTCATTGCCACAGTAAATAGTTGAAACCCACTAGCATGAGTAGGAGTTGTTTGAGCCATGGTGTGCCTACTCATTCATGCTTTCTGGTTATGCCTGCTGTTGCTTAGAGTCGTGTCAGGTCTGATTCATCGGGGATGAATTGGAATGTGGTGAACATGTCCTACTGTGTGTGAGCTAAGTGTGTGAACACGTTTTGGTAAAGGTAGCGGTGAGAGGCCATGTAGGAGTACATGGTGGGTTGTCTCACTGGAACCGTCCTTAAGAACTGAGTTATGTGTAAGTTGTCCAATGACATAGCTACTACCACACATTGGAATGCTTAAGGGCCCCTCTCGACTTATTAATCAACTAGATCTCTGTCCAGGAGTTGCAACTAGTTTCTGGCGTTTGTAGGTAGTGTTAGTAGTCTACCAAGTGGCACACGGTACATGTGGGCTTGGGGCAGACTAGGCACCGTGGCACGGTGTACCAAGCGTAGATCCATCTGTCGAGGTGGGCTTGGGAACCCTGCGCACATCTTTTGGGGCCGTGAGCGACACCCCGGCCAGATCTCCCCACGGATGGAACCCGAATAGGCGATAAACCTGGACGAGAGACTTGTGTGGTTAGTCAGGTCATGGCCGACACCCTCGCCAGGCTTCCGCTTGAAGGTTGCCGAGATACACGACGTGTACATGGCGGTAAGTGGCGAGAGCGTGTGTGAAGAAGTACATGATGGGCCTCGAACCCCTCGTTGGTTACCCCAAGTGGAAGGTGTAAGATGCAGTATGTAGAAGTGTTTTTCCTTAGCAAAGATACCAAGGATCGAATCCCCAGAGACTCCTAGGTTCAACAAGTAGGTGTCAACAGCTAACGACGCGTATTAGCAATCAACGTGGACCTGCACACAGATACAAATAACTTTGCTCCCAACGAGTACAGAGAGGTTGTCAATCCCTCCGGCCTTGTAGTTCACAATGGGTTAAAAGCAAATGATAGTAGTGATAGATAGTGTTTTGCAATAGTAAATAAAAGCGAAAAAGTAAATAGTGGATGTGATCAATGATGGTAATATGGACCGGAGTCTCATGATGTTCACTAGTGATGTCTCTCTCCCAAAAGACGATAAAACAGCTATGTGAGGTAAACAAATTACAGCTGGGCAATTAACAGGACCACGAACGCAAACCAATGCTGAATACATTGCAAGAAAGGTTGAGGTTCAAAGCATGGGCGGTACACCAAAGTAAGTAGACCGAAATCCATCAATATCTACTACTAATCATCCACCTTGAGATATCTATCCAGAACATCTCGCTGGTATTAAGTTGCGAGTCCCACCCATAGTGTAAACTCAATGCAACAGACAACTGCATTAAAAGAACTTTGCGTAAAGTAAACAATCCTTGCACCCGCGGGCACAAGCACCATTGTTTTCCCCCTTGTGGCAACAACACATCCCCTAGACACATGTTTCTGTCACTCAAGCTAGTCATCGAGGGGCATGAACCCACAATCGAGCATAACGTTCCCTCTTGGAGTCACTACGTATTACTTGGCCAAAGCAATAAATAACAACGGAGAACATGCAAGAATTACTTATGAACATAAATATAAAAGAGGTAGATCAAATATATTACTCAAGATCAATCTGAACATAATCTCACAATCCATCGGATCCCAGCAAACTCAACATAGCAACAGCATAAGGATTACATAGGTACCTCGATCATGTAGGGCAGCTCACGAGGACTAATTAGTGAAGCACAAGAACGGGAGGAGAACATCACATAGCTACTAGTCATGGACTCATGGTCCAAGGGAGACTTCTCACGAGTCATCCGGGAGGCGTCCATGGTGGTGGGAAAGCTCCCGGTGGTGATCCTCCCCTCCGGCAGGGTGCCGGGAAGAGTTCTCCTGGTGCTCCCGATCTTGGAAGCGGCGGCGGCGGCGGAACAGAGATGGGATTGCGAAAAGAGTTTCAGTTCTAAGGGTTTCGGAGGACGCTTTAAATATATGCCAAAGGGGAGCATCGGGGAAGCTTCGGGGGGCCCAGGCGCCCCCCCCCCCCGGCGCGGCCCAGGGGGGCGCCGCCAGGGCGCCTGGAGCCCTGGTGCCCCCCCCCGGCTGCCCTTCGGACGCACGGTAGTTCCCGAAACGCTGATTTTTTATATAATTTTTCTGGATTTTTCCTGGCAGTTCTCGTAACGTGGAAACCTGAAATACAAAAACAGCCGAAAACAGAAACTGGCACTGGGGTGCACTGGATTAGTAAGTTAGTCCAAATATGATCAAAAGTGTATGGAAGTGTATGAATATGATAGAAATATCACCCAAAAGTGGCATGGAGCAAGCAGAAATTATAGATATGTTTTGGACGTATCAACATCCCAAGCTTAATTCCTGCTCGTCCTCGAGTAGGTAAATGATAACAAGAATAATTTCTGTGGTGACATGCTATTAACCATATAGGACTTATTCATAGTCATATGACAAAAGCTTACTGAGACAATGATTCTATAGTAATTAAGTTGCCTCATGAGAAAATCACAAATGACTGAAAGTTTTACAACATGAAATTGAAGCATCAAAAAGATTTGCAATGAACATGATGTGCAAATATGATAAAGTGATATCTAGCTTGCCCCCTTTAGTGAAGCAAAACATAAATGCAGGGGCACCTTCAAGGTTTAAGTGATGACTAGATACAATGATTTCAAAGTAAACGATATCACAATCATGCAAAAGACAATGCTACTTTGGGACAATGCACATTACACTCAGAATGACAATCATGCTCTCAGTAGTTGGTGCTTGAAGAAATGGTTATGTGCTAGAGCTTTTTATTTTGAAAACATGGAAGCAATTTTGTCAACGGTAGTAGTACTTCATATGTGTCATGTATAAAACATCCTATAAGTTGCAAGCCTCATGCATCGAATGCCAATAATGCTCGCACCTTGTCCTAATTAGCTTGGATTTCCATGGGTTATCATTGCATTACATATGTTTCAACCAAGTGTCACAAAGGGGTACCTCTATGCCACCTGTACAAAGGTCCAAGGAGATAAATCGCATTTGATTTCTCGTTTTTGATAGATCTCAACTTGGGGACATCCATACCGGGACAACATAGAAAATAGATGATGGACTCCTCTTTAATGCATAAGCGTATTCTCATAAGAGATTGAGGATTAATGTCCAAGCTAAAACTTCCACCATGATGCATGGATTTGGTTGGCGGCCCAATGTTCTTCTCTAACAATATGCATATTCATTCAACCCACGGCAAATCACCCTTACTTCGGACAAGACGAACATGCATAGCAACTCACATGATATTCAACAAAAGTGTGACAGTTGATGGCGTCTCCAGAAACATGGTTACCGCTCAGCAAGCAACTTATAAGAAATAAGATACATAGGCAACATATTCTTTACCACAATAGTTTTTAAGCTACTTTCCCATGAGCTATGTATTGCAAAGTTATTTTGCTTAGTACAGGTGGAGGTTAGCAAAAGACTGGAAGCGACCAACTAAGAGAGCAATGACGGTCATAATCATGCAGAGCGACAAAGCAATATTGAATCAGGCATGGTAGTTATATCGCTACTCAGAAATAAAAGATCATCAAGGCTTGACAGACTTTCTTTACAGTCTTAAATATGCATGAGCATACGCCAAGTCAATCAAAATAAATTCTCGAAGGAAGATATTACTAGACCATACCACATCATTGGCAAACAAATCAAGTTGGTATTCCAATAACACATTGGGAATCCCCCAGCTATTTGAGACTAACCATAAGAAACCTGAACTACTAAGTGCCATTATGTACGTAGCATATTTATCATAGACATATTAACCAATGCAATGGAAGCAAACTCTCTTAATAAGGTGAGCATGATAATTAAAGAGAGTTCAAGCAACCAACTAAACAAAAGCTCTTTGAAAAGATAAGCATGAATACTAAGAGCAGAGCATGATAGTAGCTATTAAAAGACAAAGAACACACACAGCAAAGATAGACATGAAAATTCTATGTTATGTTCTAGGTAGAAGTGGAGCATGCTTCTCTCCCACATAAAGAATGCTGAGTTCCGACTCGTTATGAAAAACTAAAAAGAAAACTAAAAGCAAGACGCTCCAAGCATAGCACATAACACATGAAGTGATAAAAATATAGCGGAACGAAAGACAAACTGATAATGTTGATGGAGAAGGGGATGCACGGGGGCATCCCCAAGCTTAGACGCTTGAGTCTCCTTGAATATTTCTTGGGGGTGCACGGAGGCATCCCCAAGCTTGAGCGCTTGACACTCCTGAATCTTTTTATCATCTTCCCTCGCACACTTGAAAACTCCCTTCATACATAACTCATTGTAATCTGATTAGCGAGGTTAGTACCCTTAATAAAATAATTATACCTTGCTGGAAATAAAGATATTCTTGAAGTTCTACTGTTTCTCAAGATTGCCAAAAGGTTTTTGCACAGAAAAAGCAAGCTCTTGATTTGCAAAATGAAGGAAAGGCAAAACAGGACAGAATCTGTGAAAAACAGAACAGCAGGTAGTAATTGATCTGTTCGGGATACTTCTGCAACTCAAATCAAAAAACTCAGAACAGATGCACGAAAGACAATTATATAGAGAATGCTGTCGAAAAAATTCAGACCAAAAAGATGATCTGGTGATTTTATACGAATTTGTCTATCCAAGGACAGAATCTGTTTCCTGGACAGCACCTCACAACTTTTGAACTTTCTAGCAATCAGAGGCTATACTTGGCACAAATATGAAAAGCAAAGATACAATAATGATGCTACAGCAGTAAACAACATCAAGACACAAAAAAAGCAAAAAAATTATTCATGTGGGCTGCCTCCCAAAAGCGCTTTCTTTTATGCCTTTAAGCTAGGCGTAATGCATATAGATCAAGTTTTATCAAGAGTAAAAGAATAGCTAGCCCGTACAACGGACTCAAAAGGTAACTTGATCTTCTTTCGAGGGAAGTGTTCCATCCCTTTCTTGAGAGGAAACTGAAATTTTATATTACCCTCTTTCATGTCAATGATAGCACCAACAGTGCGTAAAAAGGGACGTCCCAAAATAATTGGACATGAAGGATCACATTCAATATCCATAATAGTGAAATCAACGGGAACATAATTATCATTGACAACGATAAGAACATCGTCGATCCTCCCCAAAGGTTTCTTTATGGAAGAATCAACGAGACGAACACCAAAATAACAAGAATCATAAGGTTTCAATTTAAGCATATCATATAGTCTTTTGGGCATAACAGAGGTACTAGCTCCAACATCACATAATGCATAGCAAGAAAAGTCATTCAATTTAATTTTTATCATAGGATCCCAACCATCTTCTAGCTTTCTAGGTATGGAGGCTTCTACTCTAAGTTTCTCCTCCCTAGCTTTGATGAGAGCATTAGTGATATGCTCTGTGAAGGCAAGGTTAAGCGTGCTAGTGCGGGGGTCTCTAGACATCTTGTGAAGGAAATCAATAACTTCGGTCAGAGTGCAATTATCAAAATCAAGGTCACGAGCATCAAGTAAAGTGGTAGTAGTGTCCTTTAGGTTCACATGTTTGGTAGTTTCTATAGTCATAGCATCACCATTAATAGGTCCATTGGGACCAGGAGTACATTGGGTGCTAAGTGTTTGGATATCCTCGACAACGTTGATAGTAGCAACAGTGTGGTGGGTAGGAAGGCTCTTAATTCTATCTTCTTCCTCCCTTTCTCTAGCCCATCTTTCTTTAAGTTTAGCCATCATCCTAATATTTTCATTAATTTGCACTTGAGTAGCATTAATAGGAATGACCTTCCTCTCCTCAAGAGGAGAAGTTTCAATTTTTAGCAATTTTACCTCATTGGCTAAATGGTCTACCTTAAAAGAAAGATCATCTAGTTTATGTAGTTTTTCTTCTACACTCTTATTAAAGGCTTTTTGGGTAGTGATGAAATCTTTAAGCATAATCTCTAGTTAAGTAGTGGAGTTCTTGGTACTAGGATAAGCATGGTTGTTCCCATAAGAATTAGAGGGGAACGGTCTAGGATTGTTACCAAAATTACTCCTATAAGCATGGTTGTTAAAATTGTTTCTAGAGATAAAGTTCACATCTACTTGTTCTTGAGCAATCAAAGAATTTAAAGGAACATCACGAGGATCAACAGTAGATTGCTTTGAGAGTAGAGACATGATCAAGTCAACTTTTTCATTAAGGGAGGAAATCTCCTCGACAGAGTTTACCTTCCTACCAGTTGGAGCGCGTTTGGTGTGCCATTGGGAATAGTTGGTCATCATCTCATCGAGAAGCTTCGTGGCAGCACCAAGTGTAGTTGACATAAAAGCTCCTCCCGTGGCCGAATCTAACAAGTTCCGTGAGGTAAAGTTCAAGCCTGCATAAAAAGTTTGGATAACCATCCAAGTAGTCAAACCGTGAGTAGGGCAGTTCTTGATAAGAGATTTCATACGTTCCCAAGCTTGGGCAACGTGTTCATTATCCAATTGTTTAAAATTCATTATGTAACTTCTAAGTTGGATAATTTTAGCAGGTGGATAGTATTTTCCAATAAAAGCATCTTTGCACTTGTCCCATGAATCTATGCTATTTCTAGGCAAAGACTGAAACCAAATTTTAGCTCCTCCTCTCAAGGAGAAAGGGAAAAGCTTAAGCTTAACAATATTACCATCTATTTCTTGGTACTTTTGCATATCACAAAGTTCAACAAAGTTGTTTAAGTGTAAAGCAGCATCATCTCCAGCACCGGAGAATTGATCTTTCATGACTAAGTTCAGTAAAGGAGGTTTAATTTCATATGAAGGTGCTGAAGTGGTAGGTGTAGTGATAGGTGTGCTGATAAAGTATCGTTGTTGTGACTAGTGAAGTCACACAACTTGGTGTTCTCGGTGGAACCCATAGTAGCAAGCAAGCAAGATAACTATTTTTGTGATTTCCGATAAAATGTACTAAAGCAAAAACTGAAAGGTAAACTAACAAGACTAAAAGCAAAGGCAAAAGATAGCGTGCAACTACCCTATCCTGAAGAGTGGAGTCCCCGGCAACGGCGCCAGAAAATACTCCTTGATGGGCCTCGAACCCCTCGTTGGTTACCCCAAGTGGAAGGTGTAAGATGCAGTATGTAGAAGTGTTTTCCCTTAGCAAAGATACCAAGGATCGAATCCCCAGAGACTCCTAGGTTCAACAAGTAGGTGTCAACTGCTAACGGCGCGTATTAGCAATCAACGTGGACCTGCACACAGATACAAATAACTTTGCTCCCAACGAGTACAGAGAAGTTGTCAATCCCTCCGGCCTTGTAATTCACAAAGGGTTAAAAGCAAATGATAGTAGTGATAGATAGTGTTTTGCAATAGTAAATAAAAGCGAAAAAGTAAATAGTGGATGTGATCAATGATGGTAATATGGACCGGAGTCTCATGATGTTCACTAGTGATGTCTCTCTCCCAAAAGATGATAAAACAACTATGTGAGGTAAACAAATTACAGCTGGGCAATTGACAGGACCACGAACGCAAACCAATGTTGATTACATTGCAAGAAAGGTTGAGGTTCAAAGCATGGGCGGTACGCCAAAGTAAGTAGACCGAAATCCATCAATATCTACTACTAATCATCCACCTTGAGATATCTATCCAGAACATCTCGCTGGTATTAAGTTGCGAGTCCCACCCATAGTGTAAACTCAATGCAACAGACAACTGCATTAAAAGAACTTTGCGTAAAGTAAACAATCCTTGCACCCGCGGGCACAAGCACCGTTGTTTTCCCCCTTGTGGCAACAGCACATCCCCTAGACTCATGTTTCTTTCACTCAAGCTGGTCATCGAGGGGCATGAACCCACAATCGAGCATAACGTTCCCTCTTGGAGTCACTACGTATTACTTGGCCAAAGCAATAAATAACAACGGAGAACATGCAAGAATTACTTATGAACATAAATATAAAAGAGGTAGATCAAATATATTACTCAAGATCAATCTGAACATAATCTCACAATCCATCGGATCCCAGCAAACTCAACATAGCAACAGCATAAGGATTACATAGGTACCTCGATCATGTAGGGTACCTCACGAGGACTAATTAGTGAAGCACAAGAACGGGAGGAGAACATCACATAGCTACTGGTCATGGACTCATGGTCCAAGGGAGACTACTCACGAGTCATCCGGGAGGCGTCCATGGTGGTGGAGAAGCTCCCGGTGGTGATCCTCACCTCCGGCAGGGTGCCGGGAAGAGTTCTCCTGGTGCTCCCGATCTTGGAAGCGGCGGCGGCGACGGAACAGAGATGGGATCGCGAAAAGAGTTTCTGTTCTGAGGGTTTCGGAGGACGCTTTAAATATATGCCAAAGGGGAGCATCGGGGAAGCTTCGGGGGGCCCAGGCGCCCCCCCCCCCCCCGGCGCGGCTCAGGGGGGCGCGCCGCCAGGGCGCCTGGAGCCCTGGTGCCCCCCCCTCCCCGGCTGCCCTTCGGACGCACGGTAGTTCCCGAAACGCTGATTTTTTATATAATTTTTCTGGATTTTTCCTGGCAGTTCTCGTAACGTGAAAACCAGAAATACAAAAACAGCCGAAAACAGAAACTGGCACTGGGGTGCACTGGATTAGTAAGTTAGTCCAAATATGATCAAAAGTGTATGGAAGTGTATGAATATCATAGCAATATCACCCAAAAGTGGCATGGAGCAAGCAGAAATTATAGATACGTTTTGGACGTATCAGTACACCCCTGCAGGGTTAACATGATCTATTCCAATAGCCGGGTCCGCGGTTATGGACTTCTTGGATGCTTACGTGGTACATAGACAATCGAAAGTGGATACTCTAAAATACTCAAGACAAGTGTGAGTGCTATGGATGGCCTTCTCGTAGGTAGACGGGAATGGATCCATAGTGGTGTATTGATTGGTGAATATGTGGACTCGTGTGCGCCACCTCAAAAGAGTTACTTGCAGTCATAGTTCAGGATAGCCACCGAGTCAAAGCTGGCTTGCTGCAGTCAAACTCCACCACCCCTTTGTTGATACTGATGCATATGTAGTTAGTTCTGATGTAAGTCTTGCTGAGTACCTTTGTACTCACGTTTGCTTAATTTATGTTTTTGCAGAGAGACTTCAGTCTCGCTAGTGGTTCCGCGTGGACTTCGACGTTTAGCTTGTTACCTCAGCTACGGTCTTGTGCCCTTGGGAGGGTCTGGTAGATAGTCAGGCTTCTTAGCCTTTTTCATTTGTAGTTGTTTGTACTCAGACATGTTATGCTTCCGTTGCCTGTATGCTCTGTATGTTGGGTCATGTGACCTCTGATTGTAATAAATGCTATGATGGCTCTTCTGGGCCTTTATCTATATGAGTTGTTGAGTTATGTTGTGATGCCATGTTGTACAACACTTACTTGCATGTTATGCGTACGTGTAATGTGTATTCCTATGTGTGGGATCCGACACCTAGTTGTTTACCTTTGGTAGCCTATCTTACAGGGAAATGTCTCCTAGTGCTTCCACTGAGCCTTGGTAGCTTGCTACTGCTCGGAACACTTAGGCTGGCCGGCATGTGCCCTTCTTTGTTCCTATGTCTGTCCCTTAGGGGAAATGTCACGCGTTGTTCCTTTAAGTCCTTGTAGCTTGCTACAACTTGGGTTCATACGTTGATGACTGACACGTTCGTTGCTGGGTCATGTATGCCTGTATCTGTAATTTAGTGCCACTTTTGGTTTATAACTGGTCATGTCGGCCCGGGTTCTCTGTCATATGGATGCTAGCGACACTATCATATACGTGTGCCAAAATGCGCAAACGGTCCCGAGCCAGGTAAGGTGGCACCCGTGGGGATACCGTGCGTGAGGCCGCAAAGTGATATGATGTGTTACAGGCTAGACCTGTGTGACTTAGGATCGGGGTCCCGACAGCTTTGGTATCAGAGCCTGACTGCCTGTAGGATTAGCAAGCCAAACTGGTCGAAGTCGTGTCTAGAAACTCTTTAGTTATATAAGGGAATTGAATGTGGAAGGGAACATAAGGCTCTTTTTACTCCTTTACCCTATGACCTTCTGATCTGAGTCACCTTCTTCTATTCTACGGGGATTAAGAACTAGGCTTTCTCTTCTGACTATCAGGATCACGTTAATTGTGGAATCAACTCTCAGTTCAGTTTATTCTACTTCTGTGTGTTCAACTGTTGATCTCAGAACCTTGACATTATGATGTTGAGTGGTTATGCTATCTTTGTGCATGAGTCTCAACAGTATTTCCGAGCATTTACAGCTGTTATGCTGTCCGAGTCATCCCATGTTTCTAAATAGTCTGATGCCTTTGTAAATCATTCCTATCTGTTCTTAATGTCCTTTTAGGCCAGACTAAGCACACTAGTCAGTGTGTTGAGGTACTCTGTTACCTCGACATATATGTTGGAGTTATTATTATGACCCTAGCTGTCTAGAGTATCACCCAGTAATCTAGCAATGCCTTATATTCTCAGTGTGATGATTCTGGCCATCATTCTCGAAAGCATCCCGTGATGCTATTTAGTTGGTAGGCATTATATTTCTGGGTTCTTGAACCCAAGATTCACTCTACTTACTTCATGTTGATAGTATTGCTCGCTCCTTTAGGTTATTAGTAACCTTGTGATAGTCCTCGAGGTCCGTGGTTATCGCTCTTCCAATACCATGAACCGTCCTTGGCAGAAGTTCTTGTAAGCCAAAAGATCACAACCAGAGTGCTCTTGAGTAGTACTCCATTCATATTGTGACTCTGCCAGTCCTACCTTTCTGCATAGGTTATCCGGAAGAAATATGTTGAACTAGTTCGACATGCTAGTCTATGCATCTGCAACTCGGAAAGTTATATGTTCCTTGAGTTGTCCCTTTTTAGTTGTATTCTGACCTTCATCTATCAATTGATAGTCAGGAGTAGTTGTGCACTCGTGCATCAATGCCTTTTACTCTTGTGGTCCGTCAAGCCATTCTATTCTGGAATGACTAGGAGAAACAAACTCCAGTACCTCATCCATTCCTAGGATTGGGTCATAGAAGTTGTACTTCGCAGATGGAGAATGCTAACCCAGCTTCTAATCTGTTCTATCTTGGAGTGTTACCATATTTATATCAAGAATGTCATGGGAATTGCACAACCTCCTATAAACTCTTGATACAGTGATACTTCTCGCCATTATCGTTCATTCCTCGGTCTCCGTGTTATTGTAGCCGGAATACTGACAAGTGAATCATGATGTGTGAAATCGATAACCCTAGCAACCTCGTTGCTTGGTGGTTAAAGGACATCAATTTCATTTTTAGTGTGTTGGTTACTAAATCAGCATTCTAAGATTGATCGTGCTACCTAGTCCATTTTTCTGGTGCACTTTCTGATCAATGAGTTAGGATTGCATATATTCCTCACTCTTGTGATCATATCATCTCGCCCTGAAAAGCAAGATTGTTTGCGAGCTTAATAACATATCGGTGGTTCGTGATTTTCTGAATATCTTCTCGGAAGTATTACCGGGTTGTTCCCTGACTGTTATGTTGAGCTCGTGATCAAGTTGGTACTCTTGTAAACCAACCTTTCTCCAAGAATCTGTGTTGGATATCCTGAGCTAGTTGGTTAAGCTAAACAACAACTTGGAGAGTTGGAAGATAAAAGCTTAATCCACATAGCTCACTTCAAGGGATATCTTGTGTGTGTATTGAAGATAGATGATATCTTCTTAAATTGATCTCCGTGCTCATTTGTGGATCTATTGTCTTATCTAGACTTTGATTTGAGTATGGGTTATCGCCAAGTCAAATCAGAACCAACGATATTCGTAATGTTGTCTTACTCGTGGTTGATTCCTCGAGCATACACCGTTATATCTCTTGGTCTGACCAATACTATCACCGTGTTCACTTAATTGTGGAATTCCACTATATGGAAACCTGGATGAGTTATTATTGGGCCCATTGACAACATCGTTATCCTCTCCATGATTTTGTTGGACATTAAGCTAGTGTTGGAAACTTTGTAAGCAATGCCTTCGTGTTCCGTCATGAAGCTTATGCTTGTATGGAAGAAGTGACTTCCTCCAATTCTTGTGCATTTGATGCAAGTTGCCGCCGTGAATTCGGGAAGGCATGTTTTTACCTCCTCTGGAATCATCCCAAGTCAGTTATGCATGCGCGAGTGTATACTATGGCCTGGAGATTAATTACCTCCATTCCATATGTATTCCCTAGCAACTAAGCCACTGGTTGACTTGTTCAAGGAGAAGAAGTTCCTTTTTAAGAGCTAATCCGGACTTATGAAAGGACTTGATATCCTCGATGATGATTTCCCACCCGAACTCGTTAGTGTTTTATTATAAGACTACTCCATGGTCATGCTTGTCTTGGACAACGTGTTCACATGTTTGTAGCAGAACCAGCTCATGTTTTGGAGCTTACTATCGCAGTTCACTCGCAACGTCATCTCGTCGATTTGTGTTGCAAACTTTCATTTTTCTTCCTAGACTTGATGAGTCTGGAATATCCTGGCACCAACCAGAACTGGATCTCAGGCAGTTATGATGGCTGGAGCATTTTCCAAGAACTATAATATTGGTCTCTCAATAACCGGTAAAGTGGATGTCGTGGCCAACGCACTCAGCCGGAAGACCTATTGTTGTAGTATCTTGATTGAAAAAGTTGGCCACCTCCCCATAAGGACCTCATAGGATTTACTCCCTAGTTGTTCCTTATGGATTTTTGTGCTCCTGAAGTCCGACCTTTTATTTGACGTTCTAGGTACCAAACCATTATAATAAATGGGTTGTGCTAGCACAACAAGGAGAACATTAGAAGCGGAGTGCTAAATGTCTCTCGGTCGATCATCCAGATTTTGCCCCTTGGCTCCGCTAAGGTGAAATCTGGGAAAGTGTTATCTTCCTTTGCATCTGCATCGTCCATCGTTATTCATCATGGTAGTATGTGGTGTTGCCGGGATCCTTGACACGGATATTGGTAAAACCTTGATGAATATGGGAATGCTAAAGTTCTTGAGAGCACGCACAAGCACTAGGTGTTATCCTCGACACAAACCGGGATTGCTCCCAGTGTTCTTGGTTATGCTATAACCTCTCAAAGAGTAGATTCACTCTCTACTGTTGGGTTACTTCCCAGATACTAGAATCATTCCCAGCATTTGCATTTTGTTCCCAGCTTGCACCGCCAATGTGCCACTTGCCATGGGTCCCATTCATTTCCGATGATAAGAAAAATCAACCTTGGCGTTGTCCTTAACAAGGCAGTCCACATCATCCATTCTAGATGGAGAATGTCATTCTTTTGGACTCCGTTAAACGATCGATTGTGATTCTCCTTAGGCTAGTATAGAGAATTTCAATGATCTCTATATCAAAAGTAATTCTTTTTGCCGCTTAAGGGAATAACTCTATGAGTCATCTTCGTTAAAGGTGCCCCGTCTGGTGGTATCGATCACCATCTTCTTAGGTGTGGAATTATTGCCTACCGAATGAACCTTCATCGTTTATTTCACTTCATCCCTTTGGATATGTGTTCCGTGTCTCAGCTCAAGAGATGCTTCAACGTCTCACTCCATGAGTTGATCTTGAGTTGCTCGATCTTGCAGAAGATCGTTGTTGGAGAGTTTCGTTCGTCGTCACTGTGCTGGACAAAGATCTCAAAAGCAAAGATGCCAAGATCAACATTATGCAATGAATCAACAACTCCGAGGAGGACAGTTGGATCGTGAAGATTGTGCTAGTTAGTGTCCCCTCCGATTTCTTATCTCACGTCCTGAATCTCGGGACGAGATTCTTGTTTTAGTGGGGGTGAGTTGTCACAGCCCTAGAATTCTGCTTTGTAACTAGTTGCATTAGTGAGTGGCACCCATGCATCATGTTTAATTCCTAAATTAAATTTGAAGTGGGGAAAGTGGAAAGCCTCAGAGATCTTTTCTAAAAATGACCCAAATAAAAATTGCTCCCAATAGGTCCAAGAAAATGTTCATGATGCTCTCTGAAAATATTGGTTAGAGATAAAAATCAAACCAATATTATTAGGAGCTCATATGTATTTATTTTGGGCATTTGGAATTAATGCAATAGTTATATGCATTGGATATATATATATTATATATTTTATATATGTCCAAAATTCTGATTCTTTATTTTGAGGGGCTTGGATTAATTCCTAGGTCCCTGCAAAATAATAATGTCAGAAGAAAATAATTGATTTAGTTTAGAAACTAAATCAAAACATAATTGCAGAAAATAGAAAACAGAAACTAAATTAAAAGAGAAAGAGAGTCACTTACCTGGGCCACTCACCTGCTGCCTGTCCAATCCAGCGCGGCCCAGGAGCTGGCCCAGCCCACCACCACATCCCTCCCTGTCGTCTTCCTCCTTGCGAGGAGGACGAGCGCGTGCAAGGCGCCCGCGGCCACACGCCACGGCCACCTCTTGCTTCCGCCACTGCCCGACGCGCCTGGTTGCCTCTGGACGACGCCACGCACCCCCCTGGACCCTCTCACTCCCCCTCAGTCTCTTCCCCCCTCTCCTGGCGCTCTCCCTTGCGAGCGCCCGAACGCCACCCTCGCCGCCATTCCCCATAGCCGTGGCCACCGTCCACCTCTCGCCTCGCCGGAGTGCCCAGTATCTCCGCCTCGTTCCTCTCCTTCTCCTCGCCGAGCTGCCCGACATCAGAAGCCCCTGGAGCGCCTTCGTCGACCTCGTCTTCAACCTGCGGCCGTGGAGATCGCCGGCGACCGTGCGCCCGCTCCGACGCGTCCCCGAGCTCGCTGACGACGCCATCGAGATCGCCGTGAGCTCCTCTTCCTTTCCCCCCTTCTCTCGTGCTCGCGCCTGTCTCCTAGCTCTGTTTCCTCCCGCGGCCGAGAGCTTCTCGCCGCCGGCCATGGTGTAGCCGTGGCCACAGCCGCACGAGCTCACAACGGAGCGCGTGATCGTGCTCTGGAAGCCCCCAGGAGCCTAACGCACCCACTCCCTCGCCTTCTCGTGCACCGTAGCACCTAAATCGTCGGTGCCCGAACTCCGGCCGCCGCCGGGCTCGACGCCGGCGACGATTCCGGCCACCCCAGCTGCTGACGCCTAGTGCGTTGGATGCGCAAGAGCCTGCGCATCCTGTAGGTGCCCTCCGCCGCTCGAATGGTCGTCGGAGGCGGTTTTCCGATGCCCTCCACCGCGTTCGGCCTCGCCGGCGGCTAACCGCCGGTGGGGTTGACCCAAGCCCACCGGGTTTGACTCCCCCTGAGTCAATGACATGTGGGGCCAGCCCTGACTAATTTTAGTTTATTGTTTTAATTATGTTTTAATTGCTGACATTAATCTAATTAGACACTGACATGTGGGCCCCGTGTCTGTTTAGTTTAGTTTTAAACTTTTAGTTAAGTGCTGAGAGACTGACCAGTGTGACCCACTGGTCAGGTTTGACCTGGACCAACCCTGTTGACTGTTGACGCCAGAGTGACGTTATGCTGATGCAGTATTTGTTTTCTGGGATTTTAAATAAATCAGAAATGATTTATTTATTTCAGAAAATAGCCAAAACTTCTAAAAATCATATAAAATCAACCGTAGCTCAGATGAAAATAATTTATATATAAAAATTGATCATAAAAATCCAAGGAATCTGTTTATGGTATTTTCATGCATGTTAGAACAACTTATGGCTGCTGTTTAGGACAATTTGAATAAATGCCATTTGATTAATCACATATGGAGTTTGAATTTGAACCTTTGGTTCAAACCAACTTCATTTAATTGTGTTGCTAGTTGCATTAGCTCAACAAACATCATATTGCCATGTCACATCCATGCATCATATTGTTGCATTGCATTGATTGTGTTCTTTCTTTGTTTGTCGGTTTTGTCCCCTCTCAATAGACGATGTTCCGACGATGAGTTCGATGACACCGATGAAGAGCTATTACTATCTTCAGAAGTGCCAGGCAAGCAAACCCCCATTGAGCATCCCGAAACAATCCCACTCTCTCGCTCCTGCTCTCTTTTACTGCATTAGGACAACAACGATTGAACTGCTTTTGCTGCGGTAGTTGAACCCCTTTCCTCTGCATGACCTGTCATTGCCACAGTAAATAGTTGAAACACACTAGCATGAGTAGGAGTTGTTTGAGCCATGTTGTGCCTACTCATTCATGCTTTCTGGTTATGCCTGCTGTTGCTTAGAGTCGTGTCAGGTCTGATTCATCGGGGATGAATTGGAATGTGGTGAACATGTCCTACTGTGTGTGAGCTAAGTGTGTGAACACGTTTTGGTAAAGGTAGCGGTGAGAGGCCATGTAGGAGTACATGGTGGGTTGTCTCACTGGAAGCGTCCTTAAGAACTGAGTTATGTGTAAGTTGTCCAATGACATAGCTACTACCACGCATAGGAATGCTTAAGTGCCCCTCTCGACTTATTAATCAACTAGATCTCTGTCCACGAGTTGCAACTAGTTTCTGGTGTTTGTAGGTAATGTTAGTAGTCTACCAAGTGGCACACGGTACATGTGGGCTTGGGGCAGACTAGGCACCGTGGCACGGTGTACCAAACGTAGATCCATCCGTCGAGGTGGGCTTGGGAACCCTGCGCACATCTTTTGTGGCCGTGAGCGACACCCCGGCCAGATCTCCCCACGGATGGAACCCGAATAGGCGATAAACCTGGACGAGAGACTTGTGTGGTTAGTCAGGTCGTGGACGACACCCTCGCCAGGCTTCCGCTTGAAGGTTGCCGAGACACACGACGTGTACATGGCGGTAAGTGGCGAGAGCGTGTGTGAAGAAGTACACCCCTGCATGGTTAACATGATCTATTCGAATAGTCGGGTCCGCGGTTATGGACTTCTTGGATACTTACGTGGTACATAGACAATCGAAAGTGGATACTCTAAAATACTCAAGACAAGTGTGAGTGCTATGGATAGCCTTCTCGTAGGTAGACGGGAATGGATCCATAGTGGTGTATTGATTGGTGAATATGTGGACTCGTGTGCGCCACCTCAAAAGAGTTACTTGCAGTCATAGTTCAGGATAGCCATCGAGTCAAAGCTGGCTTGCTGCAGTCAAACTCCACCACCCCTTTGTTGATACTGATGCATATGTAGTTAGTTCTGATGTAAGTCTTGCTGAGTACCTTTGTACTCACGTTTGCTTAATTTATGTTTTTGAAGAGAGACTTCAGTCTCGTTAGTGGTTCCGCGTGGACTTCGACGTTTAGCTTGTTACCTCAGTTACGGTCTTGTGCCCTTGGGAGGGTCTGGTAGATAGTCAGGCTTCTTAGCCTTTTTCATTTGTAGTTGTCTGTACTCAGACATGTTATGCTTCCGTTGCCTGTATGCTCTATATGTTGGGTCATGTGACCTCTGATTGTAATAAATGCTATGATGGCTCTTCTGGGCCTTTATCTATATGAGTTGTTGAGTTATGTTGTGATGCCATGTTGTACAACACATACTTGCATGTTATGCGTACGTGTAATGTGTATTGCTATGTGTGGGATCCGACACCTAGTTGTTTAGCTTTGGTAGCCTATCTTACAGGGAAATGTCTCCTAGTGCTTCCACTGAGCCTTGGTAGCTTGCTACTGCTCCGGAACACTTAGGCTGGCTGGCATGTGTCCTTCTTCGTTCCTATGTCTGTCCCTTAGGGGAAATGTCATGCGTTGTTCCTTTAAGTCCTTGTAGCTTGCTACGACTTGGGTTCATACGTTGATGACCGACACGTTCGTTGCTGGGTCATGTATGCCTGTCTCTGTAATTTAGTGCCACTTTTGGTTTATAACTGGTCATGTCGGCCCAGGTTCTCTGTCATATGGATGCTAGCGACACTTTCATATACGTGTGCCAAAATGCGCAAACGGTCCCGGGCCAGGTAAGGTGGCACCCGTGGGGATACCGTGCGTGAGGCAGCAAAGTGATATGATGTGTTACAGGCTAGACCTGTGTGACTTAGGATCGGGGTCCCGACATTAGAAGAGTCAGGTAAGATCCTGGGAAAATACCTGTGGGTTAGGGCCCACTCAAAAGAAATCACCGTTGAAAAAGATTGCTTAAGAGATATTGCACCGGTTGAATTAAATGGCATAAATAAGATGACAATCCTCAAAATAGCTTGAACGGATTAAGAATGGAAACACCCATCTTCCGAGATATCTTGAACACTTGGAAGAAGAATTAGAGAGAGTCGAATAAACAGGAGATTCTTTGGATAAGAAATTTCAACATGTGAAAACATGTGAAACAAGAGGAAGGATATAATCAACACCAAAGCTTGAATTAAATCCACCGCAGAAGAAACGAGAACGGAGAATGATAAACTTGAAGCTCCTGAGCATCTTCCTGAGAAATCACCGGATAATGAAATTGAAAGAAAAGAATGAAGACACATCACATGAATAAAATGGATACTTGACTAAAAATTCTGGCTCCATAAAGAAAAGCGGTGGGAGGGTGGGGAAAACAAAGGCAAGTTGGGATGAATGAAACAGACACTGTTGAGAAAAACCAAGACTTGGTCTTGCACATACTGAAAGGATCGGGTTACATTGAAGAGAAACACGCCGGTTGAGAAGAATTTTCATGACAATCTTGATGATCAAGTAGGACTAGCATTCCCATATTAATATGAGAACATCAATCAGGAAAGGTATGGAATCAACACTTGACTTCGAAGCAACTCGAATACCAGAATCGAAACAAAAACAAAGGATAGATATCTTGCAACATAATCTTCACAATACCATTCGAACAGAGAATTGAATGAATGAATTCTGTAAGCTTAAATGACACATCAACTTGTTGAGAATCCACGTGAAAGATTGAAGAATAAACCAATAAGTTCACAGATGGAACAAATACATAATAGAGGTTTCATCCCACATGTCTGTGCTGATGCCCCATGGCACGTGTTACAAAGGGCCTTGCAATCCCCGAGTCGGCATAGCCAAGGACTCTTTAAGATGCAACCCCCAGTGTAACATCGACCATGATAACCTCTCCACTAGATATTGAACCGCAACCTCATATCATGCACCCATTGGAAGATTACCTAAGAGCTACTAGAATTACCACCTGTTGATTCCCGAAGCTTTCCGGTTATGCAGTCTGGTGTTGGGGATACAGGGGAAGCACCGCATATCACACAACTAATAAATCCTACATCCAGCTGTATCCATCCGTCAACACATAACCAGGCACCTTCGGAAACCGTTTACCTCGGACCTTTGAAACACATCCGCTATACTAGCTGTGGCAATACTCCCGAACTATCCCCCCAATACTGGGTGACATCGAGATTATCTCACCACCAGACACACATAGAAGAGTTTCGATGTCGGTCGCCTCTGTTATTCTAGAACTGTAACAACACTCAATGGGACGACAATACCTCAGAGCTCTACTCCCCGGAACTCAGCCTAAACAGACGGGAGGCACCAAGACAGAATTCTCGTCACAAATATATCGGAACAATCAAAACAATACACGCGTGATCCTAAAAAAATTGGTGAAAATTGAGGATAGTTATGTTAAAACAACATCAGGAATCCTCACCAGAGCAACGAAGGGGATGAGGAGTAAAAAGAAATCCTACTCTCTGATATATATATATATATATATATATATATATATATATATATATATATATATATATATATATATATATAGGACTCAAAACATTTTTGTGTGTGTGCGTAGACTGAACATCGGTAGCGGTTCGATCAATCAGGGGGCTCCTAGGTCGGAGACGGCTCTGATACCAACTTGTAATGCCCAGGATGCGACTATATCTCATACGTGTCGAGGCATGAGTTAGAGACACAATCGCATTCTGGAATTGATCGCAAGCGTGGTATCTTTGCACAACTCATGTAATGAACAGGGATGAAAGAGATAAATAGTTGGCTTACACTCGCCATGTCACACAATTAATTCAACATTCATACAGTCATCCAAATAACACAGGATCCGATTACAGATGAAATCAAACGAGAAAAGATACCACAACCACAAGTCCTGATCGCCCCTAGTAGGAACCACTACTGATCGTCGGGATACGTCAGAGACATACGACCACGCTCTTCATCGAACTCCCAGTGAAGTTCTTGTCCATCTCCTGTGTTGTACTCAGTTGTACCTGCATCTGATGTGTTTTGTAATTTGTGTGTCACAAGGAATCAACAACCTCATTCCCGGTTTTTAAAACTAACAAAGCATTATAGGTGTGGAGAGGTAATAAAGTGGCTGCAGCAAGCACGAAGCAACTAGCTTACGAAGTCAGAGCGAGATGAAGAAAGTGCCAATGGTCGCCAAGGATAATCAATAAGTGATCCTAGCTACTCATGTTCATGCATAACCCCACCGTGTTCACTTTCCGAAACCCCTTCGAAAAGAGACTGTCACGGTTACTCACATAGGTAGTGTATCTTAAGGATATGGTGCCAAGTTATCTACAACAAGATATTAACAAGTTTCCATCTGCCACATAACCGCGTGCACGGCTTTCGAAAGTTCATAACCCTGCAGGGGTGTGCCAACTTAGCCCATCACAAGCTCACGGTCTATGGAGTCGCAACTCCATGTTGGGAAGACCCGAGTATTCTCGGAATCCCATGCTCAAGATATTTCGACAAAGGTAAAACTAATCCAGAAAGACCTCCCGGCATGCCGACACCCTGATAGTAGCCGCGCATATCTCGTCTCAGGCCAGGACCGGATGGGAAAAGCTACGGTAGAACCAGAACCTTGAGTTGCCTCAAGTCGGCCCCGCAGGCTGCCCAGTTTGGACCAACACTCATGAGGAGTACTGGCCCGGGTGTTGATTAAGAACTCGGGTTAATTACTCCCTATGCAAGTTGTTAGTTGTTAGGCAAATGTAATACCAAAGTTGGGTCTTTCTGGAAAAGCTTTAAGCAGTGCGAATTATCGAGGGGGCCCCATAAACCCCAACCGTGTTAGGAACGCAATATCAAGGAACATAACACCGGTTTATCGGGTCCTAAGGTGGCATGAGTGGAACAAAACACCAAGCAGAAGGCCAAGCCTTCCACCCATTACCAATATATATGTGCATTAATTTAATTAAGATATATATTGTGTTATCCCAATAAAGAAGTCCAAACATGGAGCAATCTTCCAACTTCACCTGCAACTAACAACGCTATAAGAGGGGCTGAGCAAAAGCGTACTTAGCCAATCAACGGTTTGTTAGGAAGGCGGTTAGAGTGTTTCATGGCAACATAGGAGGCTGACAAGACAAGAATAGGCATCGAGGCATAACTATAGAGCGAGACAACTAGCAAAGCAAAGATAGAGGTAATATCGGGGAACGGTCATCTTGCCTGTTATCCCACAAAAAAGAAGAACGAGTCCATGAAGTAGTCGAACAAATCCTCACAACTCAGGAACGAAACCGAAGCTAACGAGAGAAGCATACCGGAAAGAAGCAAACAACACGGTAAACACAGAAGCATAAACATGGAATATGATGCACAACCAAGTATAATGCATGTCCGGTTTAATTATGCATGGCCTGGCAAAGTGCACAAACAACACTACAATTAAAGTGGAGGTCAATATGCAACGAGTTGCATATTGACGAACCACCACATTCGATTTATTTAGTTGACTCTCATTTAGGTAGACAACAATATTAAATGTTATTTACCATGGCAAGAGTTGGAGCATAAGTAAACTAACTATTTAAGAAATTTAAATGAGGCCGGAAATAACAACAACAAATCCGGAAAATCCTCATGTGCACGTTTAACGATTTTAAGCAAACAACAATTTTAACTATTTAAATGTTGTATTCATGATTGGAATGAAATTTGCAAGTTTTTATGCAATTTTAGTTAAAAGTTGACATGAGCATGTTATGAAGCATTTGTCACCGTGGTGGAAAGGAAGGGGTGCCATGGTGACGAATCCGAAAATGATGCCACGGCAACATATCGTTTTCGTTAACTCATCGAGAGACCCGTGCAAAAGAAGGAGCAAAGCGTGTCTTGGAAAGATGGTGGGGTGCTCTCGATTACCGGGTTCGCACGGGTCGGTGACATGGCAAACGAGGAGGAATGTGCGAGAACAACTCAGACACGGTGCAACACACGGACATCACATACAACTCAAGCACTCATTCACGGGCGTCGTCTCGGTGGTTTACCTTCGAAGCATGCATTCCGGGGCGGTTCGACTGCGTCGAGGGAAGTGGTGGTACTATCGGTCCTCGACGGTGTTAGTGGTACACGTTTCATAGATGTTCGGGGTCACGATGAGGAACTTCACGTCCACGGAGTCGACGGTAATGGAACTTGGCATTTTTGCAACCCGGGTCTTCGACAACGGTAGTTGTACATGGGGCATCGTGTTACATGTTTTTGTCAGTGTTCATGTCGTCGTACTCGAACCTGTACTTGGTGAGGGATTGTCGTAGTGGTACTTGGCGCGTCACCGTGCAGTCGAACTTGAGTGTCGTCGACGTCGTGGTACTTGCAGGCCTTGGCGATTCCATGAAGTCGTGCACGGGAGGTGGTGGTCTTGGCATCCAACAGCAGCAACAAGTGACGGGTGATCTCGGCCGTGGTCCTCAGATGGTGTCGGATCGAGGCGGCGACGACGCTCATGAGGTGGCCGGGGTACACAGGAGTTCAGCGCTGGTGCATCCCGCTCGACAGAGACGAGCACGCCCCTGCATAAGGAGGCGCTGGCCATGGTTTCGACAGAGCTGCTCGTTGGCGGCGGCCGGAAACAGAGGCAGGGACTCGGCGCGAGCTTCATTCGGGACACAGGGGAGGCCGATGCAGACGAGGGAAGCAGTGGGTCGGCAAGGAGGTCCTGGCGGACGCCAGAGGTCGGAAACGGCCTCGCGGGGTGGAACCAACCTGCTGGACTCCGATGGTGGCAAGGGACGGCGGTGCGCTGGTGACGAGGGCCTCGAGGAGGAGGACTTGGCGGCGGCGGCGGCGGGCTCCTGGCCGGCTGGTGGTGTGGAGGTGTCGAGGGGATCGAGTGCAGGGCAGAGCAGGAGCGGTCAAGGCCAAGGCAACGCGGGGTCATGCATGGAGGAGAGCCAACGGGGCTCCGGCCTGGCCTGCTTCTCCGGCGAGGGTGGCGATGGAGGTCAGGCAAGAGGAGGAAGGGGATCGAGCGGGTCGGGCGAGAGGAGGAAGGGGATCGAGCGGGTCGGGCGCGGGGGAAAGAGCGCTCGAGGGAAAGCGATAGGAGGGAGAGGGGATCGGGCGTGAGCGAGGGTAGCGGCGGAGGGAACGAGCGAGCGAGAAGAAGGGGCTGGTTGCGGGAGCAAGATCGGGCTAGGGTTAGGTTAGTTGGGCCATGAGGCCTTGGGCCAGACTGAGAGGAGGCCGCGGGAGGAGATGGGACAGGGAGGCCAGTGGCTGGGCCTAGGCTGCTGGGCTTTTCTCTCCCTCTGATATAAATAAATAAATAAACAAAACTGAAAAGAGAAGGAAAATAAGGAGATGGTAGAGGTGGAATCTGGGCATGGGGATAATTTTCCCGGACTCGTGAAAATGTGCACGGTTCACGAAAAATAGGAGAGGCGTGATTGAAAGATGTAATTCAAACTCATTTGAATTATACTCATTTGAATATAATTCAAATGGGTTTGAACTAGGACTAGGTTTTTGAAGTGTCCAAAAATGTTCGGATTTTTGGAGGAACCTCGGCAAATGGGAAGAGAATTGTTGGCAAGGGTTTGAAGTCAAACTTGAAGTAGAGAATTCATGGGAATTTTGCAAGTGTGTTTTGGTGATACCAAAGCAATGGAAAAAATTTATAATAGCTCCCTACTATCGGGAGGATATGTTATAAACAGATGTCACCAGTGAATTCCCTCGATTTAAATGGACCGAAGATCCAAACAATTTATTTAGTTGAGTTGCAAAAGATTTATGATATGATGCAAGCACAAATAAAATGAAGCAAGCGAAATGAAACACACGGCGAAACCTAGAATAGGTGGAAGTCTTCTGGAGCATCGGTCTTGGGGTGTCACAACTCTCCCACACTAACAGAGGATCTCGACTCGAGATCCTAAGGATGGCAGCGGATAAAACGGAAAAGGAAGAGGTAAAACAAAGCTGCTTCTTTGACAAACGAGTGAAACCACGAACTTGAGAGGTTGACCAAATTGAAAGAAGAATACAACATAGACGAATGAATATGAAAACACTCCGTTAGAAAAGAGGAACGAGGTACATTACGAGAACCTTGTAGGTTGAAAGACATGGAACACGAGCTCACGGATCATGGAAGAATTTAAACCACTCCGGTTGAATAAAGCTAGAGAAGTAATAAGAACGAAAGAATTTGGACTGCATTCAGACTATGAATGGAAGGAATTGAACATGAACTTGAGGAGATGGGATGATACTTGTTGAAATCAACGACACACTACCTCCGGGACTATTGAAAGAATGGCACAAGGGGTAAGAAAGATTTCAGACAGCGCTCCGGTTAGAAGAGAGTTAAAACATGAAAATATGAGAGAACTTTAATGGAGGACACGACACTCCTATTAAATAGACTGGAAAGGAAAAGAACATGATCTTTATAAACGAGATGACGGGACGAAGAGAGCAACATCACAAGCCTCCGAAATGAAAGAATGGAATATAATTGTTCACCACAACGATAAACTTGGAAGAGTAACCTTACGAAGAAGGGATGAACGATGTTGTTGAAGAATCAACAATCACATGATATACTCCTCGTGGACTTACGAAACATCTCTAAACTAGAGGTGAAATTCTTGCAGGAGACAAAAAACTTATTTCACCGGTAGGATAAATGAGGAACTTGGGTCATTTATAAGCACCACATATAGCAACAATCTTCAGGGAAAGCTTTTAGGTGAAATACAACCCAAGATCACTCCAACAAATAAAATGGGGGGTTGAAAATATCTCCTGAAGAAATAAGGATGATGGGTTTAAATATTTCATTCTTGATAACTTGTGAATCATGAAACATGAAGGAAATTGTCAAGAATGACATACCACGACCTCAAAGATAAGGGAGCAAATATTTGCACTTCTAAGTGCAAAGAGAAGAATACTTGAGCTCCTCCAACAAGAATCTTTAAGAACACTTCGAGGATGAATTAAATCATGATGAACCACCATGAAGAACTCCGGTAACAAAAGGATGGGAAGTGAATGATGAAAAGAATAAGATTGAAGCCTTGCAATGATTTAGATGGAGCTTCACGATGAGAAAATTGAGGGAGCTTAGAACACCGGGAGACAAGACGAACAACTTGAAACCCTAGTCAGTGCTTGCATTAGGACTAGCTTGAGTGTGCATCATGTTGAAATTTTGCAGAAACTTGAAATGGGGATGACAGAAACCCCAGCACCCCTCTTCTTTTAATCTACGGTTAGCACTAATTTAAATTAGTTAAACTAATGACACTGACACGCAGGAACCACTATCAGGTTTGACCTGGGCCGTCCTGTTGACCAGCTGACGTCAGCATGAGGTCATGCTGACGTAGTAAGTGTTTTCTGTGAATTAAATAGATTAGAAATGATTTATTTATTTTCAGAAAATGCCCTAACTTCAAAAAAAATCATATAAATTCAACAGTAGCTCAGATGGAAAAGTTTTATTTATGAAAAATTATCAGAAAAATCCAATATATCCATTGGTACTGGTTTCATGCATGTTTAAGCAAGTTAACCTTGTTGTTCACATCAAAACATGATAATGCACTTTAATTAATAATAGTTTGGGTATGAATTTGAATCTTTGATTCAAATGAGCTCAAACCTTTCTGTTTATAGTTGCATTAGCTCAAAACACATTCATCTTGCCTTGTCATGAGCATGCATCATATTGTTGCATTTGTTTGCGTATTGATTGTATTATCGGTGTTCTCCGTGGTAGGTTCTGCTCCCGAGGATACATCTGCGTATCCAACTAAAGAGCAGTACCCGACAACCAATCTGTCAGGCAAGCAACCCATTGATCATTCCGGTACAAACCCATCTTCTCGCTCCTGCTCTCTTTTACTGCATTAAGACAATAGCGTGTGAACTGCTATTTGCTGCGGTAGTTGAACCCCATTCCTTTGCATGACATGTCATTGCCACAGTAAATAGTTGAAACCCACTAGCATGTTTAGGAGTTGATTGAGCCATGTGATGTGTTTCCTACCATGCTATTTATTTATGTTGCTTGCTATGCTTAGAGTTGTGTCAGGTCTGGTTGATCTGGGTGATGGATCAAAGTGAAAAGATCAGGTCTGGTAAAGAGAGTGAAGTGTGGAATATGCTTGGTAAAGGTATCGATGAAAGGCCATGTAGGAGTACATGGTAGGTTGTTTCATTGAAACCGTCCATAGGACCTGAGATCTGTATGTGTGATTTAAGATCAGCTACTACCACACATTGGGCCCTGAAATATGACCCCGCTCGACTTATTAACTACCCTTGTTCTCTGTCCAGGAGTTGCAACTAGTTTCTGGTGTTTGTAGTTTACTGGAGGTCGTGCGCAGCGCTGACCCTCGGGGTGGGCTATGACGCGGCAGGTACGTGGCATGGTGTACCGGTCGCCCGTTTGGTGACATGGGAACCCTGTACACATCGTTTGGGGCCGTGAGCGACACCCCGGCCGGATCTCCCCACGGATGGAACCCAAATAGGCGATAAACCTGGACTAGAGACTTGACTGGTTGGTTAGGTCGTGGTCTACACCCACATCGCCTTTCGCTTGAAGTCTGCCGAGCACATGTTTTGTGCAAGCGCTAAGTGGTGCAAACATGTGTGAAGAAGTACACCCCTGCAGGGTTACCAATCTATTCAAATAGCCGTTGTTCGCGGTTAAGGACCACTTGGTTGCTTATACAATTCATAGACAAGTTAATGGTTACTCCTAAAAGTCTCAAGACAAGTGTGAGTGACGTGGATGGCCCTTCCGTAGGATTACAGAAGAGGATCCATAGTAGTGTATTGTTGTGGTGAGTAGTGGAATCGTGTGCGTAGTCTCATCTTGCAATCTCCTGAGAGTTGTAGAATAGGTTAGCCAAGAGTCAAAGCTGGCCTGCTGCAATAAACTCCACTACCCTTGTTAATAATGATGCATGTATGATAGGTTCTGATGTAAGTCTTGCTGAGTACCTTTGTACTCATGTTTGCTTAATAACTGTTGCAGAGGAGAACCCTGCCCCCTCTGATGGGTAGCTTGCTACCCAGACGGAGATCCTGAGCTTGTGAAGGGCCTTGTAGATAGTCAGGCTACTCCAAGCCTGTTTTCTTTCCAAGTTGTCTGTACTCAGAAAAGTTAGCTTCCGCTTGTGCTTGTATGCCTGTATGACTTGAGTGTTGGGTCATGTGACCCCTATATGTATGGATATGTTATGTATGGCTCTTTGGAGCCTCTTAAATAAAGTACTTTGAGTCATGGAGTTCTGTTGTGATGCAATGTTGTATTTGCACATATTGAGCATATTGTGTGTATGTTATTGAAATGCTTGATATGTGTGGGATCCAACACCTAGTTATTTACACGTGGTAGCCTATCTTACAGGGAAATGCCTCCTAGTGCTTCCACTAAGCCTTGGTAGCTTGCTACTGCTCCGGAACACGTAGGCTGGCCGGCATGTGTCCTTCTTCGTTCCTGTGTCTGTCCCTTAGGGGAAATGTCACATGTTGTTCCTTTAAGTCCATGTAGCTTGCTACGACTTGGGTTCATACGTTGATGACCGACACGTTCGTTGCTGGGTCATGGATGCATGTCTGTGTAATTTAGTGCCACTTTTGGTTTATAACTAGCCATGTCGGCCCGGGTTCTCTGTCATATGGATGCTAGCGACACTATCATATACGTGTGCCAAAATGCGCAAACGGCCCGGGGCCGGGTAAGGTGGCACCCGTGGGGATACCGTGCGTGAGGCTGCAAAGTGATATGATGTGTTACAAGATAGATCGGTGTGACTTAGGATCAGGGTCCTGACAGCATTGGCATCAGAGCCGGACTGCCTGTAGGTTCTTCAAGCCAAACTGGTCGATGTTGAGTCTAGAAAGTTCTTAGTTATATGTAGGGGAATTGATTGTGGAAGGGAACGTAAGGCTCTTTTTACTTTTTTACCTTATGCCCTTCTGATCTGAGTCAGCCTATTCTTTCTACGGGGGTTTAGGACTAGGCCTCTCATCTTTACTAGGTTCACGTGTTACTAATCTGTTGACTCTTTGGATTGTTGGTTTCAAGCCTTAGTTCAGTTTCTACCTTCAGTATGTTGATTAGTTGGACCCGGAACCTTGATATGATGTTGTTGAGTGGCTATGCTATCATTTGTATGATGTCTCAATTTTTTTTGAGCATTTACAGTTGTTATGCTGCCCGATTTCTTCTAGAAATTCTAATGCCTTTGCATTATTTCGTGTTTCAGATGTCTGACCGCGCCCCTCACCAGGTGGTCCGTTTGACCCGGTGCATTAATGTGCCAGGTCACACAGCCATGTTGGTCCGTGTCTTGACCGAGATGAGCTACCGTTGGTATCCTGAGTACACTATGGAGGAACATTACCGGGATTTCAACCAGATTCAGTATTTCTGCACAGTCCGGATATACCCTTCATATCCCGGAGCTACAGACCCCATCCATTGGACGTATGGACTCGGGGTTACCATCGAGATGGCAGTGCAGGATGCCGCATACTCGATGATGACTATCATCCGGGCTAGGCATGCCCTGCTGCTGAACACTGAGGTCTGCTACATGCCAGCCTCACTTCCTGGAGAGAAGGCTACTACACTGGTCTGTATACTGATGCCGCTCATGAGGAGCCACTACTTCAGACTACCACTCAGATGTTGGAGGATAGGGACCGTGAGGTCCGTGCCCTCCGGATGGAGCTTTATAACACTTGAGTCGCCCACTGGGCCACTCTAACACGGCTTGCACCTGCCGTGCAGGCCGGATATCTGGATATGCAGAATTTGTACCCCGTGCGGACTCGTCTACCTGATCGTATGGATTGGCGTGATGTTGGGGGTATTACACCTCCACGTGGACGCCGGTTACCACCAGTAGCGGGACCAAGGCCGCATCCGTGTCCCTATGGTCCACAGCCTTCAAGTGCTTGAGAGTTTCCATATCCACATGTTCCACTTCCAGGCTATGGGGGTAATATTTATGAAGATTACTACGGGAATGTCTGAGTTAGACCGTGGCAGTAGTAGTATCGTAGTAGTTGTATTTCCACAGTCCTGCGTGTCTTGTGGAATATGACTTCGTGTGTACTGAGTTCCGAAGGCGTAGATAAATAATGTATAGGAGCTTGGAATGCCTCTGATGAGATGTATCGTCTTTCATCGTAGTTGTACTTTAGCCTTGGCTTGTACTAAACTATGTGTGGTGTATGACCAATGGTGTATATATGGCAGTTTCTATATTACCATGTCGTACAAATGAACATCTCTGCATTCCATGTCATCCATTACATTCTGCACTCCTATGTCAAAGTTTTGCCATCCTTGTCTAAACCGTTGTTTTGTTTCCTAGGATGGTCAACACTCGCAGCACCCCTTCTGCTCAGGAGTAGGGTGGAGCCAGTGGGGCTAGAGATGGGAATCTGCCTCAACCACCCTCCTTGGCTGAAGTTATGCTGGAGGTAGAAAGGAACAAGAGAGAGACCAACCGTCTGCTAGAACGCATAGCGCAGAATACTGCCTTTCGCCAGAGGAATGACGTGGTTTCTATTAACGACTTTATCAAGATGTGCCCACCAAAATTCCATCACTCCTCTGAACCTCTTGATGCAGATGACTGGCTTTGAAGTATCACCCACAAGCTACACTCCGACCATGTGGCCGAAGCTGACAAGGTTACTTACGCCGCCTACCATCTTGAGGGCCCTGCCAGCCTTTGGTGGGAAAACTGTGAGGCTATGTGTCCTGCTGGCCAAATCACTACTTGGGCAGAGTTCAGCGTGGCATTCCGTGAACATCACATTCCGGAAGGTCTCATAGATCACAAGCGGGAGGAATTTTGCAATTTCACCCAGGGCAGGCTAACTAGGGATGCTTATAGTCGCGAGTTTGGCAACTTGGCTTGCTATGCTCCCGAAGAAGTGTCCACCGATGCCAAGAAGCAGGCGAGGTTCCGCAAGGGACTTAGCCCTGAACTTCGCCGAGATCTACGTCTGCACGAGTGCACCTTCTTCCAGAAGCTAGTGAAAAAAGCCATCAGTGCTGAGATAGGTCAGACTGATTATGAAGCCACACGCAAGCATCCTCGTGACTGTGACACCCCGAGACCGGTGCGCCAGGTGTCAGTCAGTTATTCGTTGCCTTTGCCATGTCATCTGCTTGTGGTTGCATCTTGCCATGTCATCATGTGTGTTCCATCAGCATGTTTTCAAAACTTGTATCCGCCCGAGTCCCCTCGTCCTTTCCGTTGCCCGTTCTGAGCCCAGACACACTTACACGTGCCCGCGGCACCTCTGAATATTTATTTTGTGAGTGGCCGGAAAATGTTCTCGGAATGGGATGAAACTTGTCATGTGGTATTATTATAGTGTAGACAGGCCGCCTGCCAAATTTCATCGCATTCGGAGCTCGTTTGATAGCCCAATGGATATATATAGCGGCACTAGTCGCCGGTTTAATCGTCAGACGTTTTCGGTCTTCGAAAACCCCCGCGGGCCTCTTTTCCCTTCTCTCTTCTCAGCCCAAGGCCCCTCCACCATACCCCAATACCTCCTCTAGGCCCAACCTAGACTCCCCTCGTGATCGGATCCGTCGGATCGCGATCGGAGGGTTCAAAAACCCCTCCAAACTCCAAACCCTAGCCCTCCTACTATAAATGGACTGCCCCTAGTCCATTTTTGGCCTCCACCTACCCCTCCTCCTCAATTTCTACGCCACCAACTCACCACAACCGCCGGAGCCGCCACTCCCCTCCATTTCCGCGCCCAGCCGCCCATGCCCCGCCATCTGGCGCGTCTCCATTCGCCCCTGCCGCCACCTGGGCTGGTTCCAGCCACTCAGGGAGTGCCACTTGGCATCTCCACATTCCCCCCAGCTCTCCTCCGCCGCCAGCCCATCGGGGCCCAGCCGAGGCCCGCCCCCGGGCCGATCTGGGCCCGAGCCGACCCCGTGTCGTGGGCCTTCGTCCCCACCTCCGAGCGCTCGCGCCACCGCTCTGGCGCCGAGCTCGTCCGCTCCCGAGGCCGACCGCACCGCCGCCCGCCTCCCTGGCTCCCTCGCCGTTCGGCCCCGCCGCCTCGGCTCCTCCCTCCGCCGCCGCCTGGAGCTCCGGCGTCCCGCCGAGCCGCGTCGGCGAGCGCCTCGCGCAACCGGCCGCCGCCGTCGTCGGGAATGGCCTCCCCGGCGCCGGATCCACCGCAGCCGCCCCGATCTGCCCCTCCGCTCCGGATCCCCGGCCTCCCCAACCTCCTCCAGTGCTGTCCCCGCCATCTTCGGCGCCTGGCCGAGCTCGCCGGCGTGCAGCTCCGGCCAGGGCCGCCGGATGTGTCCGGTCGGACATGTCTGCCTCCCGGAGTCACTGACCCGTGGGCCCGCGTCGTCTGCAGCCCGCCGGACGTGTCCAGCTGGCACGGACACGTCCGCCCCTCTCTCTCTGCCATGTGGGCCCGCGTGCCCAGCCACCGACGGACATGTCCGCTGACAACGGACAATGTCCATTTCCCGAGGTTGCCTTTTTTCCACTAAGTCCTAAAAATGCATATTTTGTTGCTATGTTCATGTGGCCGTAATTAATTGTGTGCTTATCCAAATTGAGTGTATGATATGTCAAAATGATCGTGGTCATATGCTCTACACTTTGCTCCATTATGCCATGCTTGTTTGACTTCATCTAGATGCTTTAATCTCTGCTGCAAGAGTGATACTTGCTATAAACTGCCACTACTTGTTATTTTGATGCCATGTTTGAGATATGATAACTTGGTGCATGTTTATCCAAATGATGCATATGATATGTCAAAATGTTCATTATGAAGTGTACTACATGATGGTTGCTGTAGCATGCTTGTTTGAGTTCATATTGCCATGTTAATCTCTGTTGCAAAAGTGCATTTGGCCGTTATGTGCTGAAACTTGTTATGAGATGCTGATTTCAATTGCTCTTTGTTATTGATGTGTTTGTCCTCATGCCACATGTCTAGAAGTTTTAGAAGCACAATAATATGGTCTTCGATGTGGTGCATTTAAATTTCCATGATATGCCTTGAGGTGACTTAAACATGCCATGCCAATGTTACTGTTTTAACACTTAGTGAAAAAACTGCTAAGTCTGGAATGTGTTATAATCTGATGCTATGTTTGCTTGATGCCGTAGTCAAATCGATGCTTGTTTTGGAGTGGCCAATGATCATGCTTTGTTGTCCATGTTATTGTCTATCCATTCATGCCCTTACTTGCTCATATGACCTGCTGTAGCTTATTTATTTCTTGCTCTCAAGTTGCTATAAATTATACCTGTTAGGATTTTATCAGCATGCTCAATTTGGTGTAGCTTGTTGCTATTGATCCATGCCTCCTATGGAGTTGCTCCAATGGAGTTGTTTGCTGTAGGATATGTCTACTACATGTCCATGCTCTTTATGTTCTTATTAGAGTTGATATGCATGTTGTTTTGTGCCTCCGAAGGCAGCATCGTGATGATGTTTTTTGCCTTCCCAGATTTTGGCTAAGTGTGGATAATTTTATTGCAACTTGCCATGCTTGTTTAAATGTATTCCAGCAAGATTTTGGGTGTGTTCTAAGTTCCTACTTGTTAAGTATCATGTCTACTTCACATACATGCCTCTTGTTAACATGTTTGGGTGATTTAGCTTATATTTACATTGCTCCGAAGTTGTTATGTGGCTGTTAACTTCAGCTTGTTGTTATATCTTGCTTCAGGTGTATCTTTTAGCCCGTTGCTCCGTTTTGGGTGTGCCTTATATGAAACTTGTGTGATTTTGCATGTATAATCATAATATCATGTTGTTTTCATGTTTGGAGTGTTTTTGCTTGATGTTTGGGTGCATCTTGCACCGTTGCCTTGTTTGTCTTGTTTTGCTCATATCTTCTAGGCCGTAGCTCCGAACTAAATGAACTTTATATGAAACTTGAATAGAATTTCGTGTAGATCATCATGGTGCATGTTAAACTGCTGTTTAACAACTTTAACTTAAGGTTTGTTCAGATCTGGACTAATTTCAAAACATGCATATGAGGACTTACCGGATTTGTTATATGTAGTTTCCGGCTTCATTTAAACTTGTTGACTTGTGTTGTTTTTGAGTGCTTCCTGCCTTGCCATGTTTTGCATCATATATAGACTTGTCTTGCATCATACCTTGGTTGAGCATATTGTCATGTTCTTGTGTTGTGTGTTTACCGTATTGCTTGCTTCTTCTCGTTAGTGCTTGTTCTGTTGCGATCGTGACGATTCGTTTGACTTCACGTGGTTCGTCTTCAAGGCTTCTTCTTCATCTTCTTCACGGATCCGTTCTTCTTCCTTGCGGGATCTCATGCAAGATGACCATACCCTTGGATACCTTTACTATCATTGCCATGCTTAGTTGTCTCGATGCTATCGTTACATGTCGCGCTACTCATCATTATTGTCAGCCCCTCTCCTTGTTGCCATGAAACCTCTAACCTTTGACGCCTTCCTAGCAAACCATTGTTTGGATATGATACCCGCTTGCTCAGCCCCTCTTATAGCATTGTTAGTTGCAGGTGAAGATGAAGATTGTTCCATGTTGGAACTTGTTGTTGGAATATCACAATATCTATTATTATTATTAACACACCTATATACTGGGCATGGGTGGAAGGCTTGGCCTTTTGCTCGGTGTTTTGTTCCACTCATGCCACCTTAGGCGCCGATAAACCGGCATTATGTTCCTTGATTTTGGGTTCCTTACACGGTTGGGTATATGGGGACCCCTTGACACTTCGTCTTTGAATAAAACTCCTCCAGCAAGGCCCAACATTGGTTTTAATTTGCTCATAATAACAACTTAATTAAATAATTAATTGCATAGGGAGTTAGCGCTACGCGAGATTCTTTCTACATAGCAGGGGGGCCAGTGCTGATGGTGTTGGTCCCAAACGGGGGTCCTGCAGGGCCACCTTGGGGGAACCCGAGGGCTGGTTTTACCTGTAGCATCGCCCATCCGATCGTGGCCTGAGACGAGATACACGCGGCTACTATCAGGGTGTCGACACACCGGGAGATCGTGCTGGACTTGTTTTACCATTGTCGAAATGTCTTGTGCACCGGGATGCCAAGCCTGATCAGATTTCCCTAAGATAAGGGGTAATAATTATTATTACTTCAGCTGATCGTGAGAGCTTGTGATGGGCTAAGTTGGGACACCCCTGCAGGGTTATGATCTTTCGAAAGCCGTGCCCGCGGTTATGTGGCAGATTGGAATTTGTTAATATCCGGTTGTAGAAAACTTGACAGAGGATCCGAAGTAAAACACACAACTGTGTGAGTAACCGTGACTGTCTCTTTTCACTTTGAGAAGAGAACACGGTGGGGTTATGTTTGACTCGTAGGTAGTTCAGGATCTTTAGCGATCACTACTAGTTGCGACCGTTTGCGTAGATGCTCATCTTATTCTTGTACTCGTAAGTTAGCCACCATATATTGCTTAGCCGCTGATGCAACCTTCACCACTTTACCTCTTCCTACCCAGTTAAGCTTTGATAGTCTTGTTACCCATGGTTATGGGATTGCTGAGTCCTCGTGGCTCACAGATACTACAACACCAGTTGCAGGTGCAGGTTTGCGATGACTTGGCGTGAGAGCGATGTTCTTTTGTTGGAGTTCTTTCTTCTTCTTCTTCAGTCTTGGGTTAGGTTCCGGGTCGGCAGCCTAGGATAGCAGATGTATGTCGTTGTTCTTTTCATGTTTGCATCTGTAGTCGGATGCTTTGTGTTGATGATGTTGTATTCATGTGACTGGTATGTATTGTTGTATCCCCCATGTATGTATGTAATGGTACGATGTAATGATATCCATCTTGCTAAGCGCCCGAAATGCGGTTGTGCCCCAATCACGTAAGTGTCACGTGATCGGGATAGAATCGCATCTTGGGCCTGACAAGTTGGTATCAGAGCCTCGACCGACCATAGGAGCCCCCTTGATTGATCGTAGTTTGGCCGTTCTCGAGTCTTGCAAAAACTTTTTCGGAGTGTAGTTATATCGGAGAGTAGGAATTCTTTTACTCCTCAGTCCCTTCGTCGCTCTCGTGAGGAATCTTGACGTAGGTGTCTTGAACTACTCCTCTCCCCTTTCAATTTTTTTTAGGATCACGCGGTTAGTTTTCGTTCGTTGCGTTGTTAGTTCTTTCATCTGGTGCATCTCTTGTCAAGTGGACTCGACCCTCTTCTTCTTTGCAAGTTCAATGCTCAGTTCTTTTCAACCGACGGTGTTTTCCCCATCCAAAGTGAACTTTCTTTTTCCCACCCGCCCACCCTTTTGCTTCTCGGACCGGAGTCCTTAATCGAGTATCCATCCTACTCGGTTGAAGCCTTTGCTTTCTTTCCTTAATTATTTTGAACTCGTGAATTCTCGACTAATTCGTCATCATTCATCTCCTTTATTCTCCGATGAATTCTCCTCTCGTTCGGCATTCTTCATCTGTTTTCTTCTCCGGTGGTTCCAATTCAAGTTGTCCTTGGTGTTGTTCTTATTTTACTCGGCTCAATTGTTTCCTCTTGCTCGTCACCTCTCGCCACTTAATTATTCCGGAGTTCTGCATGCATCTCAGATTCTTCTGTGTTCCAATTAATTCGAGGTTGTCACCTCATTCGAGTCTTGCAATCGTTCCGGTGCATCATTTCTCATCTGAATAATCCTTTCCAACGGAGTTTTCTCTTCGATGGGCTCATAACCCACAGGTTTATTCCCAGAATCTTACCTGACTCTTCTAATTTTCTGGAGTGTTCCAAAATTCCTTTCAAGTGTGACGTAAATATGGATTCCATCAGTCATATGCCTTCTACAAGATCGCTTTCAATTCTTTTCATCGTTGGTTCAACCTTACTTCTTTCATTCTTCCGGAGTATTTCATGAATTCTTTTCTGGTGTTCCTCCGGAGGCCATCATTTCAGAAGATTTCTTCGTTCTCAGTTTTCAACTTCTTTCTCCAAATATTGTTCATGGATGCCTCTTCGTTCGTCTCACATTCATCCGGTGCTTCGTTCAAGCATTCTTTAAATCAGTTCGCGATCTCTTTGTTCTCTTGTATCTTAATTCCCTCGAGTGCTTTATTCTTCCCAGAGATTCATTTTCTTGTTTTCACTCAATTTTATAATTTACGGTGGTCATTCGCTTTCTTCATTCGATTCTAATTCTTCCCGGTGGCTTGTTCTTTCTTCACCAGGTTTCAATTTTTTTTACGGTGGTTCGTTCCTTTCTCTTCATTCGGCTTTAATTCTTTACAGTGGTTCGCTCAAGAATTCTTTTCCGGTGTCATCATACAAATTCATTAATTTTATTCCAATCCTACCGGTGGTTCATGAAGATTTTCACAAGTTCGCCATATATCCCTCTTAATATTTTCAACGAGAATAAGTAGTATGCGAATCCATTGTTTTCATCAATTTAATTGGTGGAGGATAAGCATAACATAATTCTTATTCATTTTGTCAAGTTGATTTATTCCTTTATTCGGAGTTTATTCTTGATGAATAAATTCTAGTTCCAAGAACTTTCATCTTTTATTTTTCCGGAGTTCAAGTTTTTCTCGGCTATCTCGTCGGAACCCCGACTAATCATGCCAAGGCTAATCTTATTCTTTTGATCATTCAATTATATCGGATCATTCTTTTGTTACCGGAGTTCTTCGTGGTGGTTCCTCATGTTTTAATTCATTCTTCAACGTTCATCTAATTCTTCCGGAGCAGCTCAAGCATTCTTATTCTTTTGCCTCTCGAGTGCAAATAATTCTCCGTATTCTTTTGAAAAGGGAGTTTTGCATTTCTTCATTCTCGGCTATTCAATCTTTTGGTTGTGGCATAATTCACCAAGTTTTGAGATGTTTTCATAAGTCCATGACAAGCTTATTGGTTTCATTGTTGATTTTTCAACGACTCCGTTCATCCATTCTTCGCAAGGATGCTCTTTCAAGTCTTTCGTGGTGAAAGTTGTCATTCTTTATCCTTTCTTTTCATTCCATCCTTAATTATTCCGGAGGCATTGTCTTGTTCATTTCGTCATGTTTTTATTCCATCTTCTCAGGTTCTTGTTCTATTCCATTCATGTTCATCCGGTGTGCTATTTCTTTCAGTTTCAGCCGGAGTGCTACCCAAATTCCTTCATTTGAATTCCTTTTCTATCTCTTTTAACCGGAGTGGTTTTGAATTCATTCTTATTCCTTCATCCCGCGCTTCATATCCTTCAACCTATTGATTCTCGTCGTATTCCTTCTTCCTCTTGTCTAACAAAGTCTTTGCAACTTCGTTCTTCTCCGTTGTATCCTTCTTTCATATTGTTCAACCTCTCAAGGTTCATTGGATTCACTCTTTTGTCCTTGAAGAACTTTGTTCTTCCTTTTTCTCTTCCGTCTCGTTCCTAAGATCTCGGGACGTGAGCTCTTGTTAGTAGGGGAGTGTTGTGACACCCCGAGACCGGTGCGCCAGGTGTCAGCCAGTTATTCGTTGCCTTTGCCATGTCATCTGCTTGCGGTTGCATCTTGCCATGTCATCTTGTGTGTTGCATCAGCATGTTTTCAAAACTTGCATCCGCCCGAGTCCCCTCGTCCTTTTCGTTGTCCGTTCTGAGCCGAGACACACTTACACATATCCGCAGCACCTCCGAATATTTATTTTGTGAGTGGCCGGAAAATTTTCTCGGAATGGGATGAGACTTGGCATGTGGTCTTATTATAGTGTAGACAGGCCGCCTGCCAAATTTCAGCGCATTCGGAGCTCGTTTGATAGCCCAACGGATATATATAGCGGCACTAGTCGCTGGTTTAATCGTCGGACGTTTTCGGTCTTCGAAAACCCCCGCGGGCCTCTTTTCCCTTCTCTCTTCTTAGCCCAAGGCCCCTCCACCACAGCCCAATACCTTCTCTAGGCCCTACCTAGACTCCCCTCGTGATCGGATCCGTCGGATCGCGATCGGAGGGTTCAAAAACCCCTCCAAACTCCAAACCCTAGCCCTCCTACTATAAATGGACTGCCCCTAGTCCATTTTTGGCCTCCACCTACCCCTCCTCCTCAATTTCTGCGCCACCAACCCACCTCAACCGCCGGAGCCGCCGCTCCCCTCCATTTCCGTGCCCAGCCGCCCATGCCCCACCACGTGGCGCATCTCCATTCGCCCCCGCCGCCACCTAGGCTGGTTCCAGCCACTCAGGGAGTGCCACTTGGCATCTCCACGTTCCCCCCAGCTCTCCTCCGCTGCTAGCCCATCGGGGCCCAGCTGAGGCCCGCCCCCGGGCCGATCTGGGCACGAGCCGCCCCCGCGCCGCGGGCCTTCGTCCCCGCCTCTGAGCGCTTGCACCGCCGCTCTGGCGCCGAGCTCGTCCTCTCCCGAGGCCGACCGCGCCGCCGCCCGCCTCCCTGGCTCCCTCGCCGTTCGACCCCGCTGCTTCGGCTCCTCCCTCCGCCGCCGCCTGGAGCTCCGGCGTCCCGCCGAGCCCCGCCGGCGAGTGCCTCACGCAACCGGCCGCCGCCGTCGTCGGGAATGGCCTCCCCGACGTCGGATCCACCGCAGCCGCCCCAATCTGCCCCTCCGCTCCGGATCCCCGGCCTCCCCGACCTCCTCCAGTGTTGTCCCCGCCATCTCCGGCGCCTGGCCGAGCTCGCCGGCGTGCAGCTCCGGCCAGGGCCGCCGGATGTGTCCAGTCGGACATGTCTGCCTCCCGGAGTCGCTGACCTGTGGGCCCGCGTCGTATGCAGCCCGCCGGACGTGTCCAGCTGGCACGGACACGTCCGCCCCTCTCTCTCTGCCATGTGGGCCCGCGTGCCCAGCCACCGACGGACATGTCCGCTGACAACGGACAATGTCCATTTCCCGAGGTTGCCTTTTTTCCACTAAGTCCTAGAAAATGCATATTTTGTTGCTATGTTCATGTGGCTGTAATTAATTGTGTGCTTATCCAAATTGAGTGTATGATATGTCAAAATGATCGTGGTCATATGGTCTACACTTTGCTCCATTGTGCCATGCTTGTTTAATTTCATCTAGATGCTTTAATCTCTGTTGCAAGAGTGCTACTTGTTATAAACTGCTGCTACTTGTTATTTTGATGCCATGTTTGAGATATGATAACTTGGTGCATGTTTATCCAAATGATGCATATGATATGTCAAAATGTTCATTATGAAGTGTACTACATGATGGTTGATGTAGCATGCTTGTTTGAGTTCATATTGTCATATTAATCTCTGTTGCAAAAGTGCATTTGGCTGTTATGTGCCGAAACTTGTTATGAGATGCTGATTTCAATTGCTCTTTGTTATTGATGTGTTTGTCCTCATGCCACATGTCTAGATGTTTTAGAAGCACAATAATATGGCCTTTAATGTGGTGCATTTAACTTTCCATGATATGCCTTGAGGTGACTTAAACATGCTTGCAAACATGCCATGCCAATGTTACCGTTTTAACATTTAGTGAAAAAACTGCTAAGTCTGGAATCTGTTATAACATGATGCTATGTTTGCTTGATGCCCTAGTCAAAGACATGCTTGTTTTGGAGTGGCCAATAATCATGCCTTGTTGTACATGTTATTCTCTATCCATTCATGCCCTTACTTGCTCATATGACCTGCTGTAGCTTATTTCTTTCTTGCTCTCAAGTTGCTATAAATTATACCCGTCAGGACTTTATCAGCATGCTCAATTTGGTGTAGCTTGTTGCTATTGATCCATGCCTCCTATGGAGTTGCTCCAATGGAGTTGTTTGCTGTAGGATATGTCTACTACATGTCCATGCTCTTTATGTTCTTATTAGAGTTGATATGCATGTTGTTTCGTGCCTCCGAAGGCAGCATTGTGATGATGTTTTTTGCCTTCCCAGATTTTGGCTAAGTCTGGATAATTTTGTTGGAACTTGCCATGCTTGTTTAAATGTGTTCCAGCAAGCTTTTGGGTGTGTTCTAAGTTCCTACTTGTTAAGTATAATGTCTACTTCACATCCATGCCTCTTGTTAACATGTTTGGGTGATTTAGCTTTTATTTACATTGCTCCGAAGTTGCTATGTGGCTGTCAACTTCAGCTTGTTGTTATATCTTGTTTCATGTGTATCTTTTAGCCCGTTGCTCCGTTTTGGGTGTGCCTTATATGAAACTTGTGTGATTTCGCATGTACAATCATAATATCATGTTTTTTCATGTTTGGAGTGTGCTTGCTTGATGTTTGGGTGCATCTAGCACTGTTGCTTGTTTGTCTTGTTTTGCTCATATCTTCTAGGCCGTAGCTCCGAATTAAATGAACTTTATATGAAACTTGACTAGAATTTCGTGTAGATCATCATGGTGCATGTTAAACTGCTGTTTAACAACTTCAACTTAAGGTTTGTTCAGATCTGGACTAATTTCAAAACATGCATATGAGGACTTACCGGATTTGTTATATGTAGTTTCCGGCCTCATTTAAACTTGTTGACTTGTGTTGTTTTTGAGTGCTTCCTTCCTTGCCATGTTTTACATCATATATAGACTTTTCTTGCATCATACCTTGGTTGAGCATATTGTCATGTTCTTGTGTTGTGTGTTTACCGTATTTCTTGCTTCTTCTCGGTAGTGCTTGTTCCGTTGCGATCATGAGGATTCGTTCAACTTCACGTGGTTCGTCTTCAAGGCTTCTTCTTCGTCTTCTTCACGGATTCATTCTTCTTTCTTGCGGGATCTCAGGCAAGATAGCCATACCCTTGGATACTGTGACGCCCGAGACCGACGTCCCAGAAGATTCCAGAAGATTCCAGATGTTCCGGGTTGGCCGTGTGTTTCTTTTGCTTGCGTTATTTATTTTTTGCATTGTATCATGCCATCATGTCATTTTTTTTTTTTTTGCATCTCAACCTAATAATCCGTGTGGGCCTTCGGTCCATTTAAATCGAGGGAAGATGTCTTCTCTTTATAACATATAAAAGTCTCTCATTATATTATGGAGCTATATTAATAATTATTCCGTTGTTTGGAATTACCTAACACACTTGCATATTTTTTCCCTCATGTCTCTTAATTCTAGTTTCACCTTCTAAACCTTCCCTTCTGTTGGAACTATTTTTGTTGGGTTGGTAATATCCCGTAAAGCCTTATAAAAATGTTCCATCATTTTTCCCCCCCTGTTTTGGCCTCTTTTCTTTTTATCTTGGATCCATCTCTATTTATTTCTGCTGAAGAAATAATTAAGGTGCAGCCCAGGCCTTCCCTGGCCCATCTCCTCCCTCCTCCTTTCTCTCCTGGCCCAGCCTTCCCTCTCCTTCCCTCTTGGGCCTCTTCCAGCCACTCCAGCCCAACTCCCCGCTGAAACCCTAGGGCACCGAGCCCGCACCAGCTCCCTCCGTTCCTCCCACTGTGCGCCGCCAGCCTCTCCCATCGATCTTCTCGACCCCGCTACTCTCTCCCGCATCGATCCCTTCGAGGCCGAGCCTCTACCTCCCTTCGACCGAGCCCGACCGCACTCCTCCTCCCTCTCGCTAGCTGCCCCGCGCCCCCAGTTCTCCCAGAGCAGCCGACGCGCGCCCTCCGTCCAGCGGCAGGTGCCCGCGCCGTGGCGCCCGCCGGCGTCCTTCTCCTCCGAGTGCTGCAGCCCGGCGAGCTGCGCCCGACGCGACCCCGCGGCGCCCCCTCGCCTCCTTCCCGTCGCCCTTGCGGGACCTTCGTCCTCCCTCCGCCTCCCGTCCTCCGGCAGCACCGGGCCGGAGCCCTCGTCCCCCCGACGTCCTCCCGGCTCCCTCCGTCTTCAACTCCAGCAAGGGTCGGCCGCGCCCGACGTCCTCGCCTCGCCTCCCCCCTGCTGCATCTCCCGTGGCTCTCCTCCGGCCAGAGACCCTGCGCCTCGCTCCCTTCCCCGACGCAGGAGCCCCGCGGCCCCCGAGCCCCGTCCTCAAGCAGCAGTCCGAGTGCCGCGACCCCGCAGGCGCCCTTCCCTCCAGCAAGCGCGGCCAGGAGCTCCAGATCGGCCTCCCTCCGTTCCGGCCACCGAGCGCCTCCAGGCCCCGCAGGCCGCCTTCCTCCGTCGCAGAGACCGCAGACCGGCCTCTTCTCGCTGCTGCCCTTTTTGTTGTTCCTGTGCGTTTTGTGTTGTTTTGTTTTGTGTTGCCGTGTGCTATTGCAAATGTCCAGGCACCGTTCGTAGACCAAGTGGAGACCGGAGAAACGGAGATGCATCGAGTTCATCTACGGTAAAACTGAACGTCTACGGAAACGAGCACCCCTACGCTCGACGACCCTCATGTACGACGACGACCGAACGAGACGATGACAAGTACCACGACGACCCGTTCATCTACGGAAGAATGAGCGCGAGTACCTCTACCGTCGCCGTGTACCACTACCGTCGCCCGGAAACGAGAAATTCGCCAAGTACCACGACACGATGACGTGAACAACTACTTCCTCTCCGACGTGAACGACTCCTTCCTCTACTTCATCTACGTCCCTCGACGTCTCGAACCGCCCCGAGACGCACGCTTCAAAGGTATAACCCCGAGACGTGACCCGTGTGATGCTTGCTTGTTGTGTTGTATGTAATGTCTCCCTTGTGTGTGCTCGTGCCCGTTCCGACCTTTTGTTGAGCTCCTCGGTTGCCTCGTCGCCGACCCGTGGGAACCCGGCAACGGGATCACCCCACCTCTTTCATCTTGTTCAACTCGTTCACTCCACCTTTTGTTTTGCACCGGTCTCTCAACGAGATACCGGAACCGATATGATGCGTTGCCTCATTTCGGATCGTTGCCGTGGCACCCTTTCATTCCACCACGGTGACAAATACTTCATGTCTCTACTTGTTAACCCTAAATAAAACTTGCATAAACTTGATCATATCATCCGCATCATGTTAACAACCTTGAATGCTTAATTGTTGTTTGCTTATAATTATTAAAACATGCTCATGGGGATTTTTTCCCGGAATTGTTGTTGTTATTTTCCGGCCCCATTTAAAATGCTTAAATAGGTAGTTTAATTGTGCTTCACCTCTTGCCATGCTAAAAACATTTAAACTTGTCTTGTAAATAACGAGAGTCAACTAAATAATTAATTGTGGTGTTTCGTCAATATGCAACTCGTTGCATATTGATCTCCACTTAACTTGTAGTTTTGTTTGTGCACTTTGCCATGCCATGCATATTTAAACCGGACATGCATCATACTTGTTTGTGCATCGTGCCATGTTTATGATGTGTGTGTTTACCGTGTTGTTCTTTCTTTCCGGTTGTTTCTCTTGTTAGCTTCGGTTCCGTTCCGGAGTTGTGAGGATCCGCTCGACTGTTGCTCCGTCTGCTTCTTGGATCCGTTCTTCTCCTTTGTGGAATCCCAGGCAAGATGACCGAACTCGGATACCATTACTATTTTTGCCTCTTGCTAGTAGTCTCGATCTATAGTTTTGCCTCGATGCCCATGTCTTTCTTGTCAGCCTCCTACTTGTAACCATTGCCTTGTTTAACCATCCTACCTACGCAAACCGTTGCTTGGCTAAGTACGCTTCGCTCAGCCCCTCTTATAGCATTGTTAGTTGCAGGTGAAGACCGAAGATGCTTGCTTCATGTTGAAGTCTGGTTGGGTTATATCACACTATATAAATGCTTAAAAATGAAATCACCTATATACTGGCTGGGTGGAAGGCTAAGCCTTTTTGCTTGGTGTTTTGTTCCACTCATGCCGTTAGGATCCGTATAAGCCGGTGTTATGTTCCTTGATTATGCGTTCCTAACACGGTTGGGGTGTATGGGACCCCCTTGATAAACCGCTAAGTGCTAAGTCTTTTCCAGCAAGTCCCAACTTTTGGTACTATTTGCCCATAATAACAACTTAATTAATTAATTAAATTTGCATAGAGGGTCGCTCCCTCGAGGATCCTTTATTTCTACATAGCAGGGGGGGCCAGTGCCGATGGTGTTGGTCCCAAACGGGGGTTCTGCGGGGCCACCTCGAGGCAACTCAAGGTTTGGTATCCACCCGTAAAATCGCCCATCCGGTCGTGTCCTGAGACCTAGATACGCGCGGCTACTATCAGGGTGTCGACACGCCGGGAGGATTTGCTGGATTAGCCTTACCTTAGTTCGGTTTAACTTGAGCACGGGATTCCGAGAATACTCGGGTCTTCCCAACTATGGAGTTGCGACTCCGCGGATCGTGGGCTTGTAATGGGTCAAGTTGGAACACCCCTGCAGGGTTTGAACTTTCGAAAGCCGTGCCCGCGGTTATGTGGCAGATGGGAGCTTGTTAATTCCGGTTGTAGATAACTTGACACAATGTTTCAATACACTACCAGCGTGTGTACCGTGACTGTCAATTTCCGAATAGGGATTCGGGAGTTGAACACGGTGGGGTTATGTTTGACCGGCTTTAGCTAGGATCACTTCGTGATCATCTTTCGACCGATGCTCTTCTCTTCTCGCTCTCTTTTGCGTAAGTTAGTGCTAGTTGCTGCTGCAGACTCTTGTTTGTTCCTTCACCTCATATTCTTTCTTCAGCCTTGTCCACACCCAAGGCTTAAATAGTCGTGTTACCCGGGAACGGGATTGCTGAGTCCTCTGTGGCTCACAGTTACTTCACCACACCAGATGCAGGTTCAGCCGAGCTCGATGCAGGAGTTGGTTCAGTTCTTCACCGGGAGTCCGATGAAGCTTGTGGCTGTTTGCTTGTGACGTTTCGATGTTCAGTAGTGGTTTCTACTAGGATTCGATCCTGACCTGTGGCTTTATGTTGTTTTGGTATCTTTCTTTTGGATCTTACCCGTAGTCGGGCTGTGATGTTCTGAATGATGTATTGCTTATGTATTGTATTGTGTGAAGTGGCGAGTGTAAGCCAACTATCCTCTTTTGCATTTTAATCCCTCTTTTACATGAGATGTGCAAAGATACCAAACTTGAGATCAATCTAGGATGGGCTTATACCTTTAAGTCGTGCCTCGACACGTAGGAGGTATAGTCCCATCCTGGGCATTACAAGTTGGTAATCAGAGCCTTCTCCGACCTAGAAGCCCCCACTGATTGATCGAATCGTTGACGGTTGAGTCTAGGCACCCACTGAAAACTTTTTGAGTCCTATATATATATCGGAGAGTAGGATTTCTTTGCTTCTCATCCCCTTTCTCTCTGGTGAGGACTCCTGACGATTACTCTTTTCTCTTGTATTTTCAAAAATTGCACCAAATTTTTTTTAGGATCTCGCGAGTATTCTGGGATTGTTTCGATGTTCTTGTGACAAGGATATTGTTCCCGATGCCTCCTGTTACCGAGGAGTTGAGCTTCGGGGTATCATTGACACAAGCATATCGCGACAGTACTAAATACTTAAGACGGCCGACATCGAAAATCTCTCCTATACGGCCAGTGGCACGATAACCCCGACATCACCCAGTACTGGGGAGGTAGTTCGAGAGTATTGCCATAGCTTGTTATAGTGGATGCGTTTTCGAAGGTCCGAGGTAAACAGTTTCCGAGAAAGACTGGTTATGTGTTGAAGGATGGATACACCTGGATGTAGGTTTAGAGTTGATTGCGCGGTGCTTCCCGTGTATCCCCAACACCTGATTGCATAACTGGAAACTTTCGGAAATCTATAGGTGGGTTTATCTAGTAGTTCTAGGCATTCTTCCAACGGATGCTCGATATGAAGTTTGGGGTTCTACATTGAGTGAAGTGGTTTTATGGACTTGTTCTGATCGGGAGTTGCATCTTAAAGGGTCCTTGGCTATGCTGATCCGGGGATGACAAAACCCTTTTGTAACACGTTCCATGAGCTTTCAGCACGAAGATGTCGAACGAAGCTTCTATCTTGTATTTGTTCTATCTGATCCTTGTTCCTTTTTTATTTTCATTTTGTTTTGCAAGTGGTTTTCTCGACCAGCTGATGTACCTACGGAATTCATTCGTTCAATCCTCTGTTCGAATGATATTGTGAAGATCTTGTTGCTTATCTATCCTTGTTCTTGTTTTGACTCTGGTATTCGAGTTGCTTCGATGTCAAATGTTGATTCCATACCTTTCATAATCGGTGTTCTCATATTTCTATGGGAGTGCTATTCCTCTTGACCATCAAGATTTTCATGTTAAATTCTTTCCAACCGGTGTGCTTTCTCTTCAAGTTTTTCCATACAGACGCCGTTGAGAAATCTGTCGTTTGTCTGTTTCATTCATCTCAAGTTGTCTTTGTTTTGCCCACCCTCCCACCCCTTTTCTTTATGGAGTCAGCAATTCTCAGAGGAAGTATCCATTTATTCTTGTGATATTCTTCTTTCTTTCCTTAATGTCCTCATCCGGTGATTTATCGCGAAGATGCTCAAGAGCTTCAAGTTCATCATTCTTTTGTTCTCGTTAATTCTTCCGGTGGATGTAATTCAAGATTTCGGTGTTGATCTTATCCTTTTTCCTCTTTTCATAATGCTTTTCTCATTCCGGTGCATCAATTAATCATTCTCCTCTTGTTATTCATATCCGGAGTGCTCAAGATTCATAATTCCTTTCTTAACCCGTTCAAGCTATTTTGAGATTGTTATCTTACTCAAGTCATTTAATTCAACCGGTGCAATATCTCTTAAGCAATCTTTTCCAACGGTGATTTCTTTGAGTGGGCCCTAACCCACAGGTCTTTTCCCAGGATCTTACCTGACTCTTCTTTTCCGGAGTTATTCTGAAATTCTTTTCAAAGTGTGACGTAAGTATGATTTCCATCAGTCACATGCCTTCTCCAAGTTTATTTTCAAATTCTTGTTCATCGTTGGTTCAACCTTTTTAATTCTTCATTCCGGAGTGTTCAACAATTCTTATGCCATTTCTCGTCTTCATCCTCAACATTTGAAGACCGGAGAAGAGTTTCTCTTAAATCTTGGCCGTTCTCTTGAAGATTTGTGGTTCTAGCTTCATGCCATCCTCATAGTTGTTTCGATTGTGAGGAATTCTTTTCATACCCATCCGAAGCATTTCATGAATTCTTTTCTTTGTGATCCTCCGAAGGCCATCATTTCAGCTTATTTCTCCGTTCTCAGTTTTCAACTTCGTCCTCCAAATATTCTTCATCGATGTCTCTTCGTTCGTCTCCCTATTTTTACGGTGGTTCTTTCAACATTACCCTTCCGTTGTTATCGTTTTAATTCTTTGTTCTTTTCATAATCCTACCGGTGCCTTGTTGAAGATTTACCCAAGCTTGTGCTAGATCTCTCTTTAATTCCTTGCAACGAGAATAAGTAGTATGCCAAATCCTTGGTTGTCATCAATTTAAATTGGTGAAGGAGATGCATGACATAATTCTTATTCTTATTCCTTCAAGGTGATTTAATTCTTTTGTCTGGAGCTTGTTCATCATATCATATTCTCGCTTCTAAGTTGTTCATCTTGTTTTCCGGAGCTTCAAGTTATTTCGATTATATCATTTCAAAGCTTCATCTAATTCATCGTTGGCCTTGAGTCTTATTCTTTCATCTTTCACTTCTCATGCTTTCATTACCGGAGATCTCATGGTGGTTCATCATATTTTAATTCATCCTCAGTCTTCATCAAGATTCTTGTTGGAGCTCAAGCATTCTTCATCATGCTTTCCAATTGCAATCCTTCTACCTTATCCTTTTCAGATGGTGTTATGTCATTCTTGACAATTCCTTCATGTTTTATGATTCACGAGTTTCAAGAATGAGATATTTAAAACCATCATTTTCCTTGTTCAGGAGATCTTTTCAACCCTTCTATTTATTCATTGGAGTTATCTTGGGTTGTTTTTCACCTAAAAGCTTTCCCTAAGGATTGTTGTATTATGGTGCTTATAATTTACCCAAGTTCTTCATTTATCATTCCGATGAAATAAGTTTTTCATCTCCTTGTTGATCTCAATCCAATCAATTGTTTTCGTTAGTGGCTGGTTGTCACCTCATAATTTGGAGATGTTTTCCATAAGCCCACATCAAGCTTATTCTTCTCGTTGTTGAAATTCCAACAACTCTATTCAACCCTTCTTTGTAAGGATGCTCTTTCAAATTCATTTTGAGAGAAGTTTTCATACTTTTCTCCGTTCATTTCTTTCATTGAACTATATTCTCTATTCTTTCATTCCGGAGGTTTTGTGATGATCTCTCTTTGACCATCATCTCGTTTTTATCAAGATCATGTTCTCTCCCTTGCTTGTCTTTTTAACCGGAGCGTTGTATTCTTCATTCTAGTTCCCTCATCTTATCATGTTTTGCCTATCTTTAACCGGAGTGCTGTCTGAATCTTTCTTACCTCTTCTGCCATTCTTTTAATTGTTTCGGAAGCTATATGTTGTTGTTTTCATCAAGTATCATTCCATCTCCTCAAGTTCTTGTTAATTCCTTCCATTTTCAGTCGGAGTGCTGTCCAAATTCTGTCATTCTTATTCCTTGGCCATACCATGGAGATTTCATATTCTTTTGGTTCGTAAGCTCTTGCTTCATGTCTTTCAACCTTCAAGGTTCTCATAATGCTCCTTGTCCCATTTTTCTAACGGAGTTTTTCATATTCGTTCATCTCCGTTGTATTCTTCTTTCAACTTGTTCAACCTCTCAAGGTTCTTTGGTTTCACTCGTCTGTCAAGGAAGCAACTTTGTTTTACCTCCTCCTTTTCGTTTTACCCGGTGATATCTCTAGGATCTCGGGTCGAGATCCTCTGTTAGTGTGGGAGAGTTGTGACGCCCGAGACCGACGTCCCAGAAGATTCCAGAAGATTCCAGATGTTCCGGGTTGGCCGTGTGTTTCTTTTGCTTGCGTTATTTATTTTTTGCATTGTATCATGCCATCATGTCATTTTATTTTATTTTTGCATCTCAACCTAATAATCCGTGTGGGCCTTCGGTCCATTTAAATCGAGGGAAGATGTCTTCTCTTTATAACATATAAAAGTCTCTCATTATATTATGGAGCTATATTAATAATTATTCCGTTGTTTGGAATTACCTAACACACTTGCATATTTTTTCCCTCATGTCTCTTAATTCTAGTTTCACCTTCTAAACCTTCCCTTCTGTTGGAACTATTTTTGTTGGGTTGGTAATATCCCGTAAAGCCTTATAAAAATGTTCCATCATTTTTCCCCCCCTGTTTTGGCCTCTTTTCTTTTTATCTTGGATCCATCTCTATTTATTTCTGCTGAAGAAATAATTAAGGTGCAGCCCAGGCCTTCCCTGGCCCATCTCCTCCCTCCTCCTTTCTCTCCTGGCCCAGCCTTCCCTCTCCTTCCCTCTTGGGCCTCTTCCAGCCACTCCAGCCCAACTCCCCGCTGAAACCCTAGGGCACCAAGCCCGCACCAGCTCCCTCCGTTCCTCCCACTGTGCGCCGCCAGCCTCTCCCATCGATCTTCTCGACCCCGCTACTCTCTCCCGCATCGATCCCTTCGAGGCCGAGCATCTACCTCCCTTCGACCGAGCCCGACCGCACTCCTCCTCCCTCTCGCTAGCTGCCCCGCGCCCCCAGTTCTCCCAGAGCAGCCGACGCGCGCCCTCCGTCCAGCGGCAGGTGCCCGCGCCGTGGCGCCCGCCGGCGTCCTTCTCCTCCGAGTGCTGCAGCCCGGCGAGCTGCGCCCGACGCGACCCCGCGGCGCCCCCTCGCCTCCTTCCCGTCGCCCTTGCGGGACCTTCGTCCTCCCTCCGCCTCCCGTCCTCCGGCAGCACCGGGCCGGAGCCCTCGTCCCCCGACGTCCTCCCGGCTCCCTCCGTCTTCAACTCCAGCAAGGGTCGGCCGCGCCCGACGTCCTCGCCTCGCCTCCCCCCTGCTGCATCTCCCGTGGCTCTCCTCCGGCCAGAGACCCTGCGCCTCGCTCCCTTCCCCGACGCAGGAGCCCCGCGGCCCCCGAGCCCCGTCCTCAAGCAGCAGTCCGAGTGCCGCGACCCCGCAGGCGCCCTTCCCTCCAGCAAGCGCGGCCAGGAGCTCCAGATCGGCCTCCCTCCGTTCCGGCCACCGAGCGCCTCCAGGCCCCGCAGGCCGCCTTCCTCCGTCGCAGAGACCGCAGACCGGCCTCTTCTCGCTGCTGCCCTTTTTGTTGTTCCTGTGCGTTTTGTGTTGTTTTGTTTTGTGTTGCCGTGTGCTATTGCAAATGTCCAGGCACCGTTCGTTGACCAAGTGGAGACCGGAGAAACGGAGATGCATCGAGTTCATCTACGGTAAAACTGAACGTCTACGGAAACGAGCACCCCTACGCTCGACGACCCTCATGTACGACGACGACCGAACGAGACGATGACAAGTACCACGACGACCCGTTCATCTACGGAAGAATGAGCGCGAGTACCTCTACCGTCGCCGTGTACCACTACCGTCGCCCGGAAACGAGAAATTCGCCAAGTACCACGACACGATGACGTGAACAACTACTTCCTCTCCGACGTGAACGACTCCTTCCTCTACTTCATCTACGTCCCTCGACGTCTCGAACCGCCCCGAGACGCACGCTTCAAAGGTATAACCCCGAGACGTGACCCGTGTGATGCTTGCTTG